>VZTN01018832.1:55805-98307 GCA_013400515.1 Erpornis zantholeuca | reverse complement strand
GGGTAAGGCTTATTCAACCCAGCCCTGTAGACTTTAAGTATTACAAAACCCAATACGATCCTTGAAATACTGAGTTCTATACTAAGGATAAATTACAGGGATGTCATTTGCTCTCTCAGAATTAATTCTATTTCTAACACTAGCATTTGTATTTATACATGTTTTCATTTTGTAGAAGCTTTTGCAGGAAAAGTACAGAAGTTCTTTTTGAAGTCAACATCTATATTAAGATCTTTTAATACATCTTTTTTTTTGGTCCTCTCAATATCAAAATATTTAAGATGATTACTCATGGTCTGATTTTCCATCCCTATATTTAAGTGGAAGAATCACAATTGCTGCATTAACCCAGAATCATGTGAACTGGCTCATAAAAATGGATGGCGAGATCATATCTGGAATTTACACAGGACCCTATTCAATAAAGCATATTCTGCCCTTACTGTAATATCATCCTCCAGAGCTTTAAAGTCTTTCAAGTGGAATAAAGATGTTGCTATAATGACAGTGAATGTAATGAGATTAAATGTAGTAGGGAGTCAAGGTAAATGGCCTTACATCAGAAAGAATGTAGTAACACAGATCCTTATAATGAAGACAAAGGACATTACCAGCACATTTTTGCTACATTTCTTTGGCAAAGCAAGGCCACAGCAGGACATGCTATGTAATATGAATTCTGTGTTCCTTTCAGTATTTCACATTTAATAAAACCTGCATGCTTTTAGACATAAAAGGAATAACTAAAAAGAAGTATCTTCAATAAGCATCAAGATCTGTGTTAGCAATGGTATCATCCCTAAAAAAACCTGACAAGCTGTTTTATTTAGGAAATAAAGGAATTTAATGTAAGAAATTGCCTTAGAATTGGGATAATTTTTTGCTGTTAAATCAAAATAATCACAGGGGAGAATTCAAGGCCCATTCTGAGTCTGTCCAACAAAGGACATGCACACAGGTTTGCCCTAAGCTTGCACATTATTATGCAGACCTTTATTCCAATAGTAAAGCCCAACTGGTTCTCGATTTTACTTTGATTCTATTACTTTTAACATTTCTGAAGGAATTTATTAATAATTTTGCCCTATTTAACTTGAGATTCTATCTTTCAATACCTGAAATTAAAAGAGATGCTCAGGAGTCTTATTTATCACAGAGGTCAGCAAGGTCACAGACTGTTATCAAGCAACTAGGGATCTTTGAAATAATATTAGCTTTAATGTTAGAAATGTCTGTCTTAAAGTGCTAACCTACACTGGTAAATAAGCAATAAAATATGACAATACAGAGTTCTGAGAGGTTAGATTTTTTTCTAGCTATAGTAAGTCACATACCAGTGGTTTGTCACAGCATTACTGTCCCATTTACATAGAAAAGATAAGTTAGTAAACAGAACTTCCATGAAAATTTTTGAGTGGCTGTTTTGCACTAATTATTTATTTCAGCTATTAAAGTCAATAGCTGCTGAAGATGAGCTTTTTCAAAAAAAGTAAATGGATTTAAAAGAGAATTTGACATCAACATCCCCTGATTAGTTTAAAAACATAAACTCTAAATCAAAAAGGCCCACATTTCCAAAAGCCTCAGTTGCAATGCATTCCCTAGAAATGTGCCAATGGTGGTAAATGAAAATTAGCTCTCTCTGCCTGTGAATAGCCACCTAACTGTGCAGGTTTTCATATGTGCAGTGACCAGGAGATTCACACAGTAAAATCCCAAAGGACTGAAGGTGGACTGCTGCAAATCCACCTTTACCAGTTCTGCAATTTATGTGCCTAAATATCCTTTCCCATCTACCTGATTACAAAGCAAGTTTTTGGGTAGACTTCTCCTACTCAGCTGAAATAAAAATGGAAACAGCAGTATCACCATAAGCAAAGTGCACGGTGGAAAATGTGCACTACATGACAGGCATTTATTTAGGAGCAGCTTTTTAAATTAGCAGTATGCTAATGTTTATGATTTTTTCAAAAGACCTTAATTACTACATAAAATCGTTTAATTGTGAAAGGAAAGCAATAAAAAAGAGTTTAGCCTTAACAGATTATAGTCTCCTTCTGCTGCTGCGAGTATGGAGGAGCATGAAATGAAAAGCTCCCATTCAGGTACTGCACAGGGTAGTGTCACCAGCACCAACTAAACAAACTGCTTTAAAGTCCTGATCCTGATGCCATCTTTGGTTAGCAAAGAAAAGAAACCAGCTCAAACCCTTCCACATTTCTGTCTTTTTGATTTCACCTTCTGCAAAGCAGCTTGGAAGGTTTCTGTCTTTTGAGATGCTGCAAGATGCCACATGAATTTGTTCTACCTATCCAGACAGAGCATCCACAGGTCATTATAGACTGCAGTGGTAGCAGAATGAAGGGCAATTCAAGTCAGTAACCACCCAGCAAATCCTTCTCTGAATCTCAGCAGAGCTTGCAATTCATACAGCTTTATTTGGCCCTGCCATTGAATTTTTGATAATCCTAACAAAACCCAAGTTTATTCTGTCTTCCCAGAATTGGCATCATTCTCTAAGGTTAACAAATTATCACTGCTTCATTTTCAGTAGAGCTGCCTTATTACAGAATGTGCAATGTCAGACTAAGCATACTTTGTTCCGTTGGCTTTCTTGTCTGTGAAATGAGACCTGTGATGGTGACTTGGCACAGCTAGTCTAACCAAAACCAAGGCATTTTAAGAGGAAAAGTGTAATAAAAGTGTTAAAGCTCAAGAATGTGGACAGAACCATCAGCACCTCATAGGTAGCTAAGAAACCCTCTACAATATCCTGTTCAAATAATTTATCCAAATATCTTACAAATATTGTCAACACATGACAACCTCAGCAAAAACAAGTTTGACTTTTGTAGCAGCACAGGAGCCCTGAAGTCCCCATACACAAAGCATTTAGTTTGAAATCAACTTGCAAAGCCCAAGTTCTCCATGTTACCTGAGTCTTCATCAAAACTTGCCCCTGCAGAGACACTCCTCTTTTGACATTCTATTGTGATCAAATCCAATCGAAAGAAATGAGATTATAAAAGCCTGACCTACTTCCAATCCATGTTCAAGTGATGTGAAGTACTACAATGCTATGGAGCCTGAAGAGGATTTTTGCAGAAGTGTTTATATCATCTTCTGTAGAGAGCCCTTAGTGTTTGCAATCTTTCATAATAAACTTTATAATTTGAAGCTGTAAATAAGTGTAGGTAAGTGTTAATAATGAAAGAACAGCACAATTTAGGAATTCAGAGATATAGTCAGGGCACTATTTATACACAAAGCTCTGTACTAAGTATTCAGATGATGATAGCAAGGGCGGGAAATTCTGCCTATCTTTAAAAATAAAGATGAAAAAACTAGAGAACAACAATGCTGTTTCTTGAGGATCTGAGGGACACACCTCTTACTTGTTGGAAAAAATCAAACTTTGTAGGAGCTCTTAGGAGATGAGAACCCTTTAGCTCAGAACTAAATGCAGGATTTCCTCTACAGCTTGTCTTTCTCTCCATATGGCTGCTGTCACTCCTCCCAGAAAACTCCTCAGAAATTTAATTTGGAAATATAAACACTGAGAAGGTCAGAGGAGGGGTAGATTCTGGAGTATTCTTATTTATAATTTTTGGTTGTTTCTCAGAAACCATGGCAATGTGATCAAATAAAAGTGAAGATTGTATTAGACAAAAAGAGAGGTTGGAAGTGACTATTTCTATCACTAGTGTTAGCATCTAAGAAGAGTTCAGCAAACAGAGCCTATTATTACTCTGTTCCAACTGACTAAATGATTTAAAATCCTGGCATGTTTCTCTATTTTTTAAGTAGCAAACAGTGGCAATATTTTATTCCATAAAAAAATAAGATTCAGAGAGCTAAATCTGAGCCTTATTGGGAAACCAGCATGTGGAATAAAAATTGCCGGTAGTCATCAGTTGTGTTTTATAATGACTTTAGGGAAAAAATTTGGAAAAGAAGAGAAATAGAGAGAGATTCAGTACCTCCTGTGTTGCCTGACGCAAGTCTAGAATGAAGTGACTCATTTGTGTGTTTTCTTTCTTTTGAACCTGGTGAGTGTTTGCTCCCATCTCTGTTCTCACAATCATCACTGCTGTCTCCACTTTACTGGAAGAAGTACATTTAGAAATCCATAATTTTACTCCTTTCATTTTTTTTTTTCTGTGTTGGTGGTAATTATCATAAAATAAGTAAGAAAAGTACTAAGAAGTCTTTCTTCTTTCACATATAAAGAAGAAAGCTTCTTGTAGAAAGATGTCACATTGACCCTGGCAGGGTTTCAGTAAGCAAAGCTCAAGAAAGAAACAAGTAGGTTTTGGAAATTGTCTGTCAAATAAAAGATTGGGACAATTTTTAAGAATTCAATAATTTTCAGAAATGTTTGTTCAAGTTTGCTTATATATTTTCCCCTTACTTTTACATAAACCAAAATCATGAGCAGACAGGATAAACACCAATGGAAAAGGGTGACTGATATGGCATGGTGGTGTTCCTTGTGGCAACAAGGGAAGTGCTCAGTAAGATACATCCCCAAAACAGCCTGAGCCTTCTGAAGGCGGGTTCTTCCCAGCAGGCTCTGCATGTCAGAGCAGGTGAGACCCACAAAGTGTTCTGCAGGATGAAGTGCTCTCAGAAATACCTCAGTAAGGGTCAAAGGAATCTTCATAATACTCATGAAAATGAAATGGGGATTTGTAGATCTCACTCTAAACATTTCAATTCCTTCAGCTCTGCTGGATTCCATCTAAGGAACAATTTGACTTTGACTTTCCTGTGGGCAAGTAAGTCACTGACATGCTCTTCCAATTGTTTGTGAGAATCATTTTAGACTCACTTATAACTGTGTGCCTGATGGGAACACTTAGGTTTATGATCAGAAGATTCACGCCGAATAAATGGCAAGAACCACACAAGCAAAAGCCTTGTCTGCTTTGAAGAGCTTATGTAGCTTTAACTTTGGTGTCAGCAATAATAGAGAACAAATTGGCAAATCCCCATGGAACCAACACAACCTCTGTGTGCAGATACATCTGAATTAGCCCAGTAAAGATACAAAGACTGAATGGTCCCATAACATTCTGATACATCTCTAGAAATTTTGTGGTGCCTCAGATGGTGAGGGTATTTTATTCTACTCCCAAGCAACTGTTTTTGGATGATTTTAACTTTGTTAGGTATTTGTAGATACCAAAAAAATTAGAACTCAACTTTTAAGAAACACTTCAGTATTTTCTATAAAAATGGTTTGCCTGTTATAAAGCAGAAGACTAACTTTTAATATCTGTTGTTATCCCTTTGATTGGAAAGGGAACAATGATATTAAGCCAACTGTAACATTCTGGATATAATCAGATTTATATTAGTGAACTCTTAAAAAAAGACATTAGCACAGAGGTTAATTTACAAAAAAGTAAATGTCAGATGCAATTAATCCAGCAGCTACCTGTTCCTTGATTATTCTTTCTCATATTGTGTACCAGAAGGACCAAAAGGTAAAATGACCTCCAGCAATGTATATTTAAGGGGTTTTCTTGTTTGTTTTGATGTCAGAAGATCAGAACTGCTGCTCTTATAGTAACAGTATTGCCTCCAAATTTAGGCATTCATTTAGAAATCTTTCAAATTTGTCTTACAGTTTTCAGTTTAATTTTCCACAGATTGATAACTTATTTCTAATTAGTTATGGAAAGATATCAACACTTTCTAAATCTTATTTCAAACAAGACTTTCTGAGGATAACATTCATGTCCACATTAAAATTTAGGAAATATCAGGTCAATAAAAGTAAGCTTTGACTAAAATCTATTATATTCATGCTTTATGCATGTTTGTGTGTCTGACCTTTTCTCTCATTCTAGAAACTTCTGCTGAATTAGAATGAAATTCTGGCAGCATGGCAATCACACTGGGTTTTTCTATGCATTTTAGTGATGCCATATTTCACTCAGCCTTTTTATAGCTCAGCTCTCATAACAACCATTTATATGCTTTGCTCCAGAAGGTATCTTGTGTGTTGTGGGCTCTGAATCTGCCCTGCTGTCAGCAGTGCCCCTTCCACATGAGAATAGAAGTCTGCTCATCCTCAAGCTAATAAAACTCTGTTGATGACAAACTTATTAATCTCTTTATCGCTTTGGAACTTCAGAATCAACAACAAAAATTTCCCAGAGAACTGGAGAAATTTCATATTATTTGATTAAAAAATTAAAAATTAACTCCCCAAAAAAACCCTCAGAAGAAGGTAATGTCCACAAAACCATCATCATGACCAACAAGCTGAGATTAGTACAACACTGCCAATTATTCTGTTTAGTATAGAAAATATATGATGTTTGAATCATAGTTTTTCTGCAACTGTATTATGTTGAATATGCTTCCATAGGTACCTCCTAAATAGTTCCACATTAATTATTGAAGCAGGGCAAAATAAAAAGAGAAAATAGGACACAGGCTGAATTGCAAAATGGGAATTCTAGTTTTTCATCATCTGCAGTTCTTCACAGTTCTGCCTTTGTTGTGTGATTTGTAGATACAGAGTCAATATTGTTGCAGGAGCCATATGCTGCAAAGGGAGTGCAGAAGGCAACACTGACTGTGTAGAAGTGAGATGCTGAGTTACTGCATTTTGATAAGCTTCTCAGACAACACCCCCACAGAAACACTGGGAGGGTGCTGAGGCCCTGGCACAAGGTGCCCAGAGAAGCTGTGGCTGCCCCATCCCTGGAAGTGCTCAAGACAGGGATGGATTTGAGTAACCTAGTCCAGTGGAAGGTGTCCTTGTCCACAGCAGGGGTTTGGAACTGGATGAGCTTTAAGGTCCCTTCCAACCCCAGCCATTCGATGATTCACATAAAACACAGAGAAATTATTTTCCACAGTGAAAGAATATCTAGAAAAATACTTAATTCTGCATGAGTTTGTTACAGGAAAAATGAACTAGAGAAATAATATTTTAACATCTATGATGCATTTTAGAATTGAAAACTTCATTTCTATTTACATTAAGATTCCTTTCACAAAGCAGGACACAGGCAAGCTACTCTTCACAACTAGCAGATCTACAGTCTGTCAGCAGTACACTCATTTCTCACCTAAATATTTTCTGCAAACTCCCCAAATCAGGAAGGATAAAGGTGAAGCTCCAGAACAATGTGAATTGGGAGTCTTGCCTTGAGCAATACACAGGCACCCCTTGTCTTTGGCACATAAAGGCAGCACTGTGGCAAACACAGACTACTAACAAGAAAATGATCAAACTAATGAAAGGACAGAAAAGTATGGGGAAGAGTTAAAGTGGTGTTCAAAAGAAGTGAGATTGCAATATTTCCCTCAATAATTAAGATGCACCCTAAATGTATCCTCTAAAGTCATGGATGTGTACTCTTGGTATGCACGTGCATAGGGCTAAATTTATCCTCAGTTATGTGGTGAAATAATTACCCAGTTTCATTTTTGGATTACAGTAAGCATCAGAATTTAGCCTCATTTTATGTTCAGTGTGTAATTCAAACAACTTTAGCACATTATATGATTTACTTCAAATGGAAGCTGCACAGAGCTTTAAACTCTCTCTTATATTTTCAACTGAAAATGTACTTACACTGAACCAAAGTTCATTCCTTTAGGTTACAAAGGAAAACAGAACTATGTAAGAGCATAACATTCCTTTTCCAGGAGTTGATTCCCATGTGCAGCTCACACTAACACTGTAATCTTTTTATTCAATAAGTATATTTTCCTTTTTCTAGGCTTCAAGATAAGGCAAGGCTTATTGCATTCATCACTGCCAAGGTTTCACATGTGTGTTTGTGTATTCTGGTCGGTCCAGTATTTCAAACCCAAAGCACACAGTTATATTAAAAGATCTTTATATTACCTCTTTTGGAGTAAAGAGCAAAGAACATTCCTATTTATTTCACATTTTTTGTGATAGCAAATAAACCAGCTCAAGAGAATTCATTTTAAATCAAATAACTGCATAACCTCTTAGGTGTTCAGAAATTATACCCTGTAAGGCACTAATTTCTTATATGTCATCAATCAAAGAATGCACTGCAATTAAGGATTACAAAAATTGATACCTCTTTCTCTCATGTGTGTTTCTCTCATATTCTGAGTTACTGAGTTACCCAATCTTAATTATTGCTTAGTATACTAATACCTCAGACAAACGAAAACCAAAACCAATTTGAATATTAGCTGGGATAGTGCCAAAATTCCACAATGTGGGAAAGATGCATGTGCTTATTTTAGCAGGGTTCTTTTGCAGTCACTACAAAACACAAAATCATTCCTTCAATATTTCCTTTTCCAAAATAAGCAAAAATCTAGTCTTCTCTGAGGAATATATCAATATCAAGTTTCATTACTATATTTGCTGCAAACCTTAGAACATGGCAACCTTTTTTCTAATTCTTCCAAAGCTATAAGAACTTAACTTCTTTTAGCTAAACCAGACAGAAAAGAAAATCCCAAACTGTGAATATCTGAGCACTTATAGAGATGTTGTTGCACCTGTGTGGGTCTAAGCTACATCAGGTGAACTATCCATTAACATGAAGTGCTACTATAACACATAACTGTCCTAGAATAGACATTTCTTGTTGCACACACAAGTGCATAAAATGTTTCAACTTTGATAAAGAGAGAAGAAAACAGCAGTGTTCTATGCTGCTGAGAGAAAGATGTTTTATTCAGTTTGGTTGATCTCATCTATGTCAGCAAAAAACAGTGAAGTATAGAAAAAAGCACATAAAATCTCCCTCATTTTGTTCCTCTCTCTCATTTCCCAGTTTTTGGCGTGGAATGATAAGAAAATCATAATCATACAACTTAAACACTTAAAATATTTCTGCCAGGAAGCACAAATGCTTAGCAGTATATAGAGAGATTATACTGTACATACATGCTACAGGGTAATCTTTTTTTTAAGAGGAAAACCTCCTACAGTGTATATAATAATAAGTGCCAAAGGATAACTGCTACAGATGCAGATCTCAGTGTATACTAATTAATACTGATGTTATTAGTATTAGCTATAGGTTAACTTTTCAAACAACATTTTGGAATTTATGGCAAATGACCAAAATACTTACCCCAGCTAACAAGTATTCTTGTGTTCCTCAATGCAGGTAGCCCTAACATGAAGTGGTGTCACAAAGAGGATTTTTCCTCATTCTGGCTCAGTACTGACATTTTGGGCTGTTGACATTTTAAAAGTTTTTAAAACTTTATTCATAGAGCAACCCAAGGGCACAATTTTTTAAAATTTTCTTCCTAATAAGCTATACCTTTACAAGCATTTTCTCCATTTCATTGTATAAATTTTCTGCTTAAATAGCACTATCAGAAGGAAAATAGAAACCTCTGTATAGCTTTGACAACAATGTATCTTAATGCCTTTTCTCCTTGTTCTTGTGTCACTGATCAATAGACCCAAATGCCATGCATTCATCAAGCTACAGGGTTTGATTGCAAAAGCTGTCTTAGCTCATGCTTATCTCTTGTGTCCTACACGCCTAGAAATGCCACAGAGGAGGAAATCCTAACCCTACATATGTCAGCTTCTGTCAGATGAACAGAGATCCTGAAAGAGGGGTGCTTGGGCATTCTTTTGTCTATCATGAACAACTGGAGCAACAGTCCAAGGCAAAGAGAAGAAATAAAGACTACTTGTTGCTTGAACATCTTTTTGTTAATTATGAAATCAGTTGTTGACTTTGCAATACTAATCTGCAGCCTTATTTGGATGCAGCCTCCTAATGCTCCTTGATACTCATTGATACCATTATATTTGATACTGATTCATACTATTATATTCTACAAATAAATCTCCCCATTTACAGATTTTTAGAGAAGCAGAGAAAAAAAAAGTGGGGACACATATACACACACATTTTTTAATCTCAAAAGTCATTTACAGAGAAATTAGAACCTGTTATTTTATAAAGCCAAAAAACTGCAAGATGTAAGAGTGCTGCGCCATTGATTTGTCTGTTTATCAAATGGAAAAAGCCCTCAGAGCTGCTGAAAACTTGCCATTTTCTCACACTCAGCCTGAGGACATCAACAAAAATATCAGAGAGGAAAATATAAGAGTAAATTGAGAGGATTCTAGCAAGTTCTTCTCTTCTACTCTATATTATTGTTCAAGTTATTACTAGAGCCGTAATCAAAGCAGATTTCATTTTTAAGGGCACTGAATATTCTTCCAAATGCCTTATTTTGTTGTGAGAGTTAATCACATATGTGAGTGCACCTGAAGCCTTGTGAGGTGAGTGCACCTCATTGATCTCCATAGCAAAGTCATTTAACCTCTCTTTCGCCCCTGTGTCAAAATAAGCAAGACAACATGCATCCATGTGATTCTTAGGAGACAGAAAAATGGTCTTTTTATTTATCAAAATCTGCCATTTTGATTCATATTCTTCTAAGAATATTATTCTTCTAAGTAAAATTGCCCATCATAAATAATTTAAAAGCTCATCTATATTAGAGAATATATAAACTGAAGTAGTAGCACAGAGAAAATGAACATGTTAAGCTCTATTCTAAGATATCCTTAAAGAGCTAGCTGAGACTGCTATCAAAGGTAACAAATTTTACATGGCTTAAGAATTAGGGCAAAACAAATTGAGAGCAGCATATTACATCTGTTTCAGCTGGCAAGAAAACATTTTGCTGCTTTCAAAACATGTTTTATGTGATGGAAAAACCCTGTCAAGAGTCCCAAGGGGGGGTTACAGTTTTGCTTCAAACTGTATTATTTATTCAAATGAATAAATAAGGACAAAAGTCCTTTAGCATTTGTGCAGCAGTGAACGCTGAGCTGGCAGCAAACAGGACACTACTCTCACGGTTACAGGAAGACACAAGTTCAATCAAGTGTTTTGCAAAAACATTGGAACAATTCTACCAAACCTGAAAATATTTATAAAACATGTGAGCAGTTGAGACAAGTCACTCATGATACCTGCAGTTAAAAGCCTTAATCATCTTCAGTGAGAGATTTTGACCCTTAGACAAATGAAGAGCTCCCTTGGAACAGCTTGTCCTCAGCCCCACCAGGTGAACTGTAACGTCCTGCAATTTTACAGGCGTGATTCTTAGATAGCAGACCTCCTTTTGTGAGTGTTTCATGGTTTTCTGTGTTACCACATAGTTGTAACAATAATGTTCAGAGCAGCATTGAGCACTGGGTACCTCTCACACTGCAGCTCCTGCATCCTGCTCCGCTTCCCTCCCTATCCTGCTCTGTAACTCTTTTGCAGCTTGTGTATGATTTGCATTTGTTTATTCATGGCATCCTCATTTAAACTATTAACTGATAAGAACACTGGATTAAGAGAGATTTTCTTATTAATTTGCGTTAATTTCTTATTTTATGCAAATTACTCAAAAAGGAATGTTCTCCAAAATTATATTATACTGTTTGAAAAAGAATTCCATTCAATTTTCTTTCAAGAATATTAGTTATTGAAAAGTTGTCTTCTTTGAAGATAGAAGAACTATTTATCTCTGTTGCTTGCTGGTAAAGATGAATTAATTTAGTTGTTTAGAAAAAGCTTTTCACATGTATGGGGAGTGTACTCAATTCTTTGTTGTTTTTTATTTTGATGATACAAAATAAGTTGGTTTTTTTTCTGCATTCTGATACCTAATTGTATTTCCAGAACCAACTTATTTGAAAGCAATGAAATCAATTTCACAACTCTTTTCAATGGAAAGAATGTATAAACCTTTTTTTAACATAGTAGATTAATCTTTTTGATAATTTCAGTGTTCTTTAATTCAGGAGATAACTGTACTTGCATTTTCTTATTAAATTAGTCCTTGAGCTAATATTCTTTCAATTTTGAATATTTCAGATGTAAAAAGTGAAAGGACTTTTCTTTGTTCATGTGAGAGTAAAAGATCCTTGTTTGTGTGAGAAACATCTTAATTAATAAAAATACAATTTTCACCAAAGGTTCTCAAATACTCAAAGGCAACTAAGCATTATGCTTTGTTAACAAAGACTAATGACTCCAAAGTACACTGAGAACTGCTCTTGCTGGTGTTGCACAGACACTGCAATTACTGGGAAAAAAATCATCCTCAAAAGGGTGAGGGAGAAACAAGAGCAAAGTCAAGTGGTGGAAGAGCTGGCCCAAAGGGGCTGAGCAACCTGCTGTCCTTGGAAAGTTTGGAGACAGCTGTGGGTAAAGCCCTGGGAAACCTGGTTTGTCAGGGTTAACACTGCTTTGAGAAGAAGGCTGAACTAGAGATCACAAGATTACCTTGTTCTTCTATAGAAACTCTTCACTTTTATTATTTTCCCTTATATTGTAATAATATTTCCCATAGAGGACTCATCTACAAGGTGAATAAAAAGGTGCCTTTAAGGCTGTTGTCAGAAGACCTCGCCCTTTTCCTACAGTGAGTTACAGACAGCAGTGCCTCTTGCACTCCAGATCTGCAGTAGGGGCTTTGGTCTGTGGCTGCAGACACCTGTGAGCTCAGCCTGGGCTTCCTGCCCATTATTGTTGCAGATCTCTTAACACGACTTTTGATTTATAACCCTACCATTCCTATTCTATAGTCAACATCTTCCAATGAATTTTTTAAACCAAAAAAGGTTGAAAAGCCTCACTCTAGAGAACTCCAGAAAGAAATAGGCTTTCGTAGTGAGCAGAGCCTTGTAAGAAAACTCTTTTTCAAGTTAAATTCCTGCTGTCTCTGAAGAGGACACCGATCTTTTCACAAGCAAGTCATATGCTGTTCTGCACGAGGCCATTTTCCAGACTGAGTCAAGTTTATCAGTGTACTTCCTTGACAAGTTTGCCTTGGAGAGAACAGGAGAAGTTCCATGGCAGTGGGATAACAAATATGTTATTTAACTTTTCAAATTGAGATCTTCCCTCTGCAAACAGAATCCCAATTTTATTTCCTACAAGAAGTCTTAAGTGACAGGAGATACAGAATTAACCAATAAATGTGTTCATATAGAATTCTGATTGAAGAAACTAGAGATTAATGTTAGTTTGGATAATTTTATTTCATTACTGGCTATATAGTGAGATAGCTTCTGAATTTTTGTCAATAAAAATATCAAAGGTCATTTGTAGCAGATTCTCCATGCTTGGATAGTTCTTTTCTCCCCTGGGAGCTAAAACATTATTTTATAGATTCATAACAGGGCTGGAAGGGACCTCAAGAGGTCATTTCATCCATTCTCTGTTCCAAGGCAAGATCAAACATATTAATCTTGACAGATATTTGTCTAGACTGTCTTTTTAAAAACTTCCAGTTACAAGGATTCCAAAAGCTCTTCAGGCAATCTATTGAAATGCATTGCCATCATTGCCTCTAAAAGGTTTTTTTCCTACTAACTAATCTTAATTTTCCTTTCTGCAGGTTAGATCCAAAACTGCTTGATCAATTGCCATTGACAATGAACCAATATTGCTTCCTTACTCCTACAGATCTTTTAAAAATACATATTTAAAGACTTAGTTCAGAGTACAAAAACAGATTAGAGATCCAATAAACACAACTGTGAGGAAGCTGCAAGAGCCAAGTTATTCAATTTACAGGAAGAATAGATGTTTGAGATATATCTTTAAATATGTAAAAAATATTTCTAGTGGCTCATATTTATTTATTCAACCTGTAGGAACTAAAAGTAGGCCTAGTACTGAGGTCTAAATAACTACAAGCACAGCAGAATATTGGGGTTTGAGTCCTGGTTCTCCATCTGCTAATCCTTGTCACAGAACACCTACTGCACTCATGACTTCTGGTAACTCACATCTCCCCCATCCTGTAATCCTGCCTAAACACAGTGCCCTGAATATATACAAGCTGAATTACATTCTAATTTTTTTCCAAACATTATTTGCCAAGATAATTTTGATCATTTCTGTGTCTGTTGACTGTATGTGTTCTCCAGAGAACATCTGCTCACTGGCTCAATCCCCTGCATGTACCAAGGAAGAGTGAACAAAGATGTCTCCAGGCTTCTCAGAAGGTTCTCCCTAAATTCGCCAAGAAAAGTTCCTTTCTTCCCCTTTATTTAATAAGCTGGTAATATTTGATGACTGTGATATGTTTCTTACCTGATTAGTTGCACAGCAGCTACCCAGAAAGTTATTAGCTCCTTGCTGACATGGGCTTATTCCCTTCTAAGCTAATGGCAGTGAATTCAGGATTTACTCCTAAACATCCTAAATAACATCCCTGAGGTAATGCTCTGATGCAACGTTATCTTTTCTGTTCCTTCCATGAATATACATAAGCCAGGACAGAAGAGGATCCAGGTAATCAATCACATTTAAAGCCCTCCATTGTGTAAAATCAATACAGTGGTTTCAGAGATGCATGAGAAGAGTTAAACAGGGAAAGAAAGATAGAAAGAGTTGGTTTGGGTTTATTCTTTGTTTTTAGAAAGTTTTATAATTAGTGTTGGGGCGTACTGGGCACTGAATTCATTTCATAGTATCACACATAAAAGCAAGCTGAATTCCTCTCAGTGCAAAACCAACCTCAAGCTACCTTGACAACAAGATAACAATAACCCTGTAATTTCAATTGTTCACTCTTTTTTTATGTGTTCTGTATCTCACTGAAGTCTCATCTTCCCAGCCCAGTGCCATAGGCTAATAATCTGTAACAAAACTCACCCTCAAAAAATGTCAGATATAATGAAAAACACAACTTCACAGATGAGAAAGTTGGCCCTAGCAAAATCCTAAGGGCCCTAGCTCTCAGATTCTGTAGGTTCTTCTGTTTCATCCTCTAACCCTGAATTAGAAGGCTGTGTGAAATTGAACAATTCCTGCTTCTTTCTACTGAGTCACTCGTTACTCATCAAAGAATAACTGACTTCCAAAGATGGAAAATTCCATTGCCAGCTGAGAAAAAAATCACCCCAGCAGTTGAACCCAAAACTTGACCACCCACCCTAATGATCTGCCAAGTGATATTTTTATTAATGAAGATATAGGTCTTCCATTGCCACTTACAGAATTTGAGTGGTTATCACTCAAAAATGATATAATATTTCCTCCCACTTAGGTAGGAATAGGAATATTTAGATTTGTGATTAAGCATTTAATCTTAAATCTGACTGCCTTTGATACACTACAAAAGTTGAAAAGTTTCATTTTGATTTGTGTTAAAACAATTATTTTCTGGCAGCAATCTTAAAAAAAAAAAAAATAAATCACCCCCAGCCACTTTTTTGCTCTTGGCTTTTTCCCTGTCTAATCTGAACACTGAAAATGTCAAGTTTTCTCACTAATTAAACATGTCTGTCTTAGACTCCACTTGTATCTTTTATCATAATGGTGCAGAGTTCCAGGGAGACATTATACATTCATGTTTTCAAATATAAGATGTAAAAAAATACAAATATAAATTTAATGCAGCTATCTCCTAATGAGCAAAGCAATTATGACACGGAAGAAATGAAGAAATTAGCCTTCTAAAAAGTTCTCAGTATTTATGGGCCCAGGGCTTCTGAGTCTGGTTGAGACATGTTTTTATGCAGATCCTCTATAAAGACATAGAAAGATATGTGAGTTATTAATGGAAGTCAGGTAAAATGTGCCTAAAAAGAGGTGGTGGAGAGACAAGGTCCATTAAATGTATAGTATAAATGGCAAAATACACAATTTTTAAGACTGGGACAGAAATCTTGTAAGAATAGATTTTTTAATGATATTTCAGTTCTACTGTCAAATTAAAAAAAACAAAAACAAAAACAAAACAAAAAACCACCAAATCAATAAACAAAAAATATTACAACAAGAGCAAATCCTAAAAATTCAAAATTTTAGCAAAAGATGTTTTTGTAAAGTCCAGGTTTAAAAATGGCTGAAGCTTCTTGGTGCTTGTGTAGTATCTCCTAGATTATAGCAGTTGACACATTCATAGCATAAATTACCATTTTTCTGCTTTCTGTCATTTTCTTTGAGGTCCCTGTGTGGCCAGCAATTAGTATGACTAGTAAACAGAATTTAACAGAAATAACAGCATATAGAACAAATATATATTGTTAGCATTTTTCATAAAGTGAGGAATACCCTATGAAAGGAATAGAGTGAATTTCAGATGGAAAGGAACTGTAATAATGGAATGAATTCAAAAGGTCATCAAATGTGCAATATGAGCAAATGGGAAAATTAGATGGAGAAGAAACACAATTAATTTTAAGAATCTATCAAGCAATAAGGATCACAGTAAATCATGGAGAGTCATCCCTGCTCTTCCCTTAACGGGACACTGGCTTTGGAATATCATCCCTGCTCTTCCCTTAACGGGACACTGGCTTTGGAATATCATCCCTGCTCTTCCCTTAACGGGACACTGGCTTTGGAATATCATCCCTGCTCTTCCCTTAATGGGACACTGGCTTTGGAATATCATCCCTGCTCTTCCCTTAATGGGACACTGGCTCTCCAGTGGCAGCTGGAGGCTCACACAGGTCTGTTCTGTCAATTCCACTGCTCTGTTTTGCAGAACTGCAAGGTCTCCATTGCAATGTGCACAAGGAAAGGCTGCCTGTGTGTCAGACTGTCAGAGCAGAGTGGGTTGCTGAGCACACTCAGGGCAGACTCAAACCTACAAGACAAAGTAAAAGCTGAGAGTGCTCAGGGAGCTGTTCTGCAGCCAACTCCCAGGACGTGGTTCCTGGACATGACCTGAGATCAGACAGGTCCCCTGACTTTCCTCCCCTCAGCTGGAACAAGCTCTGCCATGAGCTCTGCCTGCTCCCTCTTGCACAGTCCCACACGGCCCTGCCACAGAGAGCTTCAGCTGGGGAACATATGCTCAGCTGATTCCGCAGCACAGCTGAAAATGCAGGCTTTGGAAAATCTCAAAAAACAAGCATTTTCTGGCCAAACATGCTGTGCAAATGTAAACTCAGCATTTCAGCAGAAACAGGCACATAACTTTAAGAAACAGACTTGGGGAAGGTACCAGACACACAAGTGTTGGGGGGCTGTTGTCTTCTCCAGTGCAGCATCTCAGCTCTGAAATGGTGCCCCAAAACCTAATGCAGCACTGAAGAACTGGCATACAACAAACTACTGGGTATCACTGCCTTTTAACCTTTTACCCTATTAGACTTTCCTCTAAGAGAGTCCTTAAGAGAAACTCACCCATGTAGGAACAGAACACCACTCAAAGCAGAGCTGCACCACTGACACCCTTTACCTTCCATTCCCTTTCTAGTTGGTGTTGCACAGTGAGTCCCAAGGAAACAAGGAATGGTAGTGGGTTGGGAAGATCAAGCGCTTGATGAAATTAAAATATTGCAGACTTAGCAGGCAATATGTGAGTGGAAAGAAGGGTAAAGGGTTGTACAGCTATGGGAAGAAAAAGAGGTAAAATATGAAGTGAGATTTAGGGCAAGAAATGAGATTAAAGTGGTGTTTGGGCAGGGCTAACAAAGGATTTAAAGGAGAAATTACTCAAGCACTATTGAAAGAGAAGTAACTATGTTACAGCTGGATTATTAACATTAAGGAAAACCAAATCATTCCAAGAGTTTTAATCTTAAAATATTTTTCAAACCACCATTTATCTGTTAGACAAATCACTCAAGAATTACTCGTGAAAATCTATTAATGGCTTCTGATTGAGATAATTAAACTACTCCTTAACCTCTTTTTCTGGTATTGGTTTCATCTTCAGCACCTTCTTTATATATTCATACTTAATCTTTCCCACCACAATAAGTATCTGAGAGCAGCAAGGGAGTCACTCAAATCCTCGGTGTTATAAATCCCAGTCATACACTCTGCCCTCCACTCATTTCTGAGGCTTTCACACCTTACCCTCTCTACTCACTGTTTTCTTTTAAATCCTTGCCAGCTTTAAACAAGCCGACATGCAACACTACAGAAATTGTTGGGTAATTCCTACACTCCTTACAGCCATCTTTCCTTTGCACTATATCAGTCTCATTCAACTGGAAGGTCACTGTCCTGTACCCTCATCAATTTTAAGTTCTTTTAGCATATCATCCACTTTTGAAATATGTATTTTTTTACCCTTTCTGTGGTAGATGTTACCTCAGCTTTTCATGGATATGCTTTATTTCCCCTGCACAATCAATATTATTCAACAGTGTTTTATTTTCTTCAAAATATTTTTACTCACATCAATCACATGCTTTTCTTCTCTCAGGATTTCTCTAGTTGCTGATTTAATAACCTTAGCCAGCAGTGCAAAATCTCCCATCAATAAGATTCTTTCTCAGACATCTCTCCTGAACTACTACTCTCTCTGGTGCCATCTTCTATTCTGACTTGCTCTCTTGATTTTGTATGACTTCTTCCAAATTTTTTTATTTAGCGTTTTCTTTGGGCTCCATTTCTGTCCTCAGTAATCATAAACACTTTGTCTGAGAACCATTTTCTTTTGTGATCCACTCCTTTGGTGTTAACATTCTCAGCTATGCCCATGAGGGCTACATAAGTAACTTCTCACTTAACACTAATCTCTTGCCCTCCTTCAGGTTCAGCAGAGTTTGAAAATGACTATTGACATCAGCTCTATCTGTTCAAAAGTAATTCCGTGAAATTTCAGTGGAGCCAGGACTCGAACTTCTTAACTTTTAATTAAAATGTAGATACATACATTCAGCTCTCTGAACCACAATTTTCTCCAGGATAAATTCTGAACCTCTAGATGAAAACTCTCAGTCTTTTCACTAACAGAGTCATCTAATTTCTTGAGTGGTAGTTTGATAATCTCTGAACAGCCTCTTTATGAAGAAGGAACAGTGTTTTTGAATTGACATGCTACAGCTACAGCATATTTTATTGCTACAATAAACCTGTAGCTATTAAAGAAATTAAACAATGAGTATGATGTGCCTGAGCTTTTAGCAAGTGCATGTGGGTTAGTTATTTTATGATATCTGACTCAGCTACTTCTGATGAACTGACCAGAGAGAATACCCACATTGCTAGGAGAGCACTTTCAGTAGACTCAGAAGAGATAACAGACACAAACTGAACTTTCCTTTCCTATTCCCACTGTCACTAACCTAGTTTAACGTGATGTGACATCACTAGAGAAAAGACAAGTCCTACCTGAACAGAAATTTTCCCCTGTTTATTACATTTCAGTGAGAAGCAATCCTGCAGGCACATATGCCCAGGTGCATCTGTATTTATGTGAAAAATACTAAAAGCAGTAGGAATGGGGAAAAACAGTCTCAATGTGTATTGCACAACTGTGATTACAGCCAGTAAGATCCTCTGTCCTTTATTGAAGGATAAAGAGTAAAGCCATTCAAAAAAACCAAAGTAAAGGTAGATAACTGGTAAAATGTCAAACTTATTGTCAATTTCCAATTATCATCCATGACTTATATCCATTTATACTGAGTCAGGACAGTTTTTGAAGAAAGAACAAATCAAACAGCACATAAGGAAATGTTACCTAAGACCTGGGACACCAAAAGAACAGAGGGAAAAAAATCAGAAAAGGATATTACCAGAAATTTAGGAAACACTTCTATCCTAAAATTTATTTTTAATAGAATTCTTTAGGATCATACTTGAGTCTAAATGACAGAGTGATATTTTAATTGACCTTCTGCATATTTGTCTTTCCTCTCCCTACTTATTTATGATGACTGGGCATGTAGGGACTATAAACGATGAATCAAATTTTCCCATAATTACTTTTGAATTTTTTACTATCCACAATATACAAAAGCCAAGGTCACAGAAGTTGCCACTTATTGGTAATCATAATAAACCTACCATTTTCACATCCTAAAATCTGAATCTAAACATGGAAAAATGCCAAGTGTTCAGAGAATTGAGAGGCCTTAAATGAATTTCTGGATGCCAGGCATTGGTTTGGGATGGAAAAAAAATCAAACAAGATCTGCCTCTAAGGGACTATGAACATCCTACAAAAACTGTTTCCTTATTTAAACCTTCCACGTTTATTAGGATGCCTGCTCGCATGCTTTCAACTTTAGTGTGCTGATGACCTTACTTACAGAAGCAGCTGTAAACTTCTGCTCAACTTGTGCCTGCGCTGATAAAAGAAGAACTTTCTGCACTCAGAAATATATGCTTTGAAGGTAATTCAGAAAGAAATTTCATATTCCAATGATGGCTTAAACATGGGAAAAAGTCACTACAGCAATAAAATAAAGAAGGGTAAAACAGTTGAATACATAAAATGTCAAACATTACAAAGAGGTTACATCCACCCATTAGTGTTTAGAAACTACTGCCATAAAAATTGGCAAATTTCTATTTACACAGGGCAAAAGGGCAAATTTAATGGACCGGATTATGCCCATTAATTTGTTTCATTAATTTCATTTTATAGCTTTGCGAAGATTTTAATAGAAGATTTAAGATGTGGCATGAACTTAATATATCTGGTATTTAGCAACTGTGCAAAACAGCAGATTCATTTCACAAGGCTTAAAAGACTATAACAAAGTTGGCCTGTAGTTGGATACATACATACAGAATTTTTATAATTCTCAAAAAAAGCAGACTTTTTCAAAAAGTCCCTATCACACTAACAGCTAGAAAGCATTTAGTGTTAGATGACATGTGTTAGTGAACATTCTAATTTCTTTAAAATCCTGTTCATCAAGTAGTAAGGGCAAAGCAACTATTTTTCATATTTTTCATCTTTGAAGTGGTGGGAAATGACATTAGAGTCAGGTGTGGAAAATTAGATGTAAAATTGTCCATTAACAAATTAGCAGGATTGACTTATTCTTCAAATATTTTATTATATTATAAATATAGTTGAAGTTCCATGCTCATTATGTGACTTGCTTTACTGTGAGTTCTCTGATGACATTGTGAAGACAAAGTTTCTTCTTAAAATATGACCATCATAGGGTTTGTCCTTTTCTAACCTTTCACTTCAATGCACCTCTCTCAACTGATGGGTAGAAAATATCAGTATCCCAATGCAAACCTCACTGGCCCACAAACCACTGAGATTGTCTCCCTAAGGAGCTTTTTCCTATCCCACTGGCAGCCAAGGAAGGTTCAGGTCCTGTTTCACATGCTCAGTTATCCACCATGAACAAACAGCAGGGACATTCAGGCAGATTTATTTAGACATGTTCCTTTTGGGTTTTTGCATCAAGTTTTCTTTACACAAATATTCTCTCATTAATCTAAATTCCAGGGACCATTTTGCAGAGCTTTTAATACTAAAAACCCACGTAAAGATTTGATTAAGATAAAGCTCTATTATTTTGAACTAAAACCTTTTTTACACTGATGTTTTTACAGCATTAAGGCACTGTAAAGCTCCAACTAAAGTGCAAGCATCTGATATATGTGCCCCATTTACAGTACATGCAGATCATTGGTCAGCTACACTAGCAAATCTAATTAGATGGTCTGTTTTGTATTTATGTAAAGAAATATATTTTTGTGGTGCTTTTTTTTCCCCCAAGGAAGTGTAAGAATAATACTGTTTCTGTTACCCAGATTAAAAAGAGTCAAGTACCTAATCATAAGTACCTATGATAATTCAATTAAAAAATGCTTGACGATTTATTATTCAAAAGCAATGGAAAGAAGTTGTTGGATTGGATTACCAAGAAGTTACCTTAAAAAAAATTACAAACAATTAAACTATCAAGGGAAAGGAGACAAATTATTTCATGGGGACTTAGAGGCATAAACACGTAATGCAGTGTAAATTAAAGTCATTTATAAGGTACTACTGGAAACCATATATAAAACCAACTGCTTAGTCAGCAAAGGTGAGTAAAATTATTTGCCACTGCAAGAAGCAATCCATAGGATAGCCCACTGCATGCTTATCAAACCTTGGCTGTCTTCAAAATATTCAAAACTATTAACATGCCCTGAGGACAGCCACCAAGTTCATTGTCACTGCAACACTCTCAGCCACTTTCTCTGCAAAGGTAAGAGAGGACACAGCCAAAAGTCTCACTGTGTGGACACACAAAGTTCCCTTAACACACCCTCTGTGTTCCCCTCACTGTTAAAAGGTCAATTAAATATGGTAATGATGATAAGGAAGGTGCTTTAGAGAGAGCAACAAGATCTGAGAGATAAAAACAGGGAGTTAGTGAGGGAAAAGGAGCTATCCTCCTTCCACAGGAAGGATTTCACATTAGAATATCTGGTATGTGTTTAGGAGATCTCTAGTCAGTCTTCAAAAAAGCTCTGGTTTTGTCTTACTTTTGTTTTATCATTTCTTAATGCAAGTGTCTATAGCAATACATATCTTGTACTATTGCCCTAAAATGTTATGAATTTACAGCCATTGACAATTCCATTTTATAACAGTATATCAGTTAAGACACTATCTGGTGCCATATAAAGGGTCATAATGGAAAGTACAGCAAAAATCCTCAAATACCAATATTATTTATTTTTTATTGATTAAGATATAATAAAAATGATACTGTGTTCTTATGATACAGTGTAGAGAAAGAGTAAAAGATAAAAGTCATTCCCATGGGCTCAAGATTTGCCACAATGAGAGTCATTCTCAGATTTTCTCTTGTTATAAAACTTGCTCCAAGTTTTAAAAAGAATCTGAAAAGCTGCAGAAGTATTGAGAATGTAAAATGTACTATATCTGGATCTTTTTTTTCCTGAAAACCTTGTACAATATAATTACCCTTTTGAAGACATGAACATGTGCTTTTAATTGTCTTTCTGGAAATTGCAAGGATAAGGCAGGTACATTAAACAGCAAGTGATAGAATGGTTACCATTGTTAAGGTCTGCAGACTTTTTATATCAATTGGTAAATAGTTAAATATCTGTATGTGCTGCAACAAGTGGACAGAGTAGGAACAAATCAGCCACATGAATGTAGGCTTCTTTATCCTCATTTTAACTTACTTCTATAACCATCTTTTCCTTTTCTATAGTACAGTTATCTTCCTCTACTCTTTTGAAGAGGAAAGTGAGGGTTATTTTTGCCTCTAAAGAGAGAAAAGATGAAGTGAAGATTATGGGCTATCTGTAAACCCAGATTTCAGTTGGATGTGAGAAGTTCTTGGTATCTCACACACATTCTGATTCATTAGTTATGAATCAAGAATGTTATTTCAGATAGTCATTATCTTTTACAGGTTTGTTTATTTGCCACCCATAAATATTATACCAAATCAATAGATAAAAGTCTTTAGAATGAAATCAAAACAATTCTGTTTATGGGTTCAAGGGCATAAAAATACACATCTTTGGAAGAAGGCATAAGCTATGAATTTATGGCCAACCAAGGCAACTTGTCAAGCAAAGTGAAATAATTCAGTTATTTGAATAAATAACTCCTATAAAGCAGACCTTCGACATTTGACTGTAAAATACTGTTAGAGAATTTCTTGTCTTGCCTTTGAGCTGTGCTGACACACAGGTGATAAACTGGAAATAACATTTACCTCCATGCAGGCTATAAATTCTTAAGAGCTCAAGGCATTTATTTATTTAGATGGCAATATTGGACTCCAGTTGCCTCATTTCAGACACATGACAGTTGCTTGGAATCATTCAAAGCAGGATATTGCACTTAAGTGATATAAGCAGGATATTGCACTTAAAATAATTTCATGAGCAAATTAAATGTAAAGGGAAGTATCTCCCATTTTCAGAACAGTCTATCCACATTTGATAACGTTTTCTGAAGACAAATTAATGATAGGATACATCACTTATCCTATATGAAGGTCTTCAAATTGCTACAGATACACAAAATGACTCATGCAATTGCAATTTTCCAGGCTATTTTTTTAAATGTCTGTATCATAGAAAACAAATTATTTTTTGCTAAATGGTGATTTCCTTTACCTTAGACAATATTTACAGTACACTTTTTTTTTTTAAGAATATCTGTCTTCCCTATAGATGTGGAATTTTTTTTGCAGTGCCCTACCTCTACAACCAAGATTGATTTGTGGAGAATGGCCTGGCAAGTGAAAGGAGGGGAAGACACTTTTTAAACCTGTCATGGGCATTTCTGCGTCTTCTGTGGTATTTGAATTGTGTGTCCTTTCTGACAAAAAGGCTATTGCCTGCTGTGAAATAGATCAATGGGTGATATTGTGCAGTGATTGCTATTTGTTTAAGAGAAATCTCACTGACTGACCCACTTCCTGTAATGCATAAAAAATAAATGACAGAAGTAATATTTTTGTTCTTGTTTCACTTTCATTCATCTTATTTGATCAGCACTGAACAAAACTGACATCTCATCAAACCCAAAAGTGTATTTCTGCACCAGGTTCATCAGAGGGTGGCATTTAAAACACAGACATTGCAGGAACAAATGTATTTGCTGGCTCTGTCCATCGATGTAAACCTGACCTTTATCCTGTAGATTTATTGACACCATGCTGCTTTGTATCATATTTTATTACTATGTAGAAAGCCTGGAAGGTACTCCCTGTAAAACCACTCTTGATTTTGAGCTGAAAATTTTTGCATCTGTAGTAGATTCATCTAAAGATTGAGAAAACTTTAATATGTCTTAATCTTACATAAACCAAGATGACTTGACTACACTTTTTTAAATCCCTCCAAACTGGTCTGTGTTTTGGTGATACCAGTTCTCAGGGACACCAGGCAAGGAGAACAGCATCACTGGTTAGTATTTTCCTACAGTCTTTTTCACCCCCCCACAAAGCCAATACATTAGTAATCATGTTCCAGGAAAGAATCTATTACATATAGTCTTGTAATTAGGATTTACAGGCTTCAAATAGTCAAATAAATTCCCTCTACAAAACATGAACGAGGCTCCAACAACTACATTCCCAAAGTAAAAATGGATTTGCCTTGTTGTTATACAGTATGCTGCCACTTTGTTCCTACTATCACCTAGGAGACACATAAGCCCTTTAATAAACAGAGTATTCTAAAGTTCTTTGGATTGATACATAACCATTTTAACTATAAATAACACTTCTGTGACTAAATATTTTGCTCTGTGTGGGGAGATTTTGATGAGAACAAATAAAAATTAACAAAGCAAATTCGAATCATGCTGAAAAAACACATCTTTCCAACTAATTGGCAAAATAATGGTTTGCTTTTCTTCAGTATGTTCTTTCCCTAAGTCCCTTGGAAGTCTTCCAACAAGCCAGAACACTGAAGCACCATGCTGGTGAGCCCTATATGAATCACATCTGTGTTGTTGTTTTCAGCCTTCTAGGCTTGAACATACTGAAAGAGTCAATGCTTGGCAGTAAAGCAAATAGGCTATTTTCCTTAAAGAAAGAAAAATCTATTATTCTTGTGCTGAAGTCTGAAATCCTGATATTTACCCTTGTCTAAATAATGTGTAATTGAGCACTCACATAAACCAAATCCAAATTTCCCTCAAAACTATTGTTTCCTTTCCTAAAATAGAAGTAGAAAGTAAATGAAAATCATGTTTTCATCCCTGCATTAATTGAGGATAAAAGATTAGAGCTCAGTCATTGAAGTCAAGAGAAAAACATGGGAAGGGTAGCAGAAAAGGGGGATTTCCACTTATCTGTTAGGTATCTGAATCTGCACAGACATCTGTATCTAGGCAGCTTCCTGAAATCACTTTATAGGCAATGCAAAGAAATGGGTATTTCTAGAGGGCGATTTCTCTGACATAAAAAAAATCTTTATTTGGGATAGGGTAAACCAGTGCATCCCAAAACTACATACTTAGTGAGATTCAGGTGAAGCTGAAGATCACAGACACTAATTTTAGTGAAGGTCTGAATTTGCATTTTTTCCCTTTGAGTAAATTTTGCAGATTTAAAACAGAGCTTTTTCAAGTAGCAATTTAAACACCACTACAAAGTCAGAAGAAGGAAGGTACAGATTTTTACACACACAATAAAGTCAGTTTCTCATTCCCTAGTTTTCTGTAAAAAATATAAGCATAAATTTCAGTCTATATAATTAAGATCTCCTGTATTTAGATATAGAATATGTCTAAATATTCTATAGAATGTCATGGATATTCATAGAATATCCTGAGTTGGAAGGAACACACAAGGATCTTCGAAGTTTAGCTCTTGGTCCCTCGAGGGACATCCCCAAGAATCCCACCCTGTGCCTATGAGCATTGTCCAAATGCTTCTGGAGCTCTGTCAGGCTGGTGCTGAGGGAGCCTGTTCCCCAGGGAAGGCTGTTCCAATGCCCAGCCATCCTCTTGGGGAAGAACCTTTTCCTAGTATCCAGCCTAAACCTCCCCTGACAGAGTTTCATGCCCGGGGTTCTGTCACTGGTCACACAGAGCAGAGATCAGTGCCTGCCCCTCCTCTTCCCCTCACAAGGAATTTGTAACTGCAGCGAGGTCTCCCCGCAGTCTCCTCCAGGCTGAAAGACCAAGTGCCCTCTGCTGTTCCTCACACAGCTTCCCCTCAAGGCCCTTCACCATCCTCGTGCCCTCCAACAGTTAGACACTCTCCAACAGTTAGACACTCTCCAACAGTTTAATAACTTTCTTGTATTGTGGCACCCAGAGCTGCCCCCAGCACTCGAGGTGAGGCTGCCCCAGTGCAGAGCAGAGCAGGACAATCCCTCCCTGGCCTGGCCAGCACTGCTGGGCCTGGTGCCCCCCATTCACTGCAACCCCCAGGTGCTCACACAGCTGAATGCTGCACATTTCATCTACAAGGATACTATGAGATATAAGGATACAGTATTGAATGCCTTACTGAAATCCAAAAAGATTGCATCAACTGGCTTCCCTTCATTAATACTGTCAGTGCTTTTCCCTTTGCAGATATTATGGGAAACAGGAGAGGAAAAAGTCACCTACAGAACTAAGATCAATTAATAACATTTAATATTTAACTGGTTTTATGGAAGGAAAACACAAACAGCTCCAGTAGTTCATGTAGAGCCCCATCTAGCTGGAATGAGATAGAATTGTCCCCAGTTTTAAGAAATAGTATCTATTGATTAGACATAGTCACTTTTGAAATGTTCTTGGAATGTCTGTGCTTTTTTGAGATATTTTTGTACCATAAAAAAAGAATTTTATTTTGCTGTAAATGCTGCTTTTGAAAATTTAAAAAAAAAAATCTTTCTCAAAAAGAAACTTCCTAAAATGCTGGTCCAGAGGAACAATTTATTGCCCTAGTTTGTTTGTTTGTCATAACAATGGCAAATGAAGTGTTTAAAACTAAGACTTCCATTATATTTCATTAAAATTGAAGGACAGTGCCTTACTCCTGGATGATGTTCTCTGTACCTAATTAGAATGTCTTGTCTATGAAGAAGCAACTCAAATGAGGAACAAAAGTCAGTGCAAAGAAGATAAACTAGATGACTTGACTACTTATCTCCAGACTCATGTGAATCTCTCTTTTGACCTCTTATAGAAAAAAGGAAGTGCTAGTAGTGCAGTCTATAAAATATGATAAACAAGAAGAAATAGATGGTGAGGAGAAGATGAAAGGAAGGATGCTGACCATCTCTGATGATCAATGAAACAGGAAAACCAGATATATTTTGAAATTCAAAAACCCCATTAGAAAAGAAAATAGCTATGGCAGTCGTATCCACATACAAGGAATATGACCCACAAAAACAGATGCATCTCCATCTTCTATATTCTGTATCTAAAAATGAGTCTTTAAACCCTCCTCTTTCATTTACTGCCTGATTACCATTACGGGTTTGTCACAATTACATTCTACAAGTTCAAGACCATTTTCATGTGAAGTGTTTATAGATGTTCAGCCAATTAGACATGCACATGGCCATGAGCTCTTCACATAAAACTTATTAAATAGCAAAGTTAGCTCAAGTGATAATGATACTGCCTGTTGGGACTTGCTGGGGGATCCCTGAAATGGATGTTTTAATTATGTTATGAATATACTGTCTAGAGATCACTGTCCTTGTGTCTGCTGCATGAAGCCCAGCAAGCCTATACAAGCAGTTCACATTAGTTTGTCTAAGGATCCAGCAAAACATGAGCAACTTTCATCCAACATAATGTCCAAATTATTTGCCTGCACCAATTTTTCCTCCAGTTAAATATGAAGCTTCTAGCACTTATTTGTTAGTAGAAATGGACTTTGTTTAGGCAAAACTCTCATCCTGACAAATGTTCAGTTTTTAGCTTTGGAGTATTTCAGGTTTTGAATAAAATGAAAAAGCCATGCACCATGTGTTTTGCCTGCTCAGATCTCCGTGGCTTCTTGCAGCTACAGAGCAAGTTTTTAATGCTTTGCTGCCCAGGAAGGTAAGTGGCAAACAGCAAAGAGTGGTGAGGGCACAAGCAGCTTGAGAATAATTTAAAATAAGGGGGAATGGGCTTAGGCACAGGTGAAGACCATCTGAAATCATATTTACTTTTACAAACTTCCTTATCTTCATAGAACTTTAGCTCTGGCTTACTGTAGTGACTAGGAAAATCATTAACAAACTCCACTAATTTTATCAAGACAAAACACAATCAATGTGAAGAGAAGTCTTTTGCAGACAACCTTGGACAAACACTGTTTTTTACCACCAGGATAACACTGTTTTCTGCAACAGCCATATATATTTTACTGAGGATAAAGCTGGATTTAACAATGATAACATTTAATACAGACTTAATCAGTCAGCCTCACATCTAGTATTTAAAACAGCTGTATTCAATTGTCTGCTCTACTGCTTTTTTTAACATATCGTATTTGAGGAATACTCTGCAAACAGCCTGACAATGATTCCTTGGTTTGGGATCAAGAGTCAAACATTTGCAGATGCTATTTTATGTCCTGGCTCGATTAGCAGGGAAGGGTTGTGAGAAGCAGTTTTATCCTGGTCCCGATAAATTGCCTGACTAAGCACACTTTTTGTACTGGCTGCAGATGTTTACCTGACTCACAGATTCATGAAATCTGACAGAGATGACTTTGAGGTCTCCATGTACACACCTGATGTATGCAAATATAATTAATATATTAAATATAAACCCTGCTGGGGCAGTAATTACTAAATTGCTTTATGTTTGCAGATATAATGCCAATAATATTTATACAACTCCCTCAGACTGTATTTTCTAAATACTCTGTGAAATTACTCTCTAAAAGCAGGCAATGTTTCTGATTATGATTCATAACATAATAATAATAATATCAAAAAGAAAAAGAGATTCTTTCTTACTGAAGGACAAAAGCACAAAATGGGTGAGGTTGGAAGACATCACTGGAGGTCCTCTGGCACAACCTCCCTGCTTGGGCAGGGCCCTGTAGAGCACATTACTCAGAACTGTGTCTGTGGTTGGCTTTTGAATATCTCCAGGGAAGGAGACTCCAAAACCTCTCTGGGCAACCTGCAAAGGCCATTATCAAAATCTCTTGATTCACACATGACAATCTGCTGCGACAGGGAGGTGGAACCCCTGGACATGTGTGATGCAGAAGCTCTTTGCCTTCAGTTGCAGAGCTTGTGCTCAAACAGTAGATGGCTTCAAGGACAGTTCACCATGGAGCATAAACACACAATCAGACAACAGCATCAGCAAGTGTCAAAGATAAAAGCAACCTTCTTACCTCAAGAATGCTGGCAATCTAGTATGGGTTTGGTCACTTATCTGGACTAAACCAGGTTTTCGTTCATGGAAAATTGCAGTTCCAAGACAAACAGCAACACTGGTAACTAGAAGGTAGAACAAGAGAAGAAGAAAAATCACTGATGGTATGAAATAATTATATCTTCAACAAAGCAGCATGTATGTGCTGTAAATAACTGCAGCATTTCTCACAGAAAACCATTTCAGTATCTGCTGCTTGGAAATGAGGCGGACCTGGTCCCCTGGAGACACTGGATCAAGCAGAAATAACCATGCAGTTAAGAGGGTATTTAACCTCCAAAGCAGGCCAACTCTTACATTTTGAAAATCCCCAGCCTGATCCAACCATTGTAACACAAGTTAATTGAAAAGAACAAATTTAAAAAATCCAGTTTAACTCAAGAATTAAGAAGGAAAACGATGCATATTTTAATACTGCATATTATTCAAAAGTGTGGCAGTGCAGTGTAAGAAAAAATATCCAGCAGTTAAAAACCACTGGATCTTTGCATCTTGTACTGTTGGAGCAGTTTTTTCTCTTCTTAACTATTTCTAAGCTAAGGAATCAATGACAGGTGTCCTTAGGTGTCTGAAGCGCAAACATCCCAAGGAAGGGAAAAAAACCTATTTAATGTGGCTCATGGGGTAGGAATAATAGGATGCAACAGAGCAAAGGCTGCATTTGGAAAGGAAATACTGATAATTGATCAGTATCAATTGTTCTGTAGCTGACCATGTAATAGTCTTCTAAGCATCCTTGTGAAACACTGTCATTTAGGGTATTTTAAAATGGGTTGAACTCCTGGAAATCTGCTGTGAAGAACTCTTCTGTATTGACACAGGAACAGACAAGGTAATGATGTAAGTAAACTTTGTTTATGTAGTACTTTTCTAATTCTATTATTTCTAGATTTTATTTGCTGGAGAATTGTGGTTTTCTTTCTATTTTTTTGTTGTTGTTGTATTGTTTTCCTGTCACTTCCATCCTTCCTTCAATATCATCCTGACATGTTTGACTTCATTGGAAGACACCAGACTTCTACAGTTCTGAGGAGGTTAAAAGTTATATGTATACAAACTCAAGGTTATCCTGTTTGGAAATTCATTCAGCAGCTGAGCAGAATGAGTTACTTATCTGCAATTTAATTTTTTCACTAAATAGCCCATTCACTTTAGCTGGTTGGTACTGTCTTGCTAGACTGTATGGATCTAAACTGAAGGAGGCTGTCACAGGGAAATGAATCTGTAAAAAAAATTTATAAAAAAAGAAAGATAGATTTCAAAGAGGAAAGAAGAAGGAAACTTCTCATCTGGAAATATCTGCTTTTGCCTTCAAATATTTCATCTTGTCTCCATGTCCTGCCCCAGAGACTCATAAATACCCTTACTAACATTGTACTAAAATGCTCTAAAGAACAAAAATCATTGCCACCAGCACTGCTTGTAAACAGCTGCTAATATCTTAACAAATAAAAAGTCTCACTATTGTGCACAAGTGCCTCTTATGCCATGATTGCAACCAATATTACTGGTAAACTGTTACATAGATAGGAAATTAACATCAGTATTAAACATTCTGATAGTGATAACAAGATCAGCTGTATTTTAAAGAAAAGGTATGCCTGACAAAAACATGAGGAAGCACAAAGAACACATTCTTATTTTTTTTCTTCCTTAGCCAAAGGGCAAAGAAATTTTCCACATTTTAGCCAGACCTTTATCACTTTGGGATACATATCCTTGTTTTTATTTATGTAAGTTACATACTTGGATATATCCAAACTGTATCCTACCATTCTGTAAGTTCAATTTACAGTCACGCTTCCTAAAAATAGACATAAAATATGCAAATATATGCATATGCAAATTTTTGTCAAAGAGAAAAAAGAAAACTTAATTAAAAAGCCATGTCGTGCATGACCAAATTTTAAAATAAAGGCTTACATGCAGGTGCACTCACACCATAAACCTAAATTGTTGGCTTTAATCTGCACAGTCACATGTGCAAAGTGCATATTTCTATGTGGAAATGGCCAAGCACAAATTTAGCAGTAGTATTTAGGCACAGTTGTAAAAGCTCTGTGTCTTTTTTAATTGCCTAATTCAGGGTCTTATGCCCAAATAGTTCCAGAAGAGACAACAGACTCACAGCTAAGGAGACCAGCATAATTTTGAGTCTAATTTGAGTGATTCTTACCTAAGCAACTGCAAATCATGCAGAATAAAACACAACTCAGAATCTGTTTTTTCTTTCAAGAAATATTTGCTTTTTTGGTATGAATGACTGAAACATTGCAGGTTGAATATAAAAGATAGAATAAATGTATATAGGAAGAATAAAGGCACAGCAAGATTCAGTGACTTAGTTACTCAATGTCACGGCATAGGTCAGCATCAAAGAAATCATGAAGGTCCCTCTACCCAGCCACTTGCACATCAATTTCTCTGTATTGCAAACCAGCTTTACATTCCAAAATTCCAATCCTAAAGCTATGGAGCTTAGTCAAGCTAATATGTCACACCCTTCTGGGAAACTTTAGTTTTGGTTTATCCCTAACACTGCAAGGCTGCTCCTGGGCTGGACAGACTCTGAGAGCAGCACCTCTGCTTGGAGTTGGCAAATAGGACACATGGATGGCTGAAAAATGCTATTTCAGAGGCAGAGAGATGCTCCTGCTGGAGGAAAGAGTCAATCTGCTTTTGGGATTAGCTGTAACCAAGAGAGAGAAGGCCCAGTCAAGTATAGTGAAGTGCCGAGCACCCCCGACAAAGAGCAGTGGCTGCCCAGAGCAGAGGTGATGCTGTCCTACCCTGAAGGCTCAGTGACCCATCCAGCCTCACCTCAGCCCACAGGAAAACCCTCCTGACCCACGACTACATGCAGAAAAAAATATTCATGACCACTGTCCAGCACAGGGGAAATCCAGTATCTTAGCATAGGGAAAAGAGAGGAAACTCTCACAAGTGGATATAGAATCACTAATTTCCTAATCCCTAATCACTTAGGGACTTTTAAACTATCTATTCCAGAAAAAAAAAGTGATTTTCCATTAGGAGAGTGAAATGGATCATGAATACAAAGTTACAGCAGAGACCCTGACCCTTCAAGAATAAACTAAGCTATTATAAGCATCATTAAAACAGCATTTTGGGACTGGTGTAGAGCACATGTTTGTCTTCCAAAAGCACATAATTTAATAAAACAGCGTAAGAAAATCTCCTGGAACATGGTGTGTGTTACTAAATCAGAACAGGGGATTATCTGCTGCCATGCTATTTGATTAAGCATTACCAAGGAAAAACAGCATTTCAGTGCCCACTGATAAAGATTAATACAAACAGAAGCTACTATAAAAGAACAAAAGTCCAACAAAACCTTTATTGACCAGTTTCAGTCAAGCAGTTTAATCCAAAAGATGCAGGGGAGCAAACAGCAAGAAAACATAAATTTCTAAGATGTGGAATACTTCAACAGCTCTTGGGCAAGGCAAATTCCTATAATCTTACATATTTTATTAATATTATACTGGAGAAAAGTAGATGCTGGAAGCTAACACATAAATACTGATACCTAGAAAATATTTACAGGAGGTATCTATTGTTAGCTACACATAAAAAAATAAATAAAGTGAATTAAGTGATAACAATCCAATCTTTGAAGTCCCTCGACAAATGTAAACTTCAGTGAAGACAATTCATTAAAACCTAATTACAAAAAAGTCAATAGCGCAATTTAGCCCAACCCAAAACTTATTGTAATGCACTGAACATTTGGAAACTCAGGCCTTTATGAACAGGGCTGAAGTGACATTTTATTTTACATCACAGAGTGCCTCTAAAGCAATTAGCACAGGCTGCCTGCCTTTACTCAGAAAGGATATTGTAATAAGTAGCTCTTGTAATAGTGCATCTGCAAACACCCACTCTCAAGGATGAAGTGAAAAAGGAAATCATACTACTAACAATAGTCTTATAAACCCAATTTATAAGGAAAAAACAACTATTTATATCCCAAATACATACTCTTCAGAGTTCACTATTTTTATTGCTGTTTAGGGAATTTAATGGCCACATTTTTCTTTTAATTGTATACCAGGAAACTCACTGACAATGTTAGAAAAGGTATAGTCTGCCCTATAGTCACCATTTTTCAGGGAAACTGGACAGAATTGGTTCAGAGTGACAGCAATCAGCTTTTATTAGAATTATTTTTAAATTTAAATTTTATAATATTTTCAAAACATTTTAAATGTCCTGAAATGTAAATAAACCACTACTACAGCATTTTTTAAAAAACTGAATATGATTGAATAGTATACAAAGATAATTTTGTATCACCAATTGCTCTAGAGGGCTCTGAAACAATACTGACCCGTCTCTCCAAATGTCTGAGTTTACAATTTGAATCCATATGTCCTTCTCTCAGACTAAAAGAATTGATGCCAAATGAGTTCCAAGAACACTGAAGCCACGTGATGTCCTGTAGGGACCAGCTTCTTGTCAAAGCTTTGCACAGGCTGGAAATTACTGTGATTATGATGTGCTTGGGTAATACACACATAGGCCACACAGCCATCAAGCAGAACATAAGCAAAATGAAAGTTGAAATAAATGAGGCAAACCCCCATTTTCTTTAGAATAATCTTCTCAGGGTCGTATCAATAATTTTCATCTGCTTCACCTTATCTTCCAATACTTTGGGGGTTTCTTAAAGATCCCCAAGTTCTCAGACAAAGCTACTCATCTCACACATTCCTTCATATCCTAACTGATCTACAGCAGTGGAAGAAAACACCAGAAGAAGGTGGCACCACACTGGAGATGAGGGGAACATGCAGAGATCTCACCTATTCTGGCACAGTCATGAAGCTATTCCAGCAGAGCCTGTACAAGATGTCTGATATTTATGTACATTTACATTACACTTAACTAACCTAAGAGATCACACACACACAAACCCCAATAAAACACCACAGACTGTCACCAATGCAACAACATCCTTCCATAAACTGCAGCTAGTTTATATCATAAGCATGCTTCGATATCCAGTGAGAGCTGAGGACTTAAGGAACCTCTAATAAGAAGCAATGAGGATCTAAAAATGATGCATGGTGACAATGTGCTAAAAAGGTAAAAAAACATTCCTGTTCTGGCTATAATTGCAATAGAAATAAGATACAAACTAACAAGCTATAACATTTGGAAGAAGCAACTTACAAGGGCAGAGATAACAAAAACACTATTGAAAAAGAACTCAATAATGTTGCTAATACTTCACAGAAGAAGGTCGAGTCCTTCAATAATTCCAGATAAGTACTCACCAAGAGTTTTCACAGTAACATATCAGCTACAGCAGTAGATGCACAGTGTTAAACTTTGAGTCAGAAGATATATTTTAGTGGGATTCCATCGCTGCTCAAGGAGGGTGTTATAACAAGCTAAATTTGTGTTTGGTAGCAAAGACAGAAATGCCATATACCTAGGTAAAAGGGAATTGAGAAAAATGCCTCCTCCTCACAAAGTTCCACAGGCAGTATGATTTCTGTCTGGATTAAATAAACACTGAGCTGAAGGACTGAGCCTGTCCATGGGGTAAAAAGTTCAAATATATCAACACAAATTAATTTGAACTCTTCTTGTAAGATTTTGGGTGATTTCTATAACTTTTCACTACCCTGGGTGCCATCTGAACTGCATACAGAAAACTGCCTGACTAAGGACTATCAGTGGCCTCCCAATTCCAAGCAGAATGTTTACTCAGACAGCTACATTAGACTTCAATACTTATACTGCAAAATTAATCATAGAAAACAATGGATTCGAAATCAAATAACTGAAACTATTCAGGCAGAATGAAAAGAAAAAGCTAATTAAATTTTGTACACCATTGTTGTTTCTGAAGAATATAAATAGAGTTATATGCACTATATATTTATTATACATTTACACAGAACTCAGATGTGAGGTGCAAGTAGGGTTAAGACATTAGCACTTCAATAAAAAAATCAGGAGTTCCTCTGAGTGTATCCTTTGATAAAACAATAAACTCTTCAGTCTATCAGGAAGGCTCTGCAAAGTCTTTAAAAGAGTTTTGAAATGTCAAGGTTACATTGCAGAGGCTGCAGAATCCTGACTTAATAGGAACAGAATTTATTATTTTTTAACAAAACATTAATAAAACACCTATTTAGAGACTATCTGAAGTTTTTAAATGAGTTATTACACAATAAAAGTTAATAGTGCAAATAGGATTTCAGCCCAGAGCATATCCTTAAAGGATGATTCAAAGGATGAGGCACAACATATAGCAGAAAAAATTGCTCATCTTGCCAAAGGGAACTCAGTAAGAACATGCTTCTCCTGAGAAGCTTTTAGAAGATGACACTGGCCACAAGGGACTTCAGCAGTGAACGTTTTTTGACTGGATGTGTCTGGGTGTGCCTGAACCAATGGAACAGCCAGAACCAGCCCCTCTGCTTTCCTCCATTGCTGGGATTCAGTATTCAGAATACCCAGCAGCTGGCAATTCCCCAGAAGCTGCTGGTGTATATAAGTGCCAGCATGTAAGTCCATAAATTTCCACAGCTAACAGTCACTGGAAATTAGGAAATGGAAGCTGATAAATTCAAAGGGCAATATTGGATCCAGACCTTTAACACAAAGTTGTATTTTTTTGTCCAAGTGTAAATAATTTACAAGTTTAGGACCTGAAAGCATTTTCCTTCCACTACCACCCAGCCAACCCTTCATTCTTCTCCCTTCTGCTTTCTCTTGCACAGAGATTCATCAGCTCTGTGCATTTTTTTGTTACCCAAGAACTTGTAAGAAAAGAGAAACAGACTCCAGAGCATGGCAACATCACAAAATTGTTCAGCACAATTGGAATTTGGACAGCTCCCTCCTCGGGAAGGGGAGTATTCTGGATCACCTTCTCCAGCCCTGTTCATACACTGCATTTATGCACACTGCATATCTAAAATACTTTCTGCATTGTGCTTTTTACACAAAGACAAAACAGAGGCCCAAACAGTTGGCACACATTGGTAGAGATCCCCTAAAAGAGACAGGGGATCCACCCCAAGCAGCTCACCAGCCCTTGCAGGTACACAGGATCTGGGACAATGATTCAGAAAGAAATAAATCAAAGGAGACACAGTAAGGTTTCAGTAACAAATCAGTAAGGTTTTAGAGAAAAAAAAAAGCTTATAAAGAAGGATTTGGAAACAAACAAAGAACAGCTGAGCAATACAGAAAAAGATGGTGGGTTTTTTGAGTTTTCAATCTAAATAAAAATAAGTTATGTTCTAAGGAGACTCAAATTTAGAGGAACTTGGCTTTATTATGTTTGTAATAAATTTGTGTTAAATCTGTTTAATATCACACTGCAGAGTTATGTGAACACATTTCATATTTCCCCCATATGTGAGCAGTGATTGAAATGTTTTGGCACATAAAGCAATAATTATAGTTTAAAACAACCACAATATATTTTGAAAGGAAAAATTGTAGAATAGTCATGTGACACACAAGGGAACCCAAAGAATATGGCTCATGACACCTCCAATTAATGCAATATGTTATAAACCACAAACGTTATCAAACACCAGAAAGCACTACAGAGGCACCAAAATCCTAAACAGTCCTAATTACAGCTTCATGAAGCTTCTCTGGCACAGTGATGCAATATTTGCATATTTCCATAGTTTGAAGAATTATTTTTTGGTTAAAACGTGAAAGTCCTTTCCAATTTGACTGCAAGTCAACTCAATTGAAACAAAGTTTAATTAAACATCATTCATTCTGCTTTCCAGAAGCCAGGTATTTTATGTGTGCTGAGGTAATTCTGTGATAATCAAACCTCCTGCTTCTGAAGACAAAATGTACTTTCACAAAGCTCAGCTTCTGTCATGAAGATATTTTAATTGGTTTTCATTTGGAGGATAAAAAATATCCCAATTGAAAAAAACCTGTTAAGAACTGCTAACTGCACTTGTCCCTTCCTCATGCAGAAAATATTTTCTATATTTCTTTTAATTGACACATAAATTTCTTCTTGCTCGCTGAATTTGCTTGAACTGTTTAGCTCAGCTTAAAGGCAAGATGCTACCTCTCACTCTGCTGGGACTTCAGTCTCACCTTAAACTGCATTCTGAATTGGCCACAAGTTGATATATTTATTTAAGCTATAAAGGTTGAGCTAAGACAGAATAGGGGCTGTGGTTCAGCCAAGCACCCAAGAATTGAAATGTGTAAGTATTTAATATAATTTGGATCCAAAATGTTATTGCTTTCAACATTCTCAGTAGATTAAGGGTAATTTTCCCACTTGTAAACTGGTTACCAATTATTCTTCCATTGCTCTGGAAATACTCTGGAAATCATTACATAGTCCTCTGTGTTCTGAGAGGCAGCTAGTTTATACTTTTCATACCTCTATTTATTGCAAAAAAGTTAACCTTAGACTGAAGAGCTGGCAGATTCCTAGATATCGGTAATTAGCTACATTAATAATTTCAAGTATGATGATTATTTAACAGTATTGTATTAATACTTTACCTATTCCTCAAAAATTAAAATGTCTGAGGAAGATCACTCTGAAAGTACGACACAGGGAGCAGTCTAATTTTTTTTAATCAGCAACCAGCTCTCTATAAGATTATTTTGCAACTAATCATTTTGCTGCCAGCAGCAAAATAAAAGAGACTCCCCTGAAGTAAGTTTGTCTTGGTAGGGTTTCAAGATAACAGATTGTGACACAAACCTCCTCAGGTTCATACAGTTGCACTGTTTTCCCTTTTTGAATAAACACTTCTGTTGAAGTATTTATCCATTAACCATGCAAAGGACAGTTTCATCACAAGCACAAATATCTTTTTTATGTAGACAAAGTGAGTGAGTATATATACATCAGAATCTCACAGACAACAATTCCTTGATATCACAAGCAGGGATCAAAAAACTCGTGCAGAGCCAAAAGACATAATTCTGTGCTTCCAAGAAAAAAAACTATCACCAGACACTGGATAGCCACTAATATTCCTAGTTAATAGGAATTTTAGACTTTACCTGCAAGAAACTCATTACCTAGAATTCTTCATCCTTTAAAACATTCGGTCCCTGAAATCTAGAAATAATATCAGATACACTTGCAAACTTTTTTTCACACCTGCAATGACAAACTTGTTTTCACTTTTTGAAGAACCCACCTACTGTCCAGACCATGGAAACAGCACTTTACTGGTCACAACTGGTTCCTGCTGAAAGAAATGAACACTGTAACAGATGTTTCTGAATGAAGTGGGACACAGGTCTTGATGTCCAAACCCGCACAGAGATCTTTACAAACTGACCTCGCTTATGGCTTGTTCAAGAGCTGTCCAGCTCAGCCAGCTTCTTTATCCGTGTGATGTTTGAACAGAAACAGCTATCTAGGACATTTTTCCATGGGTTGACTTCTCTGTCCTAAGCATTTATCTAATTTTCTAAGATAGTAAGTCCACAATAGGACGTTCATAGTGCTTATTCAGCGATGCACATTCCTATTTTACAAGAGGCATTTGGTTTCCCAAGTCTTTTCAGTCCCCACCCTGAGGCAGCAGCACTGGTTGTAGGTGTGGGGTCTGTCCCCAGACCACCTGAGTATTTGCAATAATGAAATAATTCCTTAGCATTTTGTTTGCTTCTTACCCTCCATTCTCCCATGAAGGATATCTTCTTTTCCCTTAAAATCTCCTAAGACATTTCTACTCTCTCTCCAAGATTTGGAAAGTTCATTCCCCACTACATTCCAAGCATGATGTGGCTCTGTCTGTCCTTATATTTATGCTGGAGCTGATGTTTAGAAGAACAGATGGGCACTGTCTGAGTGTTCTTAGCTGGGAATCCTATTTCCTTCCCACAGATGACTTGGCTTTTTAAAAGGAAAATAAGTGAAATGAGAAGTCAAAACAAGGGGCTTGAGAAGAGCAAATGTGTGAAAAGCTCTGAAAAACATCAGGACTAGCTCTAGCCCACATTAAAATCCTATAAAAAAATCATGCAAGTTGGCAAAGTGTTACACCAGCATTTCCATCTTAATCAGAAAAAACCTCAATCATTTTCTTTATAATTCATTGATACATAATCAACATTCTAATATACTGAAACAAATTTCAGAATACAGCAAAATAAAATAGTTTCTGTCATCTGAAAGGTTTTTAAACTAATTTATGTGCCTACCAGTTCTGGTGTTTCTGTGGAAAAGGGACTGACACTTAATTTTGAAGAAAAAAAAATCCTTTAATGGCTTCAAAGATAGACTAAGAAGAAGGTGGTAATAAATCACTGTCACTATTTGCACCACTGAGAAAAGCAAAATTACCAAATCCTTTAAATTTCTCTCTAAAATACCCACATTTGCAAAAAAAATGGCCATGTTATTTGATTTTATACACAGATCAAGAAAATATAGCCACCTACAAAAAAAGCAGTATTTAAACAGCCATTTCTTTTCATCGTAAATTGTCAATTCTTGAAGATTTTGGAGGTCAACAGTTCCTTGTGGCTCTGTTTGTTTGTTCAGTTTGTAGAAGAGCACAGAATCTGTCTCTGGCATTTAATTAGGGGATTGCAGACACAAATGAACAAGAATTTTTTATTCTTGTTCTTTGAAAATCTTATTTCCTTATTGTTACTCTCATAAAAACAAAGCCAGTCCTACACCTTAAACAAAAGTTATTCCTTATTTTGCAGTGGTCTGTCAGTGCAGGCTCTATTGACCTTAATTAACCTGTCCCCTGCTGCAGAGGCTCACCTTAGCAGACCACAGAATATGATGAACAAGACTTTTACCAGCCCCAGAGAAAATTCTGTGGGTCTGAACCAAATAGAGCAGTATTTGGCTGACAGGGAATTCATACCATCTCTTTTACAGAGGGCTCAGGGCAAGTGAAGTGAACAGCTTTAAATTATTCTATAGTCAGTGACGATAAGAGGGATTTCACATAACTCAGAGCAGCTAAATTTGATCTGTAAAATTGTCTCTAAGATTGGATAAATGCTTCTAATCCTATTTCTATAAGCCAGGACTGTGGTTTATATGAGACTCAAAACACCTAAAGCAAAGATAAAGCTGGACAGCTCAGAATGGGATTCTAGAAAGGATTTTAACAAAATCAGGAGGTGCCCAGAGTTCAGTAATAGGTAATCCCAACACTTATCAGCACCTAGCATGTCTGTCTCTCCAGACAAATCTAGAGTCCAGTATCCATTCAGAGAGAAAAGTGTGGGTATTAGTGCCCATCATCTTTCCCTACAGAGTGGTTGTAGCCCTGCTTCTTTTCCCTAGGTCAGAGTTCTCTAGATCTAGGATTTTATGTGACTGTCACACCTAGGATCATTACTGAGATAATTGTTGCAGATGATGTTCGATTTGCTGAAGTTCTTAATTATTTGATGATAGAATGGAAAATTAGGATCCAAACAAACCCAGAAAACAAAAGCACAAAACAAACCTGAAGAGAAAATGGCCTTGCTATACATATTTAATGAAACAGTGAAAATATCCTGCACAAAGACTTAGTGAGTTAAATTGAAAATGTGTGTATGATAAATGGATATAATACTGTCTATGTAATGGGTTTCCTATTTAAATTTCGTGAGGATTTAATCAGTTGGGCACAGCTGTGCAGGATGCACCATAAACTACGTTGAAAAATATGTAGACATGTACATTTATCTGCTACAAATTAAGCTCACTTAGAGGTGGTCTTAATGGACCATGTAGCAATCATTACAAGCATAAATTTTAAACTGTCTGTTTCCAGTGAATTTGCTTTGAAAAAAAATTAATGCTCATCCTTAGTGGAGCACAGTAATAAATGGAAGTACCCTTAATCTGTTAAGCACTAATAACCTAGCAATTATTCATTATGAACCCCATGCTGTATAATGTATGTCTGTAACGATTTTATTAGCCATTCTTTACTTAACCTGCAAAGGTGTAATTTTTATTCCAACTTACACCTTGTAATTATATGATGTTTTAAGTGATGTGCCATTAAATTTACAGAATGCTCTGTCCCATTGGTTTATTGTAAAACATCTGTACAATAGAGCATTGTTACATTGTTAGAGCTCATGATCATTTATGACTTTCAGACTTTCTGCTTCTACGAAAAGCAGCGACATCCACCTTAGAGATCAAAAAGCAAAGGCTTTGTTACAATGCAATACATAAATAACACATAAATTATTTAACGTGGAAAAGGGATAACACTGTAATCAAAGTGAATCAGTGACCCAGTTGGAGCTGACTAGAAGGTCGCAGCAGTTGTATGTTCTCCTACAGGGGTTGTCACTTGGAGTTCCCTGGGTACTATTCTGTGTTCACAGAAGCAAAGGGAAACCAGCTGCTGAGGGGCCCTTTCTCACCCTGATACTGCAGGGATGACCAGAATGAAGATTTCCAAACCACATAGATGAAATCCATACTTTTCAGTAACTTTTCTGAATTTGCATCTTTTCTGCCCTCCATTGCTCAGAAAAAATGTTTGTTGCTCTGGGAAAGCAGAACCCACCAAGTTTCTCAAATAAACCAAAGAGGGACTTGGAAATAACAAACCATGAATTCAAGCAAGCAATATAAGGTAAGGTTTTGCTATGGAGAAATTATGTGTCTCAATCCCATTCATGAAAGAAACTTTGAAATCCAACATCCTAAATATTACTTCCTTTCATTATCTGTTTTCAGGAATATTAGGTGAAGAGCATTTTCAGAGAAATAAAAAAAATAAAAAAAATAAAAAAAGAAAAAACCAACCAACCAACCAAAAACCCACCAAAGCAAAACTTATTTTTATTTAGGGGAAGTCAACATGCGCTGTCCAATTCTTTTCTTCATAAAGACTTATTTGCTAGTTCCTTTGCTGATGTAACTGCTCAAACTGCAGGTTTACAACATGCTCTGCTTTGTCTTTAGTGCATTGGCCAAATATTC
>VZTN01018832.1:36459-55792 GCA_013400515.1 Erpornis zantholeuca | reverse complement strand
TGCATTGGCCAAATATTCCATCCAGCTTGAATCCAAGCTGATGAGGACAGCCTGTGACATTTCCTGCTATCACCCTCTCAGAAGCAAGGAGCTGCTAGCTCTCCTGCACTTACGATACTGCCTCAGCTGACACTGCTGGCAAGAGAACCAATCCCACTGAAACACAAGAGCTGGGGAAGCAGAAATGGCAACACACGAGGCAACTCCTGCAAACTGCAGGCACTGGGGGTGGTGTGTGTATGGGAAGCGTGATCATTTAAGTATGCATCAGTCAAAATAAAAATGAGGACAAAAAAAGAGATAACTACATGTGGAAAGAAGCCAGAGAAACTCTTTGATCACATGAGAGGCAGTACATATGTTGTATATATAATGAATACTTTTTTAAGTTCAGTGCTTGACTCAGAGACACTGTCACATCAAATTCTCTATATTGCTCTGAAGGATCCTTGTGCTGAAATGTCAGCTGGTCATATCACCTAAAGGCAAAAAGAAATTGCCCTAGCATTATGCATAGCAATTCCACTGCTCCGTGCTCTATAGCACTGTTTTCTAAGAATAGCTGCTTCAAAAGGAAGCTTCTCTTTGGCGTGAGCCAGAGGCAATTGAATTTTACCCTGAAAGTGACTATAGGCTTTGTAGAAACATTTAGGAATATTAAATATTCATGTATTTGATTTAGCAAAATTCAGGACAGTAAAGGCATCCACCGGAATAGCTCCAACATAAACATTTTTAACATTTACCACTGCAACTTGAAGTATGGACGTTATGACAAAGTAAAATGCCACAAAGGAGAAAAAATGCTTGGAAAATTCCCTTTTTCCTCTTGTAGTTAGTAGGTATTCATGAATTATTTTGCAATCCCAAATGGCAATGTCCAGGAGTCCAGCCTTCCTCTGGGAAGGCTGTGCCCTGCAATGAACTGTTTTAGATCCAAAGTGGTTTTAAGTTCAATTTCCTGTCCTCTTCACCTCCTTTCTCCACAATCAATACCACAAAACAATCTGTCTTTTTTTTCAGACCTAGATCAACATCTTGCCCTCTATCACTGCTGTAAGCAAATATCTAAAACAAAATTCCCAGTGAACTCTTCTGCTTTGCACACCACACAGGAGAAGCATGAGACTGGATGCCATAGGTGCCACAGAAGAAATGGAGGAATTGATATTACAATGTGACATACAACAGAAACAAAACAGAAGAAACAAAAAAGGCATTGTAAAATACACCCAAGTATTTAGTCTTGACTTCACCTAAATTATGTCAGGAACACAGATCTGCTGTAAAAATACCCTGCACTACCTTCTTTTGAGCAGCAAAAGCGTGTTTTATTAACTGCTTATTTAAAGCATTGATTAAACCCTCATATAGGATGCCTTTTATAGAGTAAGGCACTGCTTTAATCCTTGATTTCATACTACAGAAAAATTCATCCTGAATCCATGATATACTGTCTCTCACTGACTAGACACCTAAACGTGGAAAAGGGATTAGGAATTCTGGATTTGTATTTCATTTTGAAATGGAAGAAACAAAAAGAAATATTTTTATCATAATATCATTATGTCTAAAAATTCTTAAATTTGTGGATATAAAGATAGTCTAAAACATTGTGACACTGGAATTTAGAAATTTGTAGACATAGTAAAAATAAATGTCATGTATTATAAGTATCTAATAATTATATATTATATAATAGTCTGGTGTATGAACAAAAGGTACAATGTACAGAGAGTTTAAAAATAAATATACTGCATTTTCTTGGCTAAATTAATCTACAGTTTACAGTCAAAACAGCATCATGCATACCAAAAATTTGGCAATTAAATATAATGAAATGATATAATTATTTTATCAAGCAGCTTTTCAGTTTTTATGTATATGAAACATTTTCTATATAAAGTGTATGTGTGTGTATAGACAGGTAGTCAATCAAAAACTTTCAGAAATAACTTACAAATTGTAAACTTAAGCATTTGTAAATTATGTTTGCTTGGTAAAAATACTGTAATGATTTTATTTAAATTAAGGAAATGTAGCCTTTTTGAGTTCTTGCACACAAGTTCAACATCTACATTTCTTATTTTGTCAGAACAGAAATTGTCTTATGATGGCATAGATTGTATCTTACTGGATCTTAATCCACATGAAAGTATACAGTCTGCAATAAGATATAGGAAAATTGGAATTTCAGAGGTCAGAGCAGCCCACGTTTTTTCCATATTTATTTCTTTTAAGAGGACAGATAATTCCCCAAAGTATGTGGCATATAAAACTCCTAGTATTGCTAGCTGGCTCTCCAGCAGGAAGCACCATGCACTTCCCCAAAGCATGTGACTGATGAACTAAAAACTGTTTAAAAACAGCAGCAAAGCTTTGCTTGCAGGGGCTGTGCCACCACTCTGCATTCTCTCCTAATGTCTCTTTCCCTGGTTTAAGTTTCAAGGCTTTCACTCTTTCCCTCAGCACTTCATCTCCAAACATACCAGTGCAGTATTTCACACACACACAATGTTCTCTCCTCTCCCTGAGCCAAGCTGATAAAACCACATTAACACCAGGATGAAACTGTACCCCCCAGCTCTGGAGAAGTGTTTATTCTGGATTTGCTGCTATCCCATCTCCCTCCATTGCACCCAGTCAGGTAAGAACATTGGCAGACCAAGTTGATAACTGCCTGCAAAAGACACACAGACTGATTTTATACTCAGACCCAGCCACATACCTATTGTTCAATTCCTGTAAGGAAATGTTTTATTTACCATTATGTTCAGCAGAATAACTATTGAAAAATATATTATATATATAAAACATAACACATTTCTCCTGTGCAATGTAGCAGATTACACTGCAGAAACTAATTGCCCCAGAATCAAGAGTGGCATAGCCAGTATTCAATATTTGATTTGAACTGTGTTCTAAACTGTTTGCTTTTAACAGGCAGACCACCAAGTCGAGAACTATAGTCTTCTAAAAATAAAAGCCCTTTCTCAATATATAAAAGTTTCCTGTAGGGTATTGTCTACAGTTTTATTGTAGTAATGGAATAGAAAGAACAACTACAGTGATATCACACAGTGTCAAATAAATAAAATTGAAAATTATTCTGTTTCAGTTTTGTATGACTCCATTCAAAGCCATCACCTAACTTGGAAAATGTGTCAGGGCTCTAGTTTGTGAACAAATGCACGCATTCCTGGGAAACTACTGAAGACAAAGAATTTGCTTTGGAATATGAAGAAATAAATTAAGACTGGTCTTTCGTAGTGAAGCAAAGGCAGCCTCAGTCCAACAAGGCTCAGCAGTTCAGCTGCCAAACTGTGGCTGAACCATTGCTCCCAGCCATGGACACTGCACGATTATAAGGACACCAGCCAGGCCTTTCTTCTCTCTACTTCTTTCATTTTTTTTTCCCTTAATGAAACTCTTACTAAACTGTGTCTGAACTAAGGATCATTCTGGTATAACTTTCAAGCCAAAGCTAACAATGCTCACAAAAGCAGAAATTCATGTCTGAAAGTGTGGCTACTTTCTGGTCACAGACTGAAAGTCAACTCTGTGAAATCAACTCTTCATTCCAAAAAAACCCCAAAAAGGAATAAAGAAATCAGCAGGTCCACATCTCAGGAAAGCTCACGAAATTCATAAGGTGAGGTATTACCGCAGACCCACCATTTTTAATTTCATTTACAAGGCAACAAAAGTTACAGAGCTGGTTGAGTTATTGCTCTTTGGCACTTCAGGGTTCAGGAAGAAGAAATTTTTTTTAGTTCAGAAGACAGACATCTTCAGACTGTCTTGATGGTGGCCTTTAAAGCAAAAGAGATTGCACAGGTCAGCAGCTTACTGGGCAGGGTATGCTGCCAAAGGCAAACATCAGTGGAGAATGAGATGATAGGCAGGAAGAAAGGATAGGAAAATATAATCCATGCACAAAACAGGCTGGAAAAGGCAACTTGGAGCTGTGTACAGGGTAATTTTTGGATAGATACTGCCTTCCAGAAGCACATCTCTTGGAGCATTTGGCCACCAAATTCCAGGGAACACTCCAGAGCAGTAACATTTCCCCAGATATTAAGGTCTATACAGCCTATTAAGGCATATTAAGGTCTATACAGCCATTGCCCATGTCTGCATGTATTCTAAACTCTCAGAGCAAACAGTAGTTTGCTTCTGCAGCACAGTATGCACACAAGTGACATTTTATCTGGAGAACCTAAGAGAAAATGAAACCTGAGAAACCCGAAATGTAAGACATATTCATCAGCAGATGCTCTTGAAAAGAAAAGCTGAACCCAGTATTCACATAGGCAGGCATCTGAAAGAAAGCTGTGTTTAAGCTACTGAATAATCTGAAGGAATAGGTTTGGTTTCCAAAACCATGTGTCATTTCCACAAAGTGGAACCAGGCAGAGCACCCAGGAAAAGTTTCAGAGAAAGTAGTGTCATAAACCACTTTTTGTTTCCTAGAACCATTCAAGGCATGGATGTGAAAAGCAGAGCAGCTCAGCACCTTTCAGAGCAAAGCTGAAGCAACATGATAAAGCATGTGCCTGGTTAAAAGGGCTGGCAGATGAATTTTGAGTTGCACTCAGGTCAGGTGACCATTTTTATTTAATTGAAACAAGGTTAATGATCAGCACTTTTACAGCAGAAGTTGCAGATAAAGAAAGCAGGAATCAGATGCTGAAGTCCCAGTTTTTCAGGACTCTGAGAGCACTGGTTACATATTCTGTGCCTCTACCTTAAGGTAAGACAGTGCACACAGTTCTGTTGGAATTGCTCTCTAAACCGCCTCCAGGTGAAGTTCTTTCATCTGCTTCTTGGTATCCCTAACCACAGTTCACAGTATTTTAAAATTGTCAGAACAAAAGGCATTTTAGCTTTTATATTCTACAGAAGGCCATTAGGACTACCACATCTGTTCATGCTTGTGTAGTAAATCAACAGAAAACATTTTTCTTCTCTTTCAACAATTTTAATGTTTTCTAACTTTGTTTATGTCACACAATTTCTCATGACTTATTTAATTCTTAACAATTTTTCTTGTTTTACTAATAATTTGAGATGAGTTGTATGAAAAATTTTTCTACAAATTAGCAAAAGATCAGCCCCTTCAACTCCTGCTTATAGCACAAGTCAATAGGCAGCAGGCCAACAGAGTATTAAAACACAACTACTTCTGGAGTTCCAGACTTTTTCCCTCCTTCATGGTCTCTTGCATTTAGAAGTTGTTTAATGGTATATGGATTTATGATCAGAGAGGCTGTTCTAACTAAATCTGCAAATAATAAAGACCTGTTGAGACGGTGGAAAAACAGAAAGAAACGCCCAGCAGAGATACACAAAGTCAGCAAGGATGGAGTGTGAGTAAAAACAATCTTTGATTTTGTTTTTCCTTGTGTGATCTTAAATAACAGTTTCTGCCATGAAATAATTACTTGCACATTTAGATAACAGACCCAGCCCACAGTCATGAACTTAATTTGGTCTAGTATCGTGTGACAAGCAATAATAATGTAGAATATAAATATTCAAATAGAGAATTCAAAGACCATATTGCAAATTTTGTTAGGAATCCTCACAGCATTTTTCAGGATTCATTACTTGATAACATTTGGTTAGTATGAAAGTCTTTGATAGATTGGCTTTTCACCCTATAAAAGTTCATGTATCAGTAGCAAAGACTGAGTTTTCATGCAGAATATTGTTCTAAGACCAACAGCAAAAGAGACAAGTTAACAATGATCATGTCTGACTGTATTTATTAAATGCTGGTCATATAGAATAGAATCTAATAGAATGAGTGATTAAAAATCCATTGCCTTTTCAGCAACACTGCAACCAATGCCCCCCATTAAACTAAAGCCAATATACAAAACCCAAGATTTGTTTATAAAAAAAATCTGAGCACCTCCATATCTATTTAAAGTCACAGACAATCAAAACTGGATGTTTCTGACTGTTTCTAAACTGATAAAAATATTTTCAGGTTCCCAGAAACAGAAAAATCTGCCATGCTGGTTAAAACCTCAGGCCTACACTGTATGGCCTCAGGAGGGAGCACACAGGGAAAGAGGGAAGCTGCTGCCTTTGCTCCCAAGGCCACCCAGTGTGATGGTTATGCACCAAACAATCCAGCGAGGTACAGGCTAGGAGCAGGCAGGCCCCAGGGGTTTTGAAAAAAAATGGTATTTGGACATTTTTATTGCATTAACTTATTAAAAAACTGTATCATTTAGAGTCTGTACATGATTATAGGTTTAACACACTGTTAAAAAAATTAAAAGCCAAGTTTAATAGGTTTTTGAATCTCATATTAAACTAATAGGTACTATTGATTGATACATTTCTAGAACTTAAAAATATATATTCTGTTTCTTTATTCAGTTTCAGTTAAATTAATTTCATAATCTGGTCTTCTATTTTACCTGCTAAAAAAAAATTGAGCACTAACCTAGCCATTGAAAGAAACATCCAGCTGGACACCATTTAGCTATGTAATACACCAGTTATTTAAATTTCTCCTAGTAAGCATCATGTACTAACTTACATGCAACACTTCACCCACGAATATCAAGACAATTTGCTAATTCATTACTAAAGATCAACTTTTTCTTTAAATTGCATTTATCTGTGTTGCAATCCACTCAGAACAAAACTTTGAGCTGAAGTCAGGTAAATCCATAGAGAAATTCCGAGAGATAAAGGCCAAAATGCAGTTCACAGTGCACCTATTTTTGAGTTGTAGGCAAAAAATTTAGCAAGGTCAAACAATGAAGCACCATCAGAGGGGATTTGTTCCTAATACACCCAGAACAACAATTCCAAAGATTTTACCTTGGTTTGCTTTCAGAAGGTATATTTTAAATTTATTTTTTTATAGCAGACAGTGAGTATGATGAGATACACACTGCTCACAGTACAGGATTTCATGGCCTACTGAACAGGCAAGGACATAAAAAGACACCTAAAGTTTTGAACGTGCACAAGTTTCTTATAAAACTGGAGATAAAAGCCTTGCAAATTTAATCTTTTTTGTATCATAGAATTATTGTGTAGCTTCACTTAGCACTCTATTTCTCCATGGCCTATATATTTGCAGATGAATAATAATCCCCACTTAATCTCAAAACCAGGTAATTAATTAGTTGCTATTAGCAAAGTACATTGCAAATATTACACACTACAAAAGTTAGGGGCCCTGTTTTCCTTTCCACAGACTCATATGTCCCATTAAACAAACATACAAAATGTCAGGGTTGTATTATAGGACAAAATGAGAGGGCAAAACTGCCCTCCTAGAAAAAATGGTATCAAGTTTGGAAGGGGTGACAAGAGTGGAATGTGAGATATACACAAGATTACATGAGGAATTCCACCTCCCCATGGTAATTCTTCCAGTCCAGGTATACATCTAACATTTACACACCTAACAATACACAGATTTGTAGTTGTTAATATGAGATCTTGAGATGAGGTAAGAAAAGCCAAAACCACTTCAGCAAACTCTATCTATAATTCATATATTTGTGGAGAATATTTGTTTTCATAACTGCATGACTTCAGGGGAGATTGCAAGCTGTCTTTTTTTCCCAGTTTCCAGGGTTTTTTCACTTGGTAGCATCTCATTTGTATTATTTATTACAGAAGTCACACACTTTCCATCTGGCTACTAATACAGAAAAACAAGACCCCTCAAAACAATGGCAGAATGCACACTTGCAAAAGTAGCTTTCTATTTAAGAATATGGGGGGTTTTTAAAGGGAGAGAAGAAAGGTCTGTGTGTAAAACAAACAAAAATCAAAACCCCAAACCACTATTCCTATATGTATATTGAACAAAAGCCAGGAAAGGAAAAAAATACAAGTACTAGACTAATCTTTGTACTCCCCATTTTACAGTAAGCAAATAAAGGGCTTCTCATTTCCCCTCCCTCCTCTGTTCTAACCAGTAAGTTTCAACTTTGTGCTTCCCACATATTTCAGTTATGGTCTTGATGCTTTGCTCTTTTTGATGTATGTAGAGCTTAGAGCTTAGGCATTTAGAGCATAAAGTGCCCCATCCTTCAACTTCATCGTCATTTTTTGTCCCCCTTCACCACCACACCAGCACTGTTATTTTGTTAGTCTGAAACATGAACTGAGACCTGTGTGGAAGACCAGTGCAAGTATAAAGAATTTAATGTATAGCCAATAATGTATACCTTCCCCCAAAATAGATTTCTACATGTTTGCAATGATTCCCCCTCATTTTGGATGCTGAAACATATATTCTTGTTAATTTACTAATGAGCTTCTATTCCACTCCTGAAGGACAAAAGGAAAAATTATCATTTAATCCACACCAAAACACGCCCACAATTATTTCCATTACAAATAGCTGATCTCCAGAGGCTACACCCTGCTCGCTCTCCAGAACGCACAGTGGCAGAGCGCAGAGAGGCACGGATGGCAAGAACTTCCTCCCTGCTGCCCAGGTGAAAGGAAAGCACAGGATTTGGGGCCAGGAGGAGCAGCAGCGGCCCCGTGCTGGCGCTGGGCCGGCTCCGGGCAGGCACTGGCTGCCAGATGGCTCCGAGGGAGCAGCCACGGATCCTCCCCGCAGCCCGGGCAGGGCCAGCGCAGGAGCTGCCCCAGCAGCACTGAGCGCTCGCACCAGTAGGGATTTTGGTGAAGTACTACGGTGTGATTAGGAAGCCCTCGGTCTACAGCCAGTAAAAGCAGAACCTTAAGTATCTCTGATATTTCTGTTCTGTTATAAAGTTTTGCAATCATTTAGCTTGGGTACAATAAGCATTTCAGACTAGATCAGATCAGGTTATTATTCAAGGCAAAACATAAAATTTAGAAGCATAAAGAAGCAGAACACCTGATGTACATTTTGGCTTAGCAGTTGAATCACAAAATGGAAAATAAATTCTGATTAGCAGAAATGTTTTCTTTGTCCTGAAGTGAAATGACTTTTTAAAAATTATTATTATTTTCCTACATTTATTTTGTAAATTGTATCAGTTTAGAATTGAAAACGTAGTTTTGAATTTTAAAATCAAAAGGTTTCAAAAGTAGTGCAAGAGAATTTCAGTGTTTCTGAATTTTGTTTTCCTTCTCACTGCAGCTGTAATGACTTGTCAAGCTCAGCCTGTAGCAAGAAGCAGAGAATTTCACCCCATTGAAATAGTATTATTTGAAAAAATATTGTTGATAAAATAAATTTATTGCACTAATAGATTATTATATACCTCCAAGTCAGTATTTTCAGATGATCTAAAATAGCAATAAGCTTTGTTTGGAATACTGCTGTCAGAAACAGGATGGATGTTAGTGTCTCCAACACAACATAAATTCAAAAGAACCATGGAGACAGTTACCTGAGATCATAGGGCATGATTGCATTCCAGGGGTCTGAATATAAAGTACCTTTCTCTCTCCATCATCTGCACTGCCACAAAGGTCTACCAAAACTGAGAGCAAGCATCTAAATCCGTCTCAACTCTCTGGCACTTGAGCACAAAACTGGCACAGAACACTGTTACTTGGAGACCTGAATGCAGCCCTAACACAAACACACAGAGGAACCAAAATAACACCTCAGTGGAAACTGTGGCTGATCAAAATCTCTGCAGAGGAAGCCAGCAAGTGAGGAAGAGCAAGGAAAGGGAACACTGGCAAGGGGCAGTCACAGGCTGGAGAGGAAATTTCCTAGGCATGGTGTGGAGATGTGTTTGCACAGCTCACAGAGACTCAGCTACTGCCACCTGGGAGTCAGCCCCACCTGGACCCTGCCAGTGAGGGGATGCAAAATGATATTCCTTGGAAGTGATGCTAGGAAAACTGAGCTTAAAACTGCCACAGTTAAAATGAAATCTAACCTGGAAGAGATGATGGCTAAAACCTGAAATGGTTTGGGCTTCATTTCTGAGCTCTTTATGATTAAATTTATGGGAGTGTGAGCTTTGAGGGCTTTTAAAAAATAGAGATATGCAACTGTACACCCTTCATGCGATAACTGTGCATGTGGCACATTCTATGGCATTTAAGGCTCATTAAATTCTGAGTCTTGTGTCATCTGCCCTTGGCTTAAAATAGTTTTGTGTGAACCTTTTGTCTCTAACTTCCTCTTTAGCAGTAGTAGTTTCTGTCAATCTCTTTGCTCCCTTTATTTTCTTTACCACATTAGTTCCACAGCAACACCACAGGCTCAGATTACAGCTCTAATCCTCCACAATTTGACTCCCTTAATGTATACTCAGAGGAAATCAAAAAGAACTGACCAGTTTAGAGAAACTCTCTATGACCAAGTAATAATTAAAATAATTTCAGGACACATTTTTTTTAAAAAACCCTATATTTCCCAATAAAAGTAAATTTTTCAAACTAAGGGCCAAACTCAGTTTTCTAACACATATAAAACTCTACTTATAGCAGTAATGTTTTTTATAAAAAGTCTAGGAACTGCAGTAAGGAGGTGTTGTAGAAAGTTTAGAGGAAGCTACCAAGATGATCAAAGGGAGAGGCTTCCCTTCTACAAGTAAAGGCTGAGGGAATTAGGATTGTTCAGCCTGAAAAAGAGAAGGTTTGGGGTGACCTAACTGCAGCTTTCCAGTACCTGAAAAGAGCAGGACAGGAAAGATGGAGGGAAACTTTTTACAAGAGCATGTACTGACAGGACAAGCTGAAATGACTTCCCATTGACAGAGAGAAGGTTTGGATTAGGTGTTGGGTAGAAACCCATCCCTGTGAGGGTGGTGAGGCCCTGGCACAGGCTGCCCAGAGAAGCTGTGGCTGCCCCTGGATCTCTGGAAGTGGCCAAGACCAGGTTGGAGAGGGCTTTGAGCAACATGGGATAGTGGAAGGTGTCCCTGCCCATGGCAGAGGGTCTGGAACAAGATGATTTTGATGTCCCTTCCAATAAAAGCCATGCTGTAATTCTGTGATTTAGGTTTTTTCGATGCAACAGCTCTTTAAGACCACTGAAGAACTGACATAACAGAATTGGGTATATCTCAAGTGGCTGTGACATGAAATGTTTCTTTTTATAAATCAAGAGACTGATCACAATAGCAACATTACATTGCCAAAGAAATTTCCATTTAATTTAAAGCATGATCAAAATTCAGACACTTCTAGCGAAATCAAGAAATATCACATCACTGCTGTCTGCTTTCAATAGCTGTTTGAAGTTATTGGGAGAAAAAAAAGAGACTGTCTTATTACAGGTTGGCAGTACAAATTTTATGACAAATTTCTTCCCTACTGCAAAGACTTTATGACTGAAAAGGTACAATGCTTTATAAAACGAAGCATCTTTTTCCATGATAATAACTGTTAAGTTTTTCCTCAGTGCTCATATGCCTCCAGCTTATTTTGTAATGATATAACACCTGCAATGGATTAAATTTGCACTGTAACTGTAGCAGAGAGCGTAAGAAATGTCAGTTCTCATTAGCCTGCATATAAATCTGCCTTTTTTGGTAAGCAGTATAGAAGAAAGACCACTGAACCGCTAGAAACTCAAAGCATATGTTGTTCATGCAAAAAGGACACTCAGCAATGTGAGTCTTTTCCATGCTGTTCTCTTTCAGGACTGGAAGAATGTTTTTGGAAAGAAAAGGAAATACAAAGAAATGCATTACCATCAAGTTGTAGTAGATTTTTATAATTGCTTGCTGACACAGCTGAATAGTCATAAAATATCAGAGAGTAAATGAGTTGATAATGTAAAGCAGTAATTAGGATTTTGTGCATGCTTACGCTATTTACATATTTTAATGCTTTGATATTAACATGTCAACTTTAATAGTATGCAAATGAATTCCCGTGTGTGAGATTTATTCTCCTCAGCATCAGACATGTATTCATTGACAGCAACTGTAAATTTCCTTTCTTATTTGTCTTTTTAGAAAGACTTTCCAGGATCTTCTACAAAATGTTTTCCCTGAGATGCCTTGTCCAGATTCATTAAAGAAGTTTATAGCTCTAATGGATAGAGCAACCCCAGCCACCAGCTCCACATATCACAGTGTGATAAAAACACATACACACAATCTCTGTGCCTGAAGTTTTACAACAATGTAAATAAATAGAGATTATTCAACTCCATGGTATCTCTGCCTGTCTCTAGGTAGTGCTGATGTAATGCAGTTAAGCTGAGAAAAGTGAAAACACACATCAAAACAGCCATGCCTCAAAAAACAATGGCACACCCCAAAGGTATTTTAGAAGATTCAGGATTAAACAGAAATATGCCTTTCAATTTTTTTCCACATTTCATTGTGTTCCTGATCAATCTTTTTCTGTTGAGTACAGATTTGAAGAGTTTTCAGCCTTCAGATGAACAACACATAATTAAAAACAAACAGTTAGGAAACAAAGGTGTGGTGTGATTAAGAAAAAAGTACAGCCTACCATCAGTTATAGCTTTACAGTGCACTGCAATTTAGTTCTGGTGTACTGCAGAACCTGCATAATACAGCCAGAGTTGCCTGGCAACAAACAGGAACTATATCAGAAAGGAGCAAAGGTGTGAATGAATAAACAGAAGTGACAGGGACATGTGAAAATGCTCGGTAAAACCATGTTCAGTGCTAGAAAGTCTAACCAGGCTTCCACAACACTTCAAGGGGAGCATTGAATCCAATCCTCCTCACCATTAAAGTAAGATTAATACATGAACATTTAAACTTGATCTGACGAAAGAAGCAGAATATCAAATCTGGAGAAAAATGCATGTATTCTCATGAGTTTGGATACCGAGTACATCCACAGATTAAATACTCAACACTAACCTGATTAGATGAAGTAGAATTGATCAAAACTCCTGGCTCAGTTCTGGGTGTTCACCAGGCATTCATTTTGGTGCTAATCTCCCGGAAACCCAAGCACTCACACACTGGATTTGAAAGACCACTTTTCATTATTTGCACTTCTTTCCGTTCAGAAAGTCCTATGCTGACACACTGAACTGTTTTGCTACTTTGTAATTTATTTATTTGCAAGATTCTTTGGTTATAACCAACAGCCACTTTGACATACAAGGTCCATGATGCACAACTGCACTTCACACTGAAAAGTTGGTACTAGGCACAAGTATTTTAGCCATTTTACTGCACCACGATATTTTATTGTAAAAACAACCCCATTTTAATATGAATAGGATTGGAATATAATAGATTGATAGATCTGAGAAAAGCCTGAAGATCCAAACCATGTTGATGTCTCTGAAGAGTGTTTTGAAAAGGAACACATTTCAAAGTGAAAAACTGTGAAATTATAGTTTGATGTATTGAATATACATGGCCAAGCCCTTCACTTGGAATATATCAGAGAAGCTGCCATCATCCAGGAGAGCCAAGCTACTTTATCACAACTAAGGGTCTTACTATTTTTCACAAAATGCTGAAATACCCAGCTAAATCTAAGTAGACCTTTTTCTTCTCTATAGGTAAGACAATGTGATCAAGCAGAGATTGATTAGTCAGAATTACATTGACGTAATGCTGGGGCAGAAAGTTGCATGAGGTCATCTTCCTGAACAGATGGTCTAGAGATATTGGTTTTAACTAGCACATGGTTGAGTAAATAATGTTTAAGTTTTCTTTGAGAGCCTGGGGAGTGAACCAGATAGAGTAGAGTGAAATACCTGTGCCTCCTGCCCACATCATCTGCTGCTCCCAGGGTTTTCATTTCCTGCACTGTTTGTGCTTTATCACACGGCTCACTGGTCAGGCAGTCTGTGCCCTTGGTTCAAAAAGCTTTTATTGGAACATTGAGAGAAATGTGCACTTAGTTCCAATTTGTCATTTCTTTATATACATAGTTTGTTCCTTACAGGCAAAATCAGACAGCAGACATAAGTGTGTGGATGAATTGCCTTTTTTCAGACAGTATAACCAATTTCATATGTACAAATAAATGACAATAACACAATAAAAATATACATGATCAGTTGCATGAACAATTTGGTTTCTGTTGAGATTAAATGCACATGTGAACACACAGATTTTTTAATTCTCATTACAATCTCAAAGGGACTGGTCCTTTTATTGTAGTATTTGTTTACTATATCTTTGCTTAGAGTAAATTAAGAGTGACTGATAATAAGGCTCAGAAGATTTCTCTGAGACCTTTTAATTCTTTGAACAGGAACATCTCTTTACCAAACAGCACCAACATTACTGACTTTTTCAATAATATCAGACTAGTGTGTGTTCTATCACACTTGCTTTTCATTATAAAAATTCTGAGGATGTTGTTATAATATCCAAATGGTGATTTGATAATGAAAGATGGTATTTTAACGACAGAAATACAACACAAGATTCAAAACCAGGGTAATGATTTACAGACAAGTCTATTAATACATACAATTAAGATAAGCTTGACTAAAAATGAGTTCCTATTTTGTTGCATTATATAATGTATTAGTATCTTAAAATGACCTTCAAATACTACTGATTCATGACTATGAATTATTATTCTGGGTAAACACTAAAGTAAAGTACAGAAGTATAATCAAAAATGCTATAGAAAAATTAAATAATAAAACATTCTTGTGTAAGCAATGATCTGATATCATAACAATACTTAAAATAAACTGCCTGCATTATCTGTGTGAAAGGAGCACTCAGATGTGCAGGTCAGCTGATTATTCAGCTAAATCTTATTAAACATTTCCTGCTCCCTTCACCTTCTCTAAAACCTGTTGACTGCTGGCAGAGCCTCCACATTTCTATTTTTCTATTCTGGTGTTTATAAAAAAGGCTAAAAAGAAAACAATGAAAGGAAAAAACAGTAAAATTGGCCTTCTGATTTGTTTCATTTAAGCCAACCTTTGAGCTAAAGAGAGCATTCTCATAATCCAGGAAAAGGAAAAGCATATACAAGCCTGGCAGTACTGCCTGTACAAATTCTTAAATTACAAATAGGTCTATCCCAAAGAACACAAACCCCATTCTCCAACTTGCCTTCTGTAAAGCAGCAAAAAGTGAAAAAAGGAAGGAGAAGGGGATACAGGTATTGTTGTATGTATCAGTTAGAGAGAGAAGATTCAGCTGAAAAAAAAATCACTAAAATTCATCCCATCTTCCTTACAGCAGCTCAGGATACCATGATCTGGGCTGGCTGAAGTTCATCACAGAAACTTCCAGCTTCCTCCAATTTTGTCCAGAGGTTTCAATAAAAAGATGAACTTTTTCTTTTTTTTTGCAATGGTGCCTATGGAAAACTTGTGATCAAAAACTCACTTTAATAAACCCACTTATACCACACATCAAACTAAGCAGTTTGCAGTAACTCAGTTTCACTTGGGGCACCAGAAGCTCTAAGGTCATTACTAATATTATTGAGGACAAGTGTTTTTCTCATGTTTTATGACTGTAATGTCATTCCTATTTGACTTCACTGACACTACTCATGGCAGAATTGCTTATGACATAATTATGGAAATACAAAGCTTATTATTGCATAATGGGCTTACAAATCTCATGCATGCATCATTATGCAAATTTGAATAGTGGAGCAAATGTTGTAGATGTCAATATGTCCATACAAGAATAAGCTAAACAAATAAAATGTACTCCAATTAGTAGTTTTATGGGCAATCTTAAATAAAAGGAAATGCTCAAAGGGGGAAAGATTTCTTAAAAGTTATGGCAAAAATCTGACGTAACTTCAGGAAAAGTAAAGATTTCTATTCAGCTGATCCCAAGACACTATAATTTAAGAAGTGATTGATTATATACATACCGAATTCTAAGTTCTCTACAGCTACATACCACATAATTTAATTTGACTGAAATTTAGGAACCTGGGCTTAGCTAGTTTTGTAATTACCCCAGAAGTTAACAGAGAGAAGAACAGGGGGAAAGAGAGTAAGAGAAAGACCTCCAGAGTCAAGTATGCTACTGGAGACCTCTATGTATTTCAAATTTGCACTTTTCAAACAACTTTTTCTTCAAAAAAACATTGACAGCAAATGTGAAATGTAAAATAATTAAATCAAATCTCATAGGAGGCCAGCAGATTAAGTTAACAGCAGTGATAATACTCCCTAAACTTAAGCGTGCAATAAACTTGACAAATAAAATTTTACTTCTATCAATGCAATTATGAAACCCAGTGTAGAATATTCAACTGTCAGCTCTGGAATCACACTGGAATTCTGCTATTCAACTTGGATGTCAATTTTGAAACTTCTGAGTAGAAGCCTAGCTGGGTACACACCTCTTTTGTGTTAATTCTAGTACTACCTGGGCATTTAAGTCATTCTCAGCATACTCTAGAGAGGGCCCAACTAACCTTTTGGAGTACAGTCCAGCCCTTCCTCACCTTCTATAAGTGGGTTATACAATTTTTTCCTATGCCATTACCAGGACAATTTTTTAAATCTTTTAGCTGATACGTACACAAGGTAAAAATCAAAGCACAAGCTATTTTTGATATTTTCAAGGCTCCATTACTCTGTGTTGAAAACTTGTTTTGCAATTCTTTTGCTAACCATACTCAGAATAAGTCACTGATACGCACATCCTTTGCTGTCCTGGAAATGAAAAAAAGGACAATATTTTGCTCAGGCCCAGCTCTTTATCCATTGACATGACACACTGCAGAATTTCCATCACACGGAGGTTTCAATTCTGGTGCTACCATTGACCCACCCAGCTCTTACAGTGACAGAGGTTGAGAATTGTAATCTTCTCTTTGTCACAATTTAACTGTAATCCTTCTTTTAAATGTCTATTGCTCTTCCACAATTTTAACTGTAATCTTTCTTTTCAACGCCTGCTGCCCTTCCTCAGCAGACAGGGTAGCATTTAAACAAAAATACATCATAATAATACTACTACTATTTTTCATAAGTAAGTGCTTTCTTCCAGTACCAGTTGAGATGATTCTAGCCTAGCAGCCAGCTGGTGAATCAGCAGTTACATTGTTTAGTCACCATGCACTTCAACTCACATCATTTTCTATTTTTCTGTTACCTTGTGGCTCAAGTGATATCAATTTAAATTAGAGACTTTCCTGCGTGTCCTAAAGCCATCTTACTCATTGGGGGAAAAAATCCCAACCCTCTAAGCCCATCTGAAGCTATCTGTAATTTGAAAATAAATTCTACTGAGGATCCAAAATCATTATTTTTCTTTCTCTTGACTGGCTGGCACAACTGATGCATTAAACTCCTTGCCTAGAAACCATAATTTGTATTGTCCAAAATTGCTTTAACACCAAAAAGCTGCACCAGACTACATTTTCTGCAACCAGTTGTATCTGTTAATTCCACCAACAAGAGCAATGCCAATGCTGAAAATCTGCAAGGGCTTAATCAGTATGTTTCCTAGGTTCCTGCAAAGCAATTTAGACAATTCAGACAGCACTAGTGTTTCACCATTGCTGAAGCCAGTGATATTGCACTGGCTGCACAAATTTTGCAAAACATTTTGGCAGAGAGTTTGCTTTAAACACCTTCTAGAAGGTGACAAGGTTATTAGGTGTTATTTCTTGAACTTTTCAATTTATTTCTTGCAACGATAGGAGATTATGTTACACATCTTCACAGTCTAATTCACACCTAGTCCAATTCTTTGTCTGAAAATCTTTGATTGTGGTTTTCATTAGCCAAAAGTACTTTAAAAAGACCCAGACATTTTATTTCTAGGAGAAATGGTTTTCAAATATCAGATGAGCTTTTCTCTATACAGGGTAGCTTCATTTTAAATGAAGTGAACTGTAGAAAATCAGTGATGGCTCCCTCTTTGGCCCTTTCATCTAGTACAAAAATATTTAGGTGTAACCTGAACGGGACATAATGTCTATGTTTTCCTACCTATGGTTCCTCATACTGCTATTTGAAATATGGGGATGGGGGAAATAGATCCAGTAATAAAAAAGAACGAATAGAAGAAATTGCTACTTGATGTCTGCTTTTTCTTTCTGGCATTGTATTTTCTCCTTCCAGTGGCAAACTAAATACTACAGTTTTCAAGCAAACCTGTGTATGGCTGTTTACAGCATAATGGTGGAATATGCAGTGTCAGCTCTGCAGCTCAGCACTGACCTTTTTCCACTGCAGTCAGGATATGAAGGTGAGGACTATATTTAATATTTTTTTTCTATTAATAAGCATTAAAGATTCTCAGATGCTGGTCTTTTTCTAGAAAGGATAAGAACAGAAGGATGCCTTTCTTGTGTTCTGTAGTTTAGGCTTCCCTTCAGAGATTATCTAGATTGACATAAGACTGATTGGCAAAAAAGAAGGATGCACTAGCAAATGTACCTGAAATCATCACTCTATCTTTAATAGGAATGGTTGATATGATGCAAATATTTTCTTAAAAAAGCCTGGTGTTAAGGAAATTTTTTTCAGTGTATCCAAAATAATATTTTGTGACCTAAATCTTTTCCCTCTACAATTGTTTACCATCCAGACCTCTCCCTCAAAGTGGAATATATAATGAAACATGATATAATTAAGAGAAAGAAGAAAACTTCCACCATCAGAGGAAAAAGAAATCCCAGCCAGAAACTGTTTTATTCTTACTGCTGTGACTGCAATGAGACAGAACCAAGCATCACTACCCCCACAGAAATACAACTCCCAGACCACTGGCACAACCCTTAACCCCTTCCCTACTTATGGCTGTTATGAATATTTGAAACTCACAAAACACCTGAGATTTCCAGGCCCCATTCTTCTTCATTCTGTGAAAATCAACACTTTTTGAAGTGACCTAGAAGTATGAAGCACTGCCATAACTCAAGGATTACATGTTAAGACAGCTGAACCAATAATGCAAAGACATATTTTAAATATTAGCTGCTTTCACTTACATAACAACTTGGCCAAGATCCAAAATCAAACAAAAAATATAAAGCAAAAGTGATTTTAATGCTTGCCATGTCCTGCAAAAGCCTCTTAAACTTGGTGTCTGTTTTTCATCCAAAAAGAAAGAATGAAAATACAGCAACTGCATTTTGGGGAAGATAGTATGTTCTTGCATTGTTTCTTTTACTAGAATGTACTTTTTCAAGGCAAATGTAACTAGAAGTTAAATCCCAACCTTCTATGGGATTTTGTAACATTGTATTTATTCAGGTAATCATTTGTTAACAGCAGGCTAATTAATATTTGAATAAATACAATTTTAAAAACAACTACTGAAGTAAATATCATGGATTCTCTTCCACAAACTAGTAACTACTCTCAAGCTCCTTCTGCCATCCATGTTAGAGTATGCTTGGTGCTTTACAACAAGAGCTCCAACAGCACTGGTTGGTAGTCACTGACAAGAAGTTCTCCTTGCTGGAAGATTTGCCAAAGTCCTCTGCACTT
>VZTN01018832.1:0-30065 GCA_013400515.1 Erpornis zantholeuca | reverse complement strand
AAATCTCTTCATAATTCTTCAAAACTGTTTGTTCTTCAAAAATCTGTAATGCCTTTATACAACATAGACCCTAGTAATTTTTGACAAATTGTCAGAAATATAAAAACTGTGTTCCCAATGTTTGATCCTTTCCAGCTTTGATCTCCCCAGCAGCTGCTTTTATGCTGACTTTGTACCTGTGCAAAGGAATTAACAACAAAAATACTTAATACTATCTCATTGTTAGCAAAATTTAACATTGTAAAAAAAAAGTGAACAGAAGCTATGATACTAGCACTGCAGTGAAACCTCCACAATCTCCTTTTCCCAAATCTAGACAACAAAGAAAGAATCTCACTCAGCTGCACCAGAATCAAGTGCACTGAGATTGGCCAAATCTCAGATTTTGTCACTGTTATTTTTCTATGTTCCTTCTGCTTTCATTTCCCTGCAACCTGTTTCACATAGAAAGCGATGATACTATACCCACAGTACATTTTACTGACCCTCAGAATCATCCCCTTGATTTGCATATATTTGCATTTATTCAAATTTTAGCAGCATGTGTAAATTACTGATGGCAAAAAAAGGGGATTGAGCCAGTCCTCTGGGAAAGATCAGAGGCAAGAGATACAAACTGAAACATAGGAAATGCCACTTAAAAAAAGAAAAAGTTGTTCTTTAAGTATGAATATAAATATAAAAAAAAACTGAAATGAATTATTCAGATTGGTGGTGGATTCTCCCTTACTGGATCTATTCAAAACTCGACTGGACATATCCCTAAATACCTGCTTTGAGCAGGGGAGTGGAACCTCCCAAGGCCCCTTTCAACCTTAACTGCATTACAATTTTACTGGTGTGTGTTTCTATATTTCTAAGAGTAAATTGATTATACAGCAATTGCTGTGATTATAGGAACTTAACATATATGTAAGTAATATAAAAACAGCCTTTTGTAAACACAAAAAGGGTATTAGGAGAGCTTACTTGGTGTTATAAAGTGTGCTAGTTGAAGCTAATATTTAAGTGCCACTTGGGAAAATTGCTCTAGCTCACAAAATATAGCTCTGTTCTACAAAAGAAGTGCAAGAGAAGCATATATGCTATATTCAGATATCAGACCAATTTATCAGTCACTCAAATCAGTATTTATTTCCTAGATAGTGAGAATACAGTTCTGGACTCGAGCAATTATCCAGTGAGAATTTGCTCCTTGCTGGTTTAGGTAAAAGAGAAATATGCAGCACTTGCTAGATCCTTCTCCAGGATCAGCTCAGTCATCTCCCCCAGGCTCCTGCATTTCCCAAAAGAAATTCCCATGCAGTGGCAGTCATTGCTCTTCACCTCTCCCTTAGACAGTCTGCAGCCACCCAACACTAAAATATCTTCACTGTCTTTTGGATTTATTTGGCTGTTTTCAGACTGGTGCTGAAGACTGTGTACTTTGTTTCCCTGCAAGATTGCTTTCTGGCAAACATTCCCCCTAAACTGCAGAGCAATTTTGCCTTCTCTTCCATCTCTTTTCTCCAGATTGACCTAAAATCCATAGAAGTGACAAGAAAAAGTTTTGCACAGAACACAGCGCTAATAGAGCAGGCTGATAAACTTTGATCATCCATTTAAATGGAGCACCAAGGAACAAAGATATGGCTACTTCTCAAGACAAAGCAATTTTTCAAGAGTGAATTCCAAGCAGGTGGTAACTAAGCAACAGCTCACCTGTACAGCGACTTTGATCACTTGACAAAGCAGATCAGAGCAACACAAGGGAAAGAGGACTAGAGATTACATGAAAAAAAGAGCCTTTTCTTGGCCTATCACAGAGAAAGATGGAAAATAGCCTAAGAGATGCAGCAAAAAGGAGCCTGATGATTTGGAGAAGAGAGCAGCTGAAGAAAGGAGCTCCTAAACATTTTAGTAACCATACTTTATACTTTGAACAGCTTATTTTATCTCAATACCTCTGTTGCTTCACCCAATGATGACAGAAATATTTAGGGGAGCAAAGAATAGTGCCTCTTCCTCACTCCAGGCTTGAAAAAACCCAATTTTTACCTTTGGCCCTTGCAGTACCCATGTGAAAGAGACCTTGGCCAGGTAGGAGGAAACAAATGGGCATTCGGAACTTCTAAGGAGTTGCAGGTACAAAATAGCAGCAAAGCTGGGGAGAAGGCTGATGAAGCCTAGGGTGAAACCTTTTTCAGGATCTAGTAACTAGGGGCACATAGTTAACAGGTACTCAGGGGTGAGGAAAAAAATATTAGGAAATTACAAATAGAAATTAATCAATATATAGGAGATGAAAGGTATATTGCAAAAATAACATCTATCAAAAACAATGGAGATGGGAAATAAAGAACAAACAGATGGCAGGGGGAAAGAACAACAATCATTTTCAAACACCTCACAAATCCATTGATTGTAAAGTTCAATTTTATCTCTCGAGGCTGGCAATAAAAAAAGTATATCTCATCATTATTACTCCTCTATCTGCATATTGCAGAACTCTTCTGATGCTGCCTCCCATATGAATTAAAACTGCATTTGCCTTCAAAGGAAGTAGAAAATTTGTCATGAAGACAAGATTAGAGCCTGGATTTGTAAGTATTTATTTTTTGTTGGGAGCACCTGGACTGGCCTCAGACAGGAAATGAATGTGGGCAATAGTCAGACTGGTACTTTTTCTGAGGAACCTTGGTATCCTTTTCTAGTGCTTAAGGTCGCTCCACTCCTGAGGGAAAACAGGGAAGAACATTTTAATTAAAAATGAACATCCACAAAACTTTATAAGCCATTTTTGCAATTTCATTATTCCAGCTAAAGAAGAAAGATTCTAAAATATTATTAACATCCCTTAAAATATTTATTAAGAGAGATTTAAATTAGCTGTCTGAGTCCAGCACTATTGTAGTGATTCCATTTCTTTGGTATAGCCAAGGTAACAACTAAAATAATATTAAAATAACAGCATTGATGATGCAACTGAGTGCTAGGGATTCTGATTAACAGTTTATTTTCCTCAATAATTGATAATTATTAAAGTACAGAGTTTCTCCTTATTAAGGCCAGAGTCCACTCAAGTTCCTGGGGATCCTGAGCTGTTTTTTCTCTGCGAGTTAAGAACAGCTGCAAATGACAATGATACAGCATAAAATGTCTTGTGTGTGGTGAGTACAATTAAAGATTTTCTCTCTGCATTTGTTTGAAGACTGACAGCTCAGCCGACAGGACAGCCAAGTTTATGCAGTTTTCTGTAAGCTCATTGACAGTTTTCCCTGTGAAACTCTTTCTGGCTCTCTTCATCAGGTAAAATCCTGAACCTTTGTCAGACAGCTCTTTCAAGAGCAAACAGGATGAGGAGTCCAACCATGAGCAGCTATGAAGTCTCATTAAAAAAAGTCTTTCACACTCTGTTGTCCTTGTTCTGTATTATAATGATGGTTTGCCATAAAGTGCAAAGAAATGTTATTCTAATGAACAGAGGAGAGGCACTGCTACACTGAGGCATGATTAACGAGCTGAAGTCTTCATGAAGTCATTTTACATGTCTGGCTGGTGACCTTTGAATTTGAAGAATTGCATGTAAAGTATAATAGGAGAAATTATTTGCTTAGCATACAATGTATTCATGGTTTAACAAAGGGATTTGGAATGGATTATGGTGTGGGAGAAAAGGCAATCCTAACACAAAGTGAGGTTACTTCTTCCTTCTTCTCTCCTTTTCCATCTCCAGATTCAAATGCAACTGAGGGCCTATTCTGTGCCATGAGCTCCCCCGTGGCTATGAGCACTTGCTCTTATGCCATCATTTGACAGAATTCCCTTCCTTTGGCAAGGCCAGGAAAACTAGAGAGCATGCAACAGTTGAGGGAGATTCTAACCCTATCTGGATTGCCAGATGACACAGAAGAAAAACAAGAAAATTAGATTTTCTGTTTAGATGGCTAAACTCCATTCTTTAGATCACTCCAGAGGGCCCATGTCTCCATGTCTTCTCCAGCCTGTGTGCCAGTGACCCACACTGGCAGGAGCAGCCAAGAGCCCCTTTCCCTCATGAGGGGTGGGCACAGTACAGGCTATACTCATACAGAAATTACTGGAATTGCTTCCACTTCGTCCAGACTGTCCCAGTTTCACTAGCATACCTGGGAACCATAACCCTCATGAGTTACACAAAGCCAGTAAGAGCACGAACCTCTGCTTGGCCACTTTCATACATCCCACATGGGATCTGCTTTTGTGGGACTGAAAAGAGGATATAGGCTTCAGGAGCCTTTGTTCAAAATCTTCCTGTCTGCCAATTCATTCTTCTGGCCCTTCTCAGCATGTGAGGTGCACCTACTGGCTATAGAAAGCATAATGAGGTACAAGCTACACCCTGGTGAGGCTCCAAAGAATTCCTGACCAAGTGAGCAAGGTGCCAGCTGGTGCCAGGAACACTTCTCTCACAGCAACATGAGAGGCACACTCACTTGAGCTAAAACCTGCAGTACTATTTCCTGTACATTTTTGAATATAAAGGAAATTACTGAAGCCGATAGCAGGCAGGATGTGAAGGAAGAGATGAGAAAGGATCAATTAACTACTTTGTTCAAACTATAATGATCAAAATGACAAATGATCAAAGGCAGCAAAGAACACTACATGTGGCGCTGCAAGAATTCAGCTGTTCTCTTATACACTGCTGTTTCCAGTGTGAGGTAAAAATGGAAATTCTACCTGCTCTGGCATCTGCAAGAAGTAAGGAGAGGACAGAAGCTAAAAATACTGTTAACCTAGTTTGAACGTTAAATACTGCTCTAATACTGTACATGGAGAGGAAGTAAGTGCCTTTGTTACTGTTTTCTGACTCTATTGCATTTTCACTCATAAATAAAAAAGTTAATTGGACCTCAGCCTTGAGTACTCAGCTGAGAATTTTCCTCTCCCCCTGCTATCTTCTAGTTAAGATAGCCCTTGGCTTTTAAACTATGCAAGCTTGCATTGCACAAAATGGTTTGGGCATGGAATGAAAGATATTTAGCACTTTTCAGTCTCCAAACCAGAAAGAGTAGTCAAATAACAGGAAGAGAAAGGATTAAAGAAAGTCTCTCCATACTTTTTAGACTTTCACTCAGAAGAGACTGTTATAATATTAGCTGCTTGTACTTTCTTTCATACCTTTTGTTGTGTGTAAATGAATTAACAAAAGAAAACCCTATTTCTTCCCCTTTCCCTGCAAAAATAATGACAAATTCTTGCAATCAACCTCCCTTTAAAGCTTTCCACCTAATTTTGTTCAACTTTGGATTATGGAACTTCCTTTGAACTACTGACTACATTACTGCCACAGTATCATGGAAACCTTAACTGCTGTAAGACAAGTACAGTTAAAAGAAGCACTTTTGTGTCCTCTCTCTGCAGCCTCAACCTGTACTTTCTTTCCTTCTTTCATGATGGAGCATTTGCAAGTTTGGATGGTAAGCCAGCCCAGCAAACCTAATTGTATCAAAATTAATCAAACCCTGTTTTACCACATATGAAGCGCATGAAGGAATGAGCTGCTGGGGCCAGGGCAGTTTAAGAACACTTCCCAGAGCAGTAGAATTCGCTTAAACTCACTTAAAGTGATTGTTAACCCACAGCCTCTGACACAGTTGTAGTCACACCAGATATTCCAACACCAACCCAACAAATTATTCCATTAAGAAGTTTATCAAGAATGACATCATCACACAGGAAGCTTCAATGTTCTGATATTTCTGTATTTTCTGAAAAGGGGAGTGACAGGGCAACATTTTCAACAATCATCACCAGCAAGTATTTTCAACACACAACACAGAACTGCCACACAACATAGAACATTTTAAGCCACTTGTAGTACCAGAGAGCATGGACAGTGCTGTGACAAGAAGGAAAAGACATACTTGTTTTCTAGAGAGCCCCTCTAGAGTTGCCAGGCTCTCTCAGCAGACTGAGCAATGCCACAGTACAGGGAGGCAACATGATGAGCCCAAGGAGCTGGTATGGCAGCTGTAAATTGAGAATTCACTTGTGGAACACTACACCAGGGATTGGTTTTTCCTTTCCATGGTATGGAATAGTGTCGTTTAAATTGTCTAATGAGAGCAGTAGAAGAGCTAAGTAGAATATGATATTTTGCCTAATGAGGTGTGCAAAAAATTGCTAATGCATTTAATCTGCATAAATTTTTTCTATCATACATATTCCCAAGCACCCATACACACTCTAAAACTCAATTGCTAATGATGAATTTCATTTGTTCCCCCATCAGAATTAAGAATATTTAATGAATTGTAATGTACAGTTAATTATCACATTCGTAACTTAGATCTTGTTTATATTGAGGCTGGATGGGAGAAAAAGAGGTAGCTCCTTATTGCAGCTGTACCAGAGCAGAGTAGCAAGCACAGTGTAAATGCAGGCACTTGAAGATGCAACTTGCAACAATTGCATAAACTCTGCCAAGTAACCAAAGTTTATACTTCCAACAGATTGATTTTCTAGAGATATAAAGCACTTTTAAACATAATATCTTTTCCTGTAAGACTACATATATTAAATATAATCAGAAAAGAGCACTGACAAACACTTAGCAAATCTGGGAAAAAACATGGAAGCAATTCCATGGATTCATTCTATTGCCAAGGATTCTATTCCAAGGATTCCTTCTATTGCCAAGTCACTGACTTTTCCACAGAATAGAAGGAAAACAAGAAATACTTTCCTCAGCAAAGGAAATGCATGCAATGCATGGAATATTCCATGTATTTTCCTTCTGGGGTGAAAAAAGGAGAGGGAACACACCTGAAGTACAAATCAGCTGTATGAGCACAAATCTATTCTTGGGATAGTGTGAAGCTACACATTTTGCTCTCAAGTTTCTCAAGTCTCCAAAGTCTCTTGCCAGTGGCAATAAGGGATTTGTTTCTGAACTATAGCAAATCCTCCTGCATTGTGCAATTATCTCATCATCCCAGTCAGTGAGTGTCTCTCTTATTGCCTCCTTTCAGATAGACTGAATAGTTCCAAATCCCAATTAGCCTCTGAAGTATCACATTACTATATGCATAAAGTTAAGTATCTCGCTGTAGGATTACTGCACCATAACTGTGTTGCCAAGAGCCTTCCATTCAGTAAAACAGCACTGTGAAACTGTCTCTGAGTAGAGGAGTTGTGAACTAAGAAGTTCAAGAGGTGGGCAGCCTTAGAGACAGAATGAATGTCCATGGCAGGAACTAAATGATCTTTAAGGTCCCTTCCAAGCCAATCCCTGCCATGAATCTGGCCCATTCTTGACCAGTTAAATGCTAACGTGTTTCTGTAACTCTTTTGTCTTTGGTGAAAGCCACTTTTTCATTTTTGATGGTAGTCAGCACATCTAATACAAATAACTAGCAAGGCATCTCTGGACTGTTTGTTGAACAAAGGTTTGAAAGGTGAGAGGAAGGAAGAAGNTTTAAACAGAAACACCTGATCCTTCAGTGTGCTTTTTAAATCGGTAGTACCACCATCATTTGGCCCTTGACACAGGATCAGGCCCTTTATCTGAATTTCTACATACTTTGGTTTCATAAACTGCTCTTAGTTTTATTCATTTTNGTTTGAAAGGTGAGAGGAAGGAAGAAGAGAGAAGAAATTAAAACAAGTGAGCATCAGTGAGCTGGTAGAGGTTTCAGCAAGGTCTGTCACAGCACTACCTCTGGATATCCTCATGGGGCTAAGACATAAAAACACACGTACAACAGAGAACAGACAGGTAGAAAATGGACAAAAACACAGCTAGAGATTTGAAATAGATGAATACAGCTACAGATTTCAAAATAAAATATTTTGGTACTTGCTGAATGCAACCATTCAATATAACTTACAAAGATTTGTATTCATTAGCAAGATACACTCCCAAATCTTTTTTGGAGCCTATTGTAACCTATATTCCATCTTTACTTCTTCCTTATAAATTTATGTCAAATTTACTAAAACTTAATGCATAGCTTGCTTGTCAAGTAAAATACCTCAGCAATGCTTTATAATGACAAATAGTTATGTTAAATATAGTATCAGATCACAGTATCTGTACCTGAGGCTTATTTCCTGAAAAACATAGACTATTAGTATTCCCATGATTCAATACCATGCAATATTTTTACTTACACTTAGCTTGTATAATCTACTGCACCCAAGAAAATTATTTTAGATAGCAACTAAAACAATAAGAACAAATTTAAACAGTGATATTATGTGTCCAGAAACTATTACATCTCAGCTGACAATAAGAACTTCTTTCCAGAGCTACCTATTATCTATTCAGGGGACTGAAATAACAGGACCATCTGGCTGCTTGCAATAAAGGTGACAGTGCTCACCTCTGCTGTCCCTGGTCTGTGCAGAGACGAGCATGGAGGTTTGATATTCCAGATATGTCAGGCTTGTGAGGCTGAGCAGTTGCAGTGTTCCTACTATACAGGAGCAGGGGATAGTTTATTCCTGTCTTTAACCAGCACACTTCAGGACTTTAGTTATTTGAATGCCCTTCATCAATGAAGTTATTCCATAATAAAGGGCAAGAATTTCAAATTAAATACGAATGCAGAGTGACTCTGTGGGCACTTATTTTGAAAGCATAAGTCACCTTCAAAGTCAGAATCATGTGGAGATAAGGGTTTCTTATTTTTACAGAACAACCTGGTGTATCCACATCATACTTTGCTGTGACATTTTTCACAGTGGCTTACATGTACAAGCCTTTTTGAGAGAAGATGATATGAGCATATTAAATTAATTTAGAATGATTTTTTGATCCATATTTCAAAAGTAAGTAATACATGAAAATTGCTTTCTGGTTTCCATAGCCAGTCCACTTTTAACAAACACTTACATGGGCTGATTTGGAATAGACCATGGAGCAGTTTTGTCCCAGGCTGTAATGGCAATTCTTTCATACATGCTGCAAATTACACTGTTTGCTGTTTAATATAATTTAAATTGCTTACAAAGCTTTTAGATAAAGTTCTTAGAAATAATATTTGCAAATACTTTGTGATAGAAAATATTAATATGTGTTTCTATATAATAATAAGGTAATGCAGATATGATAAATACATTCTAATTATGAGCTTCATTTGTGAGCCTGCCAATTCCCACTGAAATCACAAGAATTAGATGACTCCAGAAACATAAAAACCCTAGATTCCAAATCATTAATTTTAAGCAGTTAGAAAAGGGGCCAAAGCATAACTGATATCTGGCTGAAGGGTTAGTGCAAAGAATTATTTTAAAAAGTATTTTATGTTCTGTTAATTTTATGTATTAAATGCCACTTTAGGAGGTTTGGGAGTTTAGCTGCACCAACTGGTTTTCATCGAATTAGAAGAGAATCCTCTCATGGCAGCAGGAATGTAAATCCAAAGGAGTAGATGAGGAGATACCTTTCTTTTAATTCTTTGAGCAAGCCGCTGTCATGGTAAATTATAGGAAAGAAACCCCAGAGCTGTGTCTTTTCTTCTTTTTTTTCAACACCTAAGAACTTCACAAAGAAGCCAACTAGGTCATAGCTAGCCACAACACAGTATATCAGTGTTAGGCAGATTATATGTAAGTAGGTTAAGTGATTCCATATATTCAGCAGCTTCTCCACTGACCATGTACAATGATTTACAGGTGCCTACACTGGAATAATTACACAGTTACCACATTATTCAGATCCAGAATATGCAGGAAGGGTACATGGAAACACCTACGGAACTTCCCATGAATAAGGAAACTGTTACATTTTCTGATGTTTAAGGCCAAATACCTGACCTAAAGGTTGACAGAACACTGGAGCATGGCTGGGGACATGACAGGCCAAGTACAGCAAACTTATTGGAAATGTTTATTAAATTTCTACATTGGCCTATCAGATATGTCACAGTAGGTTATGTCATTCGGCTTTCATTGTATCACATCATGCCTGTCAAATTGTAATGGTGCCTGACTGGCAAAACTGAATCTAGAATAAAATTTGATTGTGTTTTACCTATTTGGGGATTTTGAAGAGCACAGCAGATTATATGTCCTTTAAAAGTCCACAAAGTTCTTGTCAATTTGCTGATCATCTGAAAAAAAGAATATTCACAAGTGAGTGCCATGTACCATACAAACATGCAGTAAATTGAGACCAGACAAAACGATAAAGTCCAGGTAACAGATGAGCTGTGTTTATAAGAATGTCTGAGGATCAAATGATTGAAATACTGAAAGTTGTCAGCTTTACAACTCAACCATTAAAGCAGCAGGACAGGCTGAAGTCATAGCATCACACAGCTACATCTGTATATCTGACAGTACTGCTTTATGTTTAAGTTACCAGCACAGTTTTTTTAAGTGCCAATGCTTAATGATTTTATTCATATTTTTATGCATTAAACAGTGATTTTGAGATCCAAAGGATCACTACCATATTGACCAAAATAGAATCCAAGTCTGCCTTACTTTGCTCTCACTTTCAAGGCAGTTAAGCCATGTGTACTTTCACACTGCTAAAATAAAAGCTTTCAGAATTGCTCATACAGAATTTAAGTTGTTTCTTTTTTAAAAAAAAGCATGTGTTTTACAGGCTGATTGAAATCGGCTTGTGAACTATACTAATTCTGGTGCGTGTTTCATGTTGTGTTGCTGGGCTTTAAAGCTGGGAATCATCCAAATCACAAAAGATTTTCTGTTTCAAAATCTTTTTGCCACCAAAATGCGTAGTTTTGACAGGCATGCTTTCTAAACAATCTGAAGAGAGTTTACAAAAATGGAAAGGCCAGTTAGAGAGCAATACTGAAATTCTCTCAATTGCATAGAGAGATTTGAACCCTGGAAACAAGGGCTGAATGCAATGCTTCCCGTTGCTGTTATGGATGTCCTTTGTTTGAAAAGAGAAAGTGGCTGCCTGTTCAAATCTCACACACAGGCATGTACACACATTTTGTACGTCACCAAGTAAACCCCAGGGTTCTCAGTTAAATAAAGCTCAACACTGGAATCTAATAAAAATGGTGAACATATCTCAAATAGCAGTCACATTATGGTGGAAACCAATGCTGTCTCTTAAGATCAGCAAGCAATTAATGTTTTTTAAATGAAAAACATCTTAACATTCAAAGGTAAAGCATTCTCCTTGCAAGGGAACATTGTCATGCAACATGTTAAAAGAACCAGATTTAGCTCTTGCCCTTCTAGACATTCAAAATGTGTAAAACAAAACAGGGATGTAGCCTAGCCACATCCTAAATTTGTGCAAGCAATACACTCATTTAATTTATTTTTATAAAGGATTACTTTTCTCTATTTTGCTTGATTTGTAGTTATTTTTCCATTATATAAGACAAACTCATGCTTCCAAAATTATCTAATTGACACTTAGGACTAATGTTGTTTAGAAATGCCTTTTTCATGACATTGCCACATCTCCATTGGAAAACAGGAAAATACACAATAGATGTACCCATGAGCTGAAAAGAAATGCTTGAGGAAAAAAATTAAATGGTGAGTGTCATTCAATTTGGCACTCAAAATACTTTTCACCTCTTCTAGGAGGCTGACCTTGTCATACCATAATGAAGAAAGTGAACGATACCCCTTTTTCCTCCTCTAAATACCTTGCCGCTAGGAATATTTTCCCACTGTTTCTAGCACTGAATACTATGTTCTGTTATAGGTAGAGCAAATGAAGAAACCCACTTTAAGAATAAGATATTGCTCAGGAGGAGTAAATGTGACTCATTCTGATAAAGAAAAAAATTTTAAGTAATCAGAGTGAATTACAGGTAATCCTATTTTTATATTAAGCCTCTTACTACTTACAAATACCTCATTAAATAGTGATGCATAGCACTTGTTCTTCCTTCTTAAATTCAGACATCTAGTTCATTTACATGCAATATTTTAAATGCATTTATTTAATACAATGCCTACCTCTGTACTACAAATTGCTTTTACTTGTCATGAATTCTAATGCTCATTTTTTATTCTGCTTTGAAATATCCAGCTACCCTTGGCTTTCTTTTCTCTCAGGCTTTGATATATTGGAATCATTTCCCCAGGCAGCAATCAGTGTTGATAAAAGAGTTTGAAACTCAATTCACAAACACATAGCATATTTGTGGGTAAGAGAACTAGTACTTTATTTCCACTGTGTATCAAAACAAACACGGGAATACTGCTTGCAATAGAACTGAGTTCACACAGCAAGGAAGACATACTGTGGATTTCACAAGTGGTGCTGATTTACAGCATTTAGGGGGTTATTTTATTTCTGGAGATAAAGTTCTATATGTGCAAGTAACAGCACCACATCACCTTCAATCACACAAGTACACATTGATGACATGCATCTTAGCGGTGTTCCTTCTGCTTTTTCCCTGCCCTTTCCTCCCCCCTCCTGCACTTCTCCAGCATTTTCTGCTCTTCTAAACACATTCTCACAGAGGCACCACTGGTGTTGCTGAGGGGCTCAGCTGTGCCCTGTGCTGGGGTGGCTCCAGAACATCTGGAATCAGCCCTGTCCCACATGGAGCAGCCACAGCAGCTCCACAGAGACCCCACAGCCGAGCAGGGACAGGTGGGACCCACAGGACCCTCAACATCATTTTGCACTCCCCTCACAGCCACAAAAACCACCACTGTGGCATCAGCCAGGACTCTCATGACACCCCCAGAACCACATCTTCCTTTGACAAACAGAAAAGCCCAACCAGCCCCTCAAAAATGCTAATCAAGGTTGCATTTACTTTTCTCTCAGCAATAGTAATTAATTGTGAAAAGAACTGTTTTACCCTGGTGCATCTGTGTTCCATATTTCAACAGCTTTTCACATGTGCTCTAAACCAATTTGTCTTACCCACAGCCTTCCAAAATAACAGATGAAAACAGTAAGTAATTAAATTACAGATTTTTTTTTTGTTTGTTCCAAGAAACTTCCGGGATGCACACAATGCAAGGCAGACTACTAATCTGATTAAAAAGATGGGTAAAATCAGCAGATAGGACAAAGTCTTTGACAGTGTCAGTCTGCCTTACACCCACCATGATGCCTCCACACACCTGAACCATTCTGAAGAATATGTTGTAAATATACTACAGAAAGCCTTACAAAGGTAAAATAAAATAAAGTAAACCCCCCTCAGGCAAGAGCAGCAAGTCTGCCTGGCTCTGGAAAATGCTCTGGCCCTGTGAGTGCCCAACTGGTGGAAGCACAGTCAGTATCCTGCCCAGAACACAGACCAGCTGTGCCACAGGGGCTTCCTGGAGAAAGGGAAGGGGTTTGGAGTGGTTAAAAGAACAGCTTCCATGAGAGAGGGATCTGGGGTACAGTCATGACTTTGGATACACCATCACCCTGTAATTCTTTGTTCCAGCTGCTTTCCTCCAGCTACATTTTCATTTGTATAAATGATTGGAGACCTAAAAGCTGCTGGTATTGACAAGTAATAGGAACTGTACTTTAGAGTGTTGTGCTATAAGGATGTCCATACTGACACATCATTTCAGAGACACACATTCCTCCTGAGTTTTGAGATCTGTGAATAGCAGCAGAACAGTCCAGTTAAAGAAGCCCTCCAGTTTTCCCATGTTCTTACCAATGGGGAGCTTGATAAAGTCTTTCCAATCACTTCACCACAAAGATACATTGTCAACAATAAGTCAACATTGCAAGGGGATGGACCCCTGTTCTTAGCTTTACTTTCTTTTTAAAGTTACAATATATGTAAATTAGGTAGAAATAGTAAACTTAGAGGAAGCTACCAACACCATCATAAGCTGAACCTCAATGCTTCTAAGATTTATTCTGTATATGTGTCCCCCAGCACAGACATTTCACATCCTGGCCAGCTTGGGAGATGAGGTCAACATTCCTAAGAGTCAGGTAAATGCCAATGGAACCTTTCACAGGCACATCAGATTGGAACACACACCAATAGCAATCACACTTATAAACCTCACTCAATTACAGGCTTTTCAGCTCAGGATGAAAAACATGCCTGCCCTAAAGAAATGCATTTAGGTTTTCTCATTTCTGAGTGGTGAAAGAATTATGTCAGCCATCCATTATTGATCTCCTCAGGAAAGACAGCATAAAACAAAGGAGCTCTGAAGACACTAACACAACAGGGTTGTGCTGACTTGCCACCTTCATTTAGTGATATCTCTACTTTAGAAAGAGTTTGTCTTATAGGAGTACAGAAATATGGAAACAAAACATATCTTATAACTGAACAGCAATTAGTCTTAGTTTTTTATATAAGCATTCAAGACATGTCTAAAAAAACTGTAACACCACTTCAACTTTGTGTAAAGGACTATTGATAGATGCAAGATGGTATAGGCACACACCCCTTCTGCACCCTCCTGGGACACAAAGACCAAACTTTACAAGATAACTGTGCACAGCAAGAAGCATTAAAGCATTTCTAGCAAATCATTAGTACAACTTTCCTGACTATTTGCAGGGAAAATCATAAAAATGCTATTACATCACACTTTCCTAGGATCCTCTCCCTCCCACCCTCCCAGCTTTTACTTAATTTCTGCTCCTGTTAAATAAAACTTACTTCTTACCTCAGAAGACATCTCACCCCAGAAAATAAATTAATATCTTTCTACCAATTACTAACACCTTCTGAATCTCTAGAGAAATTTTGCATAGCAATTAGCAGCCTTCTGAGCAAACGTGCTCTAGCACAGCCTCCCCTCCAAGCTTCTTCAAAAACCTCTGTTTTAGCTGAGGTAAATCTGCTGAGTCACCCTTGGGTGGGATTCACTTACAGATCGTTAGCCCCAGTGGCCAACACCCGGAGCCTTGCGGTGGTTTTGGGGGTGGTGTCTTCACCAGACATTTATTTAACAAGCTGCAGGGGGGGTTTTGAGGGTAGGGTCGTGGAAAAAGTTGTTCCCCTTTGTTAAACTATGAGATGAAGGATATCAGTGTCTTTTTTTTTTTCCTTCTCTCTCTCCTCTTCTTCTTTTTTCTTCTTTTTGAAAAGGCCAACTTTATTGTCACATATGGGATAGATGGGGTTGGATTTAGCAATGATTACTGGTAACAATATCTTTTTCAAGAGAAGTGACTACCACTGTGCTTGTAAAATTTAGCAAGTAAGGGTAAGGTCAACGAAGCACCTTCTGATAGAGATTTTTGGAATATGTCAGCAAAAGAGAACAGAAAATTAAATTACTATTTATGAACAAGTAGCAAAATGTGTACACTGGCAACCTTTTAACTGAACTCTGTCCTTTCCAATACATGTTCTTTTTTTTTTTTTTATGGCAGATTTTCCTCAAAATTATATTCTGTGTTGGCCTTGGAGTTAGGCAATTATGGTTGGGGTTTTTTTCACTTGTATCTGAATATTGAAAAAAATAAAGGGAAAAAAACTTTCTACCAAGGAACTCATAACCTAGACATATTAGCTGTTAAATAAGTCATATTTTGAATAAAATATTTTTCAGCAGCATGAAAGGAATACTATTTAACAAGACAGTCATGTTTTAGGAAGACTAGCTTTAATAAAACATTGCTATATGTTTTTTAAAGATGGCTAGAACATGTAGTTCATGTATTAACTGGGAGCTATCTGGTGCCTATCAACAAAGCCAGACAGAAGTATTTCTGCCAGAGGAAAGGGAGATTTTACCTTAAATATCTGGGTGGGGGAGGGAATCTCATTGCTTAGAACCCTCCTACCTGTGATCAGAGTGAACGCCACTCGGCTGGAAAGAGTGAGACTCCAGCCCTCCAGTGTTTCCCATTACTGAGTAAAGGAGGATGTTATGTGTGTCCCTGTAGGGATGAGGTGGGAGGACTGGCTTTCCCCCATACAGACCCAGCCTACATGAACCTGGGCTCATCCAAGGAGTGGCCCCAGTACCCAGAGCAGCTACCAGGGCTCACTGGTGCCACGTGAAGGTGGCACTTGGACCTCCCCAGCCCCCAAGGTGGGAGTGCTGAACTGAGCTCTGGCTGTGGGTGCAGAAGTGCAGAATTGAAAGTGTAGAATTGGCAGAGATGCATTGTCTGGAAAACTTGCCTCATGTCAAAGCGCAAATGTTACCGAGAAAAAAGTTTCTATAAGGGAACCAATTTATTCCTGCACACAAAAAAACGCTTTTGGGGAATAATGAGACAGTGCATGGAACCAGTAGATTCATTCACTTAATCGCCCCATGATGTTGGTTCAAGCCTATCAAGCTGGGAAGGCTCCCCTTAAACACCTTGTCTCAGTCCATTTATGGAATTCTCCTTCGCTGTCACATGAATGAGAATCATGACATACTGAGACTAACTGGTATTTGCATTTTAGCTCTTGCCTGCCTGCGAATGCAAAGAGGGACTGCATGCATGATGGTATGCAGATGTAACCACCCCATTTGCATGTGTACATTTGACATTGTGCTCATGCAAATCAGGATCAAAACAGAGATAGCCTTTTGAAAACACAGAGGGGAAAATACAATCAAAAGGAAAAATACAATAAATAGGAAAAATTCAGAGAATTTTGGAATCTGAACTTGTATTTGGAAACAAATATTTTGAGTTATCCTGGCAAATAAAAGGGAATATAAGCACGATAAAACTGAAGAATCAAAATATAAATCCTATTTCTACCTTCATATACTCTAAATCTACTAAAGTCATTATAATTACTAATCTAAATTAATGATAGTTGCTAATTTATTAGTTATAAATAAGCTCAGAGTAGTATTTCACTACTACAGAAGCCTTCTCCTCTGGTGAATTAAGGTGTTCTGTAGGCTACTGAAATGCTCAGGATATTTAAATCGTCACATCATAGTTACTGATAGTCTGGAACCTTGAACTTAAGGGTCAAATCCAGAGCCAATTCAACTCCATGAATTTAAGGGCTCATACACAGTGTGTTATCTTTCTTTTTTCCTAAAAATCTCTGCCTTAGAAGATATAAAAAGAACCTTTTTGGCATTTTAAATCACCTTGAAAATAAAATTAGTAAGAAAACCTCTGAAAAAGAAAATTTATTTACTGTTTTGACTGAGTGCAACATCAACAAGCTCAGTAATGAACGATAGTAAAATGATGTATTTACTCACAACATTGTAATCACATGCTTAAAATTATCCAACTAGTAAAATCATCTGTTTCCTACCATCTGGTCTATGTGCAAAGAAATAAAAGAGCATATTAAAGACAGAGATTTACTATTTGAGCCATAAACAAGACTTTACACATGATAAAGTTTAGTATTCTTATATTTAAGCCTTTTTATTGTTTTGATTTAAGGAGAGGGAGAAGCTGGTCCAGTGAAGTACCTGAAAATTGCCCTACAAATGAAGAAATCAAACAAATGTGGATCATGGATAAAACACAAAGAGAAAACAGAATTATGTTTTTATTTAGACTCAGACACTGGAACTAGTGCAGCAGAGCCACTCAAGCATTTTTGGGAATTAGCTTTAAGAGATTCTCTGACATGAGCAGGTCTTTGTGGAGTAAGAATATTAAAATGTCTAAAAAATATTATACTAATGTAGAGGTGTCAAAAATTCCCCAAGCCTGAATAATTCCTCCCTGGAAATCTGAGCTCTGATTAAGTGTCAACAAGTCTAAAGGATGAAAGCAATTACTGCCTTCCTTTGCTTTCCACGAAGTATCAAACCCAAAGCTGCCCAGGAGTGTTTGTTGCACTGGATGTCTCTTGAAGAGTGGCATCTTTCAAAAGGCTTTCTGAACATGAAATAGGTAAGTTTGAAAGCAAAAGAGAAAAACAGCAATGTCCTTATTGTTGAAACCAGCAAACAAACACTCACTGAGAAACCTCCCTGTTCTAATTTGCCATATTTATTTGCCTGTTGACAGTTCTGCAGCAGGCCATAAGGAAATACTAAAAGGATCTCCTTAAATTTCCATTCTGGGAACCATTCAGCAGTCTCAGCCACAAGAATAACCAAAACAATCCTCTGGATTAGCAAGAAACATGTTGTCTATGACACAAGTAGATTGGTTCTCAGTTTGTAAAGCCCCAAGCACAGAAAGGACCAGTCCAGTGCTACTCTGGTAAAGAGGAAATCTGGTCAAATCCCACCCTGTATCACCTGTATTGACACAGCCTCCAGTATCTCAGGAAGACAGCCTTACAGCTCTCCTTTCCCTCATTTGTTAATCAGAATTTCTTTTTCTCACTACCAGTCTTTTTCTTTCAACCACTTAACTCCTTGCACTGAAAAGAAATCTATAAATTCCATTTCAGACAAAATCTGTTCTCAACTGTTATCCTCCAGCACTATTCTCACATTCTGTTCTCACATACAGAAAAATCTTCTCTGACCCCCCTCTCTCTCTCTTTTCCCTTCTCAAAAAATAAATATATAACTGGCCTTCAGCTTCCCTAGTGTCCCTTCCATGGTCACTGGTTACCAGGGAAACCAGATACTATGGTAACTCAGGGATGACAAAACATTCCTTAAACTCCAAACTATATGTAAAGTCCTCATTCCTTTCTTCTCTAGGTGCTGAAGTGGCAACAAAAATAGTGGCAGCAAAGCCCCATCTTTACTCATTTAGTCTTTTAACTATGTAAATTTGTATTTTCTCCATGCACCCCTTCCAGTTTTTAAGTGCCCTGCTATTTTTAGAGCCATTTCATGTTCAGTCAGGTTGTTCTAAATTAGACCTGAGTGCTCTCATCAAAGCTCTAATTGCATTTTTAATTTTTTTTTTTAATGTCTGAAGTTATTCCAGTTCAAAGTATAGGGATGCTCTTTTCAGCTAGAGGAGAAAAAAACCTCCCCAAACCACATCTGGTTATTTTCTGAGCCTCAAAACTATCACAGTCCAATATCATAGTTGAGATTTCTGTCTCAAGGGTGAGTTTATGCAGTCTCTGATGTCTAACCAAAGATTAATTTTGTTGTCTTCCTTGGGTAAGGCTGTGACATTTTTCTCTCTCTCCAATATCTAACACTCATTTTCATGAAATGTGAAGATTCCCAATCTCTGTGACTTTCACCCATGCCAGATTTGTTTAAAATTGGTCAACAAGTTCAAATGTTATAAAGGAGGCACATGCCAAGGGCAGGATCACAAGGATGCCCTTTTTAGGAAAGCTTCAAATCAAAAAATCAGAACAATTTCTAGATTATCAGTTCCAGAAATGCTTATTCATTCTTCAGGAAAAAAAATCATCCCATCATCCAGAGCCTTCCACATAAGAAATTTTATGGCACAGTTGATCTTAAAACCATTTAAAAAACTTAGGTTAATGCTAGCAAGAATAATTATGTATTAATCATGCATACATCACAGAAAATATACTTTTAAATTCTACTCCCATTGCACTCTGTGGGAATATGGTGAGCTTACTGGAAATGGTAGGTGAAAAACTTCCAAGGCAGACAGAAAACACTTAGAAGACATCAATTTCTCTTGCTTCCACCTCTGTTGGTTACATGTTCTGTCCAACTTACAGGTGAGACAACTGATGGAAAGCTCTGGTTTAAAGCATCGTTTACAACATGAGGACCTTTTTTCCTTGGTCATATCCTTAGTGTCTCTGCCTCCTGGAGTATTTCACCTTGGCTCATTTGCTGGCTGACTCAGATCCTCTGGTCACTCTAAAAATAATAGTATTCACCTGGACAGTCCAAAGGCAAAATAAAGTCCAAAAAGAAGAGATACCACATTGATTTTATAAGACCATACTTGGGTTTAAGTTACTGTCTCCAAAAGACTTATCTAACAGGCAGCACATGCCCCTATAGAGAAGTAGCTGTTCATGTCCCAGTCAGCTCACTCTTGGAATCTGATGTCAGAGAAAATTTGTTCCAGCAGATTGAAGAAGGACACAACTCCCCTCTGTCTGGCACTTCTTTGCTTCTCATACCTCTGCTGCTGTTTCCATCTTTGCTATATAGTTCTGCAAATCCTTGCTGTCTAGATAAGAAACTCCAGTGCCTTTTTTTAAATTTGCTGTTCAATGTGACAGATGAATGGGTTGTAATACTTGTCATACAAAGGAGCAAACAGAAAATTTCCCTGCAACAGATCCATGTTGAAATCCACTGATTCAGTCAGACAGCTTTTCTCTTAGTAACTACTGAAAAAAAACAGCTGATTACTGAGAACATAATCAGTTAAGCTAAAAACCTTATTCTTATATTGGTGTCTCCTCCTCTTATTAAGCACAATGAGATAGTCAATATCCAAGCATCCCACAGACCCTGCATGATATATCTTCCTTACAGCCTTTAGCCAGACCATACAGTGCCCACAGAAGGCTGAGTTATACACTGTGCTGCTACTCCATTTGAGACACCAAGCATCTAATTCCAGAAGTTCTGAGCACCTAAAAAGTTTACTTGAAACCACTGCCAGCATCTAAGAGAACCTCCAGAACACCAGACCTCATGTGCCACGTAACTGATGGCCCAGAACCAAAGGAACTAAAACCAGCAGTGTTTTTATGTAACTTGAGTTTCTTCATTTCCAACAAACAGTGAAATTCACATCATCTTCAGTGAATGATTCCCTTCTGAAGTTTTAGATCAGGCACACATTTCTTTCTTTTTTCCCTGCTTGGTATGCTATATATAAGCTAAACTGAGTATTTATTTTCCTTTGTAGATCACCATATCCATCCAACAGTGTTAAGAAACCACTTAGAAATAAAGAGACTATATATAATAATAAGCAGTAGGTTCAAGAAGAGGAAATGTTTTACTTCCCAATTTTCAACAGTTTTCAGAAAAACAGAAAAGGCAGATCAAGCAGATGAGGCACTGTGTGCTTGTGCATCCTCTCAATAAATCTAATACATATAAGATGAAGATAACACCAATTCCTAAATAATGACAGGAAACAGCTTTTAGACTTCAGAATAAGTAAAACGTCTGACACAGAAGAATGGGTATTGGCAGCTTCATCTGATTCAAAAGACACAAGGAGAAGGCTGAAGCTATGACTCTTGCTACCTTAAAAAAGTCATTATGAAAGTATCTGCCTTGCTCCTGACAGCTTCCCCAGGCACAACAGTCCAACATTTTTAGTTAAAACATGATTAGCCTCAGTATTTATCCCCTCTTCCTCCCTCCTCTTTTGCTGGACTTTCTTTGATTCTGAAAAATAAAACTGGTTCCCAAGACACATTAAATTAAAAATTAAGAATTACATTGAGGAAACAGTCCCATACTCACAGAGTAGCTTTGGAACTGCTAGTGGTGACAAAAGTAAACAATGCATAGGGGAGTGGCACAGATTCACAGTGGGTGAGGATTTGTCCCTTTGAAAGATTCAAAGCATGGAATCAAAGCACTATTTCAGTTCTCAAAATGGGATTTGAGCAGTACTGAAACATCCAGACAACTTTATGGAGAAACGTTATTAAATACAAATTTCCTTTGGAGAAAGGGAAATATTTCAAGCAAAAATGTGAACTCCCATAATTGCAATTTAGTGTTGATGCTGTGAGTATACAGTGGAAGAGGGGAAAAAAAGTGCCCACTTTCTAACACATTGTCCTTTTTAGTGAAAGTGCCCAATGTTATTTTCCCATTTCAACATGACCAAATTTAAAAGTAAGCAAATAAAGAAAAAATTCTTTGTAAAGCCATGACTTTGCATTGTTCTTCCAGCTGCCCACATGAAATAGATTCTTTCTTGGCATCCACATGTAGCGGGAAACTCTATAACTTTCAGCAACAGCAGGCAATTCAGAAATACAGGATATTTTACTTTGTACAGTTGATAAATTTTAGCAGTTTGCAGTATTTTAGATCAAAATTTCAAAGAGCTAAGGAAGGAATGATAATGCTACCTTTGCATTATTTTAAAATCAAGCTTTAGTGTGTTGTAAGGTAGACTGCTGAATTTATTTTGTAGTCAAAGCTTGTATCAGTTAGTAAGACTGATTAGCCTGCCCTCCCCACCCCCCCAAAAAACCCTTATGGAAAATTAGATTAATTTTTAGAGAATGAAAAAAGGGAACCAAAATAAAAGAACTAAACTCTGCTCTTTAACGGTTACACATAAAAAAGGAGCACATCATAAAATATATGCTGTGTGCTGTTAAAATACTAAAATATTCTGCAGCATATAAAGAATTTCAGTTGGAAAAGAGAAATCTTTTCTTTCCAGTGACGTCATCTAAATCTCTTTGAAATAGCTGCTGCCTGTAGGGAATTGGCACATGATCAACAGAGATGGGGAAACCTCATGATCTCCTTCAGCATCCTGTAGGCAGTTGAACAAGTTCTACCTCCTGCAGGACCAGAGCACTGACCCAGTGTATATCGTTTAACTCCCCCACAGAATATAATTTCTTTCCAGTTGCTTCCTATAAACATTAAGAAAAAGCAGGCTTAGTATCCATCTCTTTGGCCTACTTTCCATTTGATATGAATGTGTTTGAAAAGAGTAACAAGTATCTTTTGTTGCATGAGCTGTTAGGTATTAAAGGAATACTGCCTGTTTCTTACGTGGGTCTGTCTCCAGATCGGTTGAAGAAATGAATGATATATCTAAAAATAGCCTGTGCAGAGCTTAACAATTGTGTGAATACTCCATTTTGTGCAATCAGCTAAGTGGGAAATATACCAAAATCTGGTTTTCACAAACTCCCTTGGATTATGGAAAACAATATTTCAGCAACACCCACAGAAAGTAGCTCAGGAACAGGCTCATTTTCCAGAACACCTGTTCACAACTTCATTTCTACGATTTAAGAATACTCTTTTGCCAATAATGTCTTACAAACCTCACTGATTAACAAAAGCAAGAATTGCTGAAGGTCTGCCCTCCCCTTTGCTTATTTGATGGACAGTTCTGTGACACCTGAGTGAAAGGCAGAGCCTCCTTCTCTTTAGTTCTCAGAGCAATTCCAAATGCGCATGAAAGGAGTGAGCCCCAGCCCGCGGCAGTTCAGGGACACAGCTCCTGCCAGCCCCACTGGCAAAGTTTAGCAGTGATCACAAGGTGAGGGGCCAATATCCCTGTGCTCTAATAGAGAGAAACTCAGAAACTCCTGTGCAAAAGGGCATCTCAGGAAAGTTAGGATTCATATTTTTTTAAATTAACAATTCAGCATAAAAAGGATTGCAGAAAATTAATCTGGAAAAGGAGTCTGTTCATGAGCCGCTACATGTACAGCTTCAGAAATAAACAGAAAGACTCACGGCCTCCAGGATCCCTCCCTGTTCAGCCAGTCAAGATGACTTATTACACCTGCATACAGCAGAGGAGAAAACAGAAAGTAAAATTGCTTCATTGATTTTGTTCTGGTGTATGTAAATAACCTTATTGTCAGATCTGCCCTTTCCAGGAGAAAAAAGTTTTGTTCAATTTGCCAGTTGACTTTTTTCCTAAATCTGATTTTCATATTTCACAACTTCTCCACTGAGGACTCAGTAAATAGTAGCACGATTAACTGAAATTATATTTACTTCCTAATCTATTTTATGGATTATTTCAAAGAGCTTTTAAAGTTTCTTAATAAATTTTTTGTTTCACTCTAATATGGTGATTTAGGAAAAGACATTCTCTTGAGAGATTTCAAGCATTTCCATTATTTCTATTTTCTCACCACAATTGTTAATAAAAGCATAATTTTTCTGAATATATTTTAAGTAAACAAAGCTCTAAACTATTATACATGTTGTATGTGTCTCAATTATAAAACAAGTATTTTCTGAAAGTAAAATAATCTATATACCACTAATTTGAAGAAAGGAAGCACAATCCATAAATCTATGGATCAGTCTCAAGCCAGTTCATTTTTAAGCCAAAATCAGGCAGTGTTAGTGAATGGCTGGGAATATCCATGTGGACAGTCACTGGAGGGCAGAAGTAATAACCAGCCTGTCAGTCATCTTAACAAGCTTCAACAAATATTGATTTTGGGGGTAGATGCATACAGTATAATATGCACACATTTAGAAATGTTAATAAAAATGTGATCTATTGCACTTTTCTCACTAAATACAAAATGCCAAAAATAATCTAAATAATTCTAAGAAAATTGTTTGCTTGGCAAATCCATCTGCAAGAGATGCGGGAATAAATCAAGGGTTCCTTGATGTGACATGGCATATTTGAACTAACAGATCAAATAGAAACACCAGCTACAATTCAAACAGTTACAACTCAGACTCATTAGAGACAAGAAAAGCAAATTAGATAAAAAAAATATCTTCGGTCATCTTTCAAAAGAAACTGAAAAGTTAGAGAACATTCTCAGTGCTCATGAGTCTAAGTGATGGACTTAACATGAAATATATCATTTTGCTATATTATTCATAGCTACAGCTAGTCAAAGTAGAGATTTTTTTTTTTATGAGCTTCAAAATAATCTTCTCAAAGCATTTCAAGCTCCCCTAATAATCAGATTGTATTTATATCCTAAACAAACAGCCTAGACAAAATTCCAGGTAGAATTCTGTGCTCCTGCCTATTTATAATAACAAAAACATTCAAGAACTGTATGTCTCTGATTCTAATCTTACAACTTAAATACAGGTTAAGTATTGGACAGGAATCATATCTTGCCATGATTCCAAGTCAGGCAATGAGCTACTGCTGTCTTTGAACATCTTATTTGTTTTAAAACCCAGTTTGGTTTTGTAAATTTCTATTCCCAGAAGTGAAATGAACTTTAAGAAATGGTAATACTGAGTCTACTGATACTAATTATTTACAATTACACTAATCACTTGCACAGGTATCTTCAACATGGAGCTGTAAATACACTGTAAACTTTAGCAAAATTGACAGAGTTTAATTTGAAGTATAGATACAATGTCAACTTCTGTTCTGACTTGAACCCATAAGATTCTACAGGCTGTAGAAAAAACAGGTGGGTAAATAACACAGAAATTGATATATGCTACAAAGGAGACTCAACAAAAATTTGCTACATACAAGATTATGATGCCATGCTACAGTAAAATAATCCATTAGTCTGTTGTGAAACAAAACATGTAAGCACATTTCAGTACCTCTGACTTTTTCAGACCAGATTCATCATGAACTTTATACTTTACTGCTTATATTTCAAATGTTTGAGTGCTCTCACAGTGCAAGAGATCATTTTAAAAAGAAAAGTACAGAAAAGTAAACACAGATTAAAAATTGAGACATAAATGAAACATAATGGCATGTTCTGCAACCCAGCAGAAGTAAAACCAAAGCAACAAAACTTTACAGAAGTGCAAAGCCTTTTCCACAGAAAAGCAGAATTCAGAAAACTGAATTACAAGTAGCATTCGAAGTTATAATTTAAGAAACTCATAACAAGGCTGTCATTAAGAGCAGTCTGTGTCTCTAGCCCCTACTGCTTTGAAACTAAGGACTTTTTCATGCAGCATGCTGTACATACTTTTTCCTTAAATACCATTCTCCACACTGCCTCTCCCCAGGCAACAAAGCAGCAAATGCAGGCAGATAAACATCATATTCACAGCAAATGAGCAAGGACTTACTCAGAAGCAGAAGTCTGTCACTCGTAGAAATGTACTAAATGAGTATCTGAGCAATAAGCAAATACCTAAAGACACCTAAATGGTGATAAAATGATCAACCCTCACATGAGAACTAAATTCTTGAAGTGAATTAGCGAGGACAAAAGTACAAGCACCTAAAGGATGTCCTGAGGTCACAGAGCAGGACAAGCATGTGCTCTTCGCTTACACTTCAAAACAGTGTTGGCATTTTCTTGGAATGTTTCATACAAGGTGACAATTTCAAGCATAGCAGTCTGAGAATTAAACTGAGGTCACAAAAACCTGGCCAGTTAATAGCAACCCCAAAGCAGTCTGTTCTTTATGGGGCAGCAGCTTCAAATAAATGAGATATATAAATATTTAATGCCGATCCTCACTTTTGCATAAATAAATGTAGCTCTTGGCCATGTACAGAAGCCTGCTCTTCCACAAGTTAAAAGAATCCCAACATTAAGAAAACAGAGACACACTCACATATAACAGGAAAATCACAGAAACTCATTTAGTTATGTATTTATTACATAATTTGGCGTTTATGCTTTGTACTCTGAATTGACTTACTCTGTTTGATAGAACCAGTCTCAAAACGTTCATGTAAAGACAGAAGAAATCATATTCAAGCTTACAAAAAAGTCTTGCTGCAAGGGGATCTGTAACACATTACATTTACACACACAAAATAATCTTGATTTTCTGTCTTTAAACAGCTATATTAAGCAAAATGGCATCTGCATGTTACAAAAGGAAAATATTGAAAAACCTTACAATAACATATTTCTCCATTTTGCATGTAAAAAGCATATGTAGTAAGGGAGTTAATGTATTAAGTATTGGGCACAAGATAAGTAGAATTACACTGAATGCTTATTAGAGTTAGCTCAGTTATATATCCTTTTCCCAGAGATGTTACATTTGACTCACATGGAGTAAGGGCCCAGATTGAGAAATTTGAAAAATATAAACACTATCAGAGGGTTTATTATGTAAGCATCACATCCTCAAATTCTGAAAATAGGACCCTCAACTTATGAGAATTTCACACTGAAACCTGAAGAAAACCCAGCATGAGTGGCAGAACAGACATCCATGGGCACAAGGCTCTTCCATGAAGGACTGCACTAATCCATCCCTCAGTAGGTTCCTGTTCCCTGTGCATCAGGCAGGGCAAGCTGCTGGCCTAAGCCTCCTGCATTCCAGTAGAGCACAAAACAATGTTTATGTAGGCAGCACATATATGCAAATACTGTACAAAGACATAAATGTACTTTTAAGAATAACAATTATACAAATGCATCACACATAAAGAAAAGGTGTAGATCTCCCTTGCACCGAACAGAATAGAATTAAGTGCATTTCATAAAAAGTAGAGCCTGCTTCATATACTCAGACATAAATACATCTGCTAAAAAGTGTACCTAAGTTATTTCCTTGGTTGAACACTAGCAGAACAGCAGATTTCCATCACATGTTCCTAAGGCAGTCAATGTAATTGTTAAAACACAGCAGTAAGGTCATTGTAAAAAAGGACTATGTTACAGAAACATTCAGAGGCAGCTATGTCTCCCAAAAGATACTTCCTGAAAGTACTGAGAATTGGCAAAATCAGACTTTTTTTTCTCCTGTGACAACCCTCACTTTCTTCATTCCTTTGAATATTGTTCCCGGTTATGTTTGTAAGAGTCTCTAAATCTCAGCTTAACTGCTGTTATTGATTCTTAAGGTCTGAAACACAGCTCTAAACAGAGTTTTTGCCAGCTCCTTAAGTGTCTTTTATATAAAGCATTAAGGACATTGATATATTTGTTTTCTCTTTTGGAGAAGTACAGATAACTCTATCATTCTATACATCACCTTCATTGATTGGTTTATTTCTAAAAATATGTGACAATTTACCTGCAGGACACTTGTTCCTAACTCATTAACAAGCGATCAGTAAACCCTGTGGTGTTCATTAGAAAGAAACTTCTGTACACAGCAGCAAAAAAATATTTCCTTCAACAACAGTGCTTCAGCACTTTAAGGTGGCTGTAAGGTCAAAGAAATAGAAAACAAATACATTTACTGTAATCTCTACTGTATCTCCTTATTCTGAGGCCATCCTGGAGGAATAAGGGTGTTCATGCATGTAGGTTAGATTCTCTGTGACCCTTTTACCCAGTTTTTAATAATATTTATTTTCTGGGAGTTCATAAATTCTGAAATTTAGCAGAGAAGGTTTCTGGTGAAGTAATGAGCTAAAATATGACAAAACATCAATCAAAGGAGCTTGTGGCTTCTGACCCTTTCTGGGCTTGGTTTTATGACTTTCATATCTTTGAAGTTATGAAAAGGAGACAAGATATGACAGGTACTGTGCTTGGAGAAGTCACTTAGTCAATTTAATTCCAGCCACCTGTGAGCAGCACCACAGAACTACTTCAGCAAATTTGAGTGTTCAGCTCCCTGTCTTTCACAGTAGTAACACATAAACACTACAGTAGGTTGCAGGTGTATTGGGCTGGCTTTCTTTCAGTCCATTGATGAAGTGAAGGATTTAAATAAAAATGCAACAACATTACATTTCACCAGTGCAATCCATCAAACAAAATCAGAGATAGCCTTCAGAAGACCAGGAAACCTATAAATGCAATGCAAAATGTGGTTGTGTGCAGTCCTAAAATAGTACCATGGCCAGTTACTTCTATATGATGGGTGAAAAGAAAGAATATTAATCCTAATATATATCATAGGTGAGGCTCCTCACGTAGGGAATTTTAGCAAAATTAGAACTGTTTGCTCCCTTTTCGCTGTTCTAGAAGAGGAGTGCAGATAGAAAGTATTGGTTTTTTCCAGCTTTTGAGCTGGTGAGGCTTAGGTACCAAGAAATTACACTTTCTCGGGGGTTTTTATGAAAGTCTGGATACTTTAGCAGCCCAAAAGACAGAAAAAAAATCTAATTTTAATATTTTTTTAGCTTTATCAAGGAGGAGATTTTTTTCTTTGAACAAGCCATATTGGATCCTTCTGAAGTCAGCGAAGACACTTCAATTTTCAGCAGAACCTGAATCAGTGCCTTAGGGAAATAAGATTGCCATATTGTTCCTTTGGGGAAGGGGAGGTTTGAAGAGTTGTTTTTGAACAGAAACAAAGTTAAAGTTACAAATAAGTTGAAAGAAAAGAGGAAAAGGCAACTGAGGCAACCTGTTGGAAGGCTCAACTGCTGCTGTAGGAGTGGCATCCTGCTAAAATTTCATGTAAAAATTTATAGACTGAATTACAGAGAATGTACAGACAATGATGTTTTAATACTTTTTTTGCATTTAAAATATTCATACTTGATACAGCAAAGATAACAATAGGAGTCTACATATTTCAGACACCAGAGTTCTGGAAGATTGTGGTACATTAGTTGAGGGTAAAGCCAGAAGGCAGGAAAAAAGGATGAGGAAAGTAAGCGTGGGTCTTTCTGTGCCAATTTTCTCTCCTGCCTGAGGCTGCCACTTTGGTAATAACCTGAGTTTCTAACACCTTATATTACACAGGAGGCTCAAGACTCTGAAAAGTTCTGTACAATAAAAATCTGAGAAATGTGCAGAGAGTAACGGTATCTGTTAAATCTTTAGGTTCAGCTCTGTTAAATTTAGGCTTTCTGCTAGGAAGGAGTCAGTTGGATTGCTATCATTGAGAGGCAGACAAATGACATTTGACTTTTAAAGGGAAGGGGGCATATGTGTTTGTGGAGGAAACAAGCCCAAGCCTCTGAGCAGGCCAACATCGAAGCATCAACCCACATTTTAACTCTCACAACAGATATGTTTCGAACCCTTCATGAATCATACACAGACTAGAGATAAATGGGCAGCATATTAGGAATTTGAGTGTTACAAGAACAGCATTTATATGCCTTCTAAACAATTATCAGAGGGGAAGCTTCCTATCAAAGACAGTAATATAGAAAAACATTCTCAGAAGCTTCAGTCGTGTGTCAGTACTGATTTCTTTCTTTAATTTTTTTTTTTTTTTAGGCATTTTACAAATCCAGAACAAAAGCTGGTACCTCTGCACTTAGCTCCCTGACAAATCTATTAACATGGCAGATGCTCTCCTTGCATCAAACATCAGAGGTCTTTCATGCTTAATGGGCAGAGTCTTTTCTCATTCTGAAACGGAGCTTCCTGACAGAGGAGAGAAGATCAAAGCACAATGAGAATGAGATGGGGAGCAAGACCCAGGAGTTCTAATCCATTTATATCATCCTGTCTTTCAATATTGTGAGCAAATCCCCCTAAAATGAATGCAGCCTATAGTGGAAGTTAATCCTGATCTGTGAGATTACAAAGTGGGAACAGGGAGCTTCACATAAAGGATAACAAGAGGATGGGTGTCAAGTCTGTTCCTTACCAAACAGACCAAAGGAAAAAAAATGGAACAGGAAACCTTGCTCCTTGGTGCTACTGTGAATGCATACTCTGGGCAATTTTAATTCTGAGAACTTCACAAAATATTTCTCAAAGCTTTTTTTTTTTTTTTCATAATAGAATAAAAGGAATACAAAACTATAAATTCCTAGTTTTTCCAGTAACTTAAGTCTATGTAATATATATGTGTGTGTG
>VZTN01018831.1:0-78875 GCA_013400515.1 Erpornis zantholeuca | reverse complement strand
CAAGAATAAATTTTAATATATAAAAATGTTACTGTCTGATGCCCAGTGTTCCTAACCTCTGTGTTATAAAATAGTTCAGTGTGTCCCCAGACATCTTTTCATTAGATTGCAAATGAACCAATTATGTCAGACATGCAAGGACTTAAGTGATCCTAATGATAAAGAGGCAATCAGGGCAGTGTTATCACTTTGTTTACTCAATCCCAGTTGCTGGCAGAAAGCGGCAAATTCACAAATTATTTCACAATCTATATGTATTGACCATATGAAAAGTTTAGACAATGTGTTTCCAATCACAAAACCAATTGCATTTCTGCCTGTATTTAAGACAGTATCTATCTGTGTGTACAGTCACAGAAGACTGCTTTTTTTTCCCTGCAGACAGCCAGTACCGGAGCGAATTTGACTATAAGCAAACAGAAGTTGATTATCTCATTACTTCTGAAGAGGTAACCAAGAAAAATTCAGAAAGCAGCATTAATGATCCCTACATTAGTATACAACAGAACTCATGTCAGCCTGACAATGCCTATTTCACCGTGAGAAAAAGAAAATTAGTTACGTTCTTTCTCATAGGAGCTCTAAGATACTTTTGACTGGTTGGTCTAAATCTTGGAGATTAAATATAATAATATTGTGGAACAATCATGTCTCTTCTGCCCTGTGATGCTCCCCCTTTCTGTAGCTTAAATACCTTTCCCTACAACAATGTTCAATTTATTGCTTATTGGCAAGGCATCTGTTTCAGTCTGTGCTGGTGTTGGAGAATCAAGTTCAGTAGTTTACTCAAAACCCTCTGAATGCTGCTGCCATGCGAAGTCTGAGCATCATAAACAGAAGTGCTGGAGTGCAAACCCTGCACAGGACTGCTGTCCCTATAGTTCTTCATACACCTTCATGAGAGGGGCAGGAAAAAGTGAGACCACATAGCACACACTGCAGCAGCATGTCATCAAACAAATGACACTAGAAACATGTCTGTAGTTTGAATCAAAGCTCAGAGCTTTTTAGATTTCATTTAGATCTTGCTGCTTTTGTGGTTACCTGCAGTTGTGGTTGTTCTTAGCTGTCTTACAACAAACTTTATTCACACTTCAAGTGGGGCTGGGTTTACAGCCCCTTTCTCCATAAATGCACCTGATGGGCAGAAGCAAAGACTTTCAGACAGGTAGCCCACATCACTGTTTCTTCATGTTAGCTCTATACATTGAGTTAGAATTCCAGAATATATAACAATTTTTAATCTATTACAATTTCAATAAAGAAAAATGTGAGCAGTCTTTTCTTAGTTTTGGTCACTGGACTTTTTAACAGGAAAAGAGGACTTAGAATGATCAGTATAATTTTAAGAAGTAATGGTGCTGATTACTTAGAGCTTATTAGAACACAATTATGTGTTCTCCTGTTCTTGAAAATGTTGTTTTTCCCCAGTATTATATTTACAGTGATCTGAGGATGCATTACAGGCTTCAGTGGGGAAAGTTAGCAATAATGATTAGGAATGGATATGAGTTTATTCAAATCACAATGAACATTTGAGGAATGTGCAGTTTAGCCATTCCAGGAAATTACAATTCCAGAAAAATTTGACTTCTGAAGTCTTTTAGTCAAAGCACTAAACTACATGTGACCATAGGATGAGATTAGCACCAGAAAGATCCTGGTGATTCTAGAACTCATTTGTACTTGTGCCAGTTTTAATTGAAAGCAGTTGGGAATCAAAGAACCTTTGACAAAGTTAAATGTGTGAATCAGTGTAAAATCAGTATGAATTTCCACAAATGAATCTTCAAGCAGTGTGTATAACTTGTGCCTTCTAATCTTTCTTCTTTTACTTCTTTTCTTCAGGTTCCAGTTCTCCCTGCTGCACTCCAGCCTTGGCTTCCTTGATGTAAGTTGTTGGTTTCAGTGCCTAGAAAAGGTAGCTGAGCCCTTCAAAGACAAAAGAAATCCTTCTGAACTCGCTGCTGAACAATTATTGGTCTTGGGGATGTCATCTGCCCCTGCTCTTTCTGCTTTGAAACAGTATATTCTCTGCTTTTCTTTTTCTTTTCAGTGAGAGGAAATACCTCTAAGAGTGCTGGAGTTTTTTCCTCATCCGAGGCTCAAGACATTATATAGTCTGCCTGGGTTCAGATGGAATTCACAGCTGGATTGAGTATGTGTAGCATTTGGAGTGAATACAAAGTGAGGCTTAACCTCCGTTTCAGGAATTATCTTAAATCACTTCAACCAAATATCATAAAAATAGGAGTTTAAAAAAGGGAATAAAAGAAACACAATGCAATGCCACTATTTAGATCAATTACTGTAGACTTTTAAATGATCAGTGAGACTCTGCAGCAGCTCAGTCCAACCCATGTCTTTAAGTAAAGGGAGAAGGACACTAATCACAGTGGCATTAAGACAGAGCACCAGCACAGGACAGGAATTCCATCCAGAAAACAGTTCACTTCTGAGAACTGGGTCCTGCCAGCTGAAATGATGTTTAGTGTATTTCATTCCTAAAGGTTCATTCCACGTACTTAACATACAGAAAAAAAAGCCCTACAATTTAACTCATTGCAAGAAACATGGACACCTCTTTGCCATGTATACTCTGCATTGTTTAGCTGCAACTTAAACCAAAAAATACCTTTTTTGCCTGAGATTTTCTCTGCCAAGCTCTGCTCTTATTGTTTTTCTTGTCACTTCAGCCCTAACCCTCCATCTTCCTCATCAAGCTGCAACCTCATAGGCATCAGGCAATAATCACCAAATGTGCTTTTTCCCTCACAGCAGAAGTCACTGGTGGAGAATTTTCTATCTTATGCTTTACAGAGCATAGTGATTCCAGTAATCAATGGTAAGGATTGTAGCCAGTTCTTGAGCACAGCTGGTGAGAAAGCAAGACTGACACCTTAAAAGGGAGTGCCCAGCTTTAAACACTCTGTTATGGGAGGTTTTCTTTCCGTTAGGTGACAGCTGGGCAGGTTTACTCTATGTTGGACTTTGATCCTCGTTGTTGAGCCATATGGATCAGGGGCTGGCAGAGAACAAGTGTTTGCTCCCTTTCAAACACTGGGCTTCGGTTCTGTTTTCACTGAATGCAGGGTGGCAGCAGAGCTGAGGCAGGCTTGAGTCTTGTCCTGACAGAGTCAAGGTATGATCAGAGAACGACCCAAACTGAGGAAATGCAGAGCAGATTTGCATCTTTGGGCTTCAGGGGAACATCTCCAACTTTATCACCTCCCTCTGCCTTTGTGCTTCACCTGCTTCCACAGGCCCGACAGAGTAGAAAATCACTTCTGCAGGATGCTGGGAGTAAGGGATCATGAAAAAAGGGGTGATGGTGGAAAGAAGCAGGTGGGAGAGTACAGCAGGTGCCTCTGAGGTGAACAGAGGTGATAAGACTGCTGAGGAAAAAGGTGAGCTATCAATGAGAGGAAAAATAAGAGAATGAAAGGGTGGGATGCAAAAGTTAGATGTTGAGAAAACGAAATAGGAGTAGAGCTGGAGTTTGATCTAGGGAAAATAGGGATAATAGGGATAGATGAGGATAAGAGGAACCCACAGGCTGAGAGGATCAATTAGAGAAGAAAATAAAGATGGAGAGTAAGTCAGAATGGGGAACAGCAGAAACCAGATCTTGAGGGAGAGATACCAGAAGAGGAACAAAGACCAGCAGATCCCAGTGTCAGCTGAGAGATTGTAAGATGTTTATGTGCAACTTTTTTGCAGGGTTTTTTGCTTTTTAGTACATATGAATAATAGCTCCCTAGAGAGACACGAGGACAGCTAATTAAAGGGAAATTGCAAACAAATTGGGTTCCTTGAGAAAGTGCTTCTGAAGTACATTTTATTATTACTTTTAAATGTATTTATATTTGTCCTTTTTGAAGATAAACTAGGGAAAGGATTTCCTCTTCTTAATTTGGCCCACACTAGCCTGACTGGACCTGTAATAAAAATGAATCAGGTGAGAAGCCAAATTTCTTCCTATGAAAAATTGCTTCTGTTTCAGGCCTTTGCATTTGCGGGCGTTCCAGTGGTGGGTAGATCTAAATGTTGTTAATAGTCAAGTTTTCACTATACATTAGATATAAAATACAATCTCTGGACCCAAAATGAGCCCCCCACCCCTAGCAGTTGTAGGTTGTAAAGGGTCCACCAGCCCTTTGGGGTGCTAGCATGGGCATGTGACAAGGACAGCTCTGCTATCCCCAGCAGGGCTTAGGAGCATTGGGTGCCTGAGTCCTCATCACTCTAGGAAGGCCCATAGGCAGAGTGTCTCTGTGGTAAGTGTTGCTCAGTCTTCTGGAAAGTTGTATTAGCTATATCAGATCCCATTCCTAACGTAAAGGAATGGGAGGCACAACACCACTCTTGCATCCTGCCCTGCTGAGGGTCTTACCATGGGATCAAGTCCCAGAGTACTGTGCCTGAATATACCCATCTGAATTTAAAGTAATTTTATATGTTTTTCTTTCCTCAGGGTCATCTGGTTATTTGCACTGATGTTCACTATCAACTGGAGGATGAGGAAGACCTTCACAGCCACTGCTGATGTCCCTTTACTTTTAAAGAACAATAAGAGAAAAATGTAGTCTTCCTTCTGTTGTCTTATAGGGAGTAGATGCTATAACATTAGAAGCATGGCTTTTCATCACTATTTTAATGTTTTTGTAAAACTTCTTAAGCACTTTACACAAAGCAAATCTGTTGTTTTTAAGTATAGTGAGTGTAGCTAATTGTTGTTGATGCTCTGGAAAACTTGCTGCATGAGCAAGCCTGATGAGAAGGAGTGACTGGTTCTTTTCACTAGAGTTATAGACAATGTATTTTCTTCATTTTAAAAGCACAGTTCTTGCATTTTTCAATTTATCTCCATTAGTGTTAGCAAAACTTTGTGTATGGAATGAGACCTTATCCCTTGTAAGAATTTCACAATTTGTCCCTTTGTAACTGGACACCAAGAGTGGGAATGGATCTATAAACTCAGTGAATTGCCATGTAATTATAGAATCACATAATCTAGTCCAGACATTAGCTCAAAACATGACTAATTAGGTGAGGTTATTGAGCATGGTATCCAGTTGAGTCTTGAACCCCTCCAAGGATGAAGGTTCCACAATCTCTCAGGACAATCTGTTTCACTATTTAACTACCTTTAGAGTAAATTTTTTTTTCCTAGTATCTAATCAGTATTTCCCATGTTCCATCATGTTCTGTGGCCTTTTGTACTTTCACCACATACTTCCAAGAAGATTCTGGTTCCATTTTCTCTGTAGTTGCTTTGTAAAATTTGCAGTCAACAAAATGGTCTTTGAAGCCCTCTTTTCTTCAAGGTGAACAGCCTAATCTCTCAGACGACTCTTGTAGTTCAAGTTCTCCAGCCCCCTGGGTGGCACCTGCTGGTGCAGGCCAGAGGACAAGTCTTGCTAGTAAAAGTGGCCTTTTCTATGTCTTTTGTCAGTAGTTCCCCATCCTACCAAGCAAGGAGCCCACATTTATCTTCTGCTGTCAATGTACTTACAGAAACCTTTCCTGTTGCCCTTCAGCTCCAGCTGACCTTTGGCTTTCCTGGTTTCATTCCTATGTGTGCAAACAAGATATTTGAGTACCTTCCAAGAAGCTGGTCTCAGTTTCCATCTTCTGTATGCTTCCCTTTTGTACTTAAGTTCACTCAGGAGCTCCATGTTCTCCATGCTGGCTTTCTGCCACAGTTGCTCAACTGTCTGAACATTCTAATGGTCGTTCTTATGCTCTGAGGCAGCTGCTTGAAAATTAGCCAGCTCTTCGGGGCTTCTGCTCTCCAGGGCAACTTCCCACAGATCCTGCCAAGCAGGTCTCATCTGAAGTCTATGGTTGTAATTCTGTTCTTTGTCTTGTTGCTTCTCCCAGGATCTGAAACTCGACAGTCTCATGCTCTTTGCAGCCAAGGCTGTCCTTGACCTCTGTATCATACAGAAGTTGTTCTTTGATTGTGAGTAGCTGCAGCTCTACGAGGGTATCAATCTGCAAATAATTCCATACCTTTAATATTTGTAAAATGGAAGCTGTATTTTTCCTTTTATCAGTATCAACAGAGACATTCAACCAGGGGACATTAACAGTGTATGGAAAGGAAAACTACTCTACAAGTGTCACACTACAGAAAGCTCAGTTCAGGAAAGAAACATGGCTAGAGTAGTTTGAGCTGAATCAGTTTATTTATCTAGCTGTCTGATAGAGTACTAAAAAAAAGCATCCTGAAACCAAACAGCAGTAAATCACAGCAGGGCTTCCAATTCTTTGTATTCTTTGTTAGGTGAAGAGTGACTAGAAAATGAATGGAAGAAGAAGAACTCTAAAGAAATTAAGATTTTGAATTAGATTGGTGTCCCTCACTGATATCCGAAAAACGTATAGAGGTTTGTGTAACTGAGGGTGTGAGTTATATTCATCATCAGTTGCTGGAGATATGAATAATGAAATTATTATGCATGTGACTCCCTGCAGAGAATGTTAAATCTGTGTAAAGTATGAGCATTTGTTGACTGACTGACAAGTGTCTCTACCTTTTCTATTCATGGATTGCACAATGAAATGACTCAGATTGTCCAGCAAAGTGTCCCACGCCTGAGGGGGTTTGCTTGGTACTTGCAAGCTAATTGATTAAATCACCTCCTCGACAAGCCAAGTAGTACTGGTTAGCTGAAGTACTGGTTAACTGGATAAGAAAGCAGAAGAAATAGAAAGAATTGACTGCAAGGACTTGATACTATATATTTGTACCAGATATATACGCTGTAATGTCTGTGTATTTATATATATGTGTATGTTATAATATAAATACAATATTGTTTATGGTTTCCTGTATCCAGTGCAATTTCAGACAAATGGGTCTTGTTTTCCATCTGTTTTTCATATCAATGGCACATTAATTTACTTATTTTACAATACAAACCTGGGTATGAATATCTGTCCTGTGGAAATACTAGAATTCTCTCTGGGGTTTCCTTCTCATCTGAAAAATCAGTGCTGTCACAAAGGCAGCACCCCACCCCGAGTTCTGCATCCTGGTATCTGAGTAACCCCAGCCAACAGTTTACATTGCCCTCTGCTTATCCCTACATGAAATTTGATAGATTTAACCCAGGAGACCAAAAATAGCTTGGGATGTGGTTATCAGAGGCCACTCCCTGGGTGATACTGCTGATGATGATAGCAACTGGCTCTCTTCAAGCCCACAGGTCTTTCCTTTAAAAGATGTGGTCATGGCTGCAGAAGGTTTTCCCTGCAACATCCTCAGCCCTGTGGTCTGCTACAGCAAAGATCTTCTCTTCAGCCTTCACAGGAGAGGTATGGAAACAAATACGTGGTGATGGCTCTTTGTCAAGGAGTAGCTTTGTTGGGAAGTGATAGATGTCACTAAATCTGGTTAAATTTTGAGATTTTAAAGTTTGAGAACTATGTGTTCAAAGACACATTTCCTTCCAGTCCTTTCTTTTGTTCTACATAAGAAGAAAGTGTTTTTTTCATCTCTCAATATCTGTCAGTTAAAATTTAAAAATACTAGTTATACTAAAAGGCAAAAGTGTTCTTCAGGATGGCTTGAAACTGTTACAAAAAATTAAGTCAATGTTCTCTCATCATTTTGCAGATTGTCTAAATTGTGATCATGACTGAAAATACTCTGGTTTGAGGTATATTGTTACCTCTGGTAATGAAGCAGCTAGTGAAAGACTTTTCTGGTACTAGGAAAGAGGCAATTGTCTGCTTATAGATGGTTTCATTCCAGCTCTTCAACAGCCCCATGGTAACTGAAGAAATTTTATCTGTACAAGTAATGCTAGAAAAGACACTCTCCTCTACTTTCAGCTGTTCATAATCCTTTGTAGTAGCTGGAAACGAGGAAAATCATAATAATGTGACCTGTTTGCTGGGCCAATCCCAGATGACAAATAATTCCATTGAAAGCTGTCCCTGCCTATGGGGAAAAAAAAAAAAAAAAAAAAAAAAACCAGTCTCTGATTTTGTCCAGTTTTATTTTAAAATTTTTCATCAGGATGGCTTCTCTCACTCTCCCTGGGAAACCTTGCTGAAAGCAAGACCTTCTTGCTTTCACACTACGTGCAGGCTGTGATTCATACAGATAGCTCCATCTCAGTTTAAATCCTGTCAAGAAGCCCCTGGGATAGGCATTCGCTTCACTCATTCACCATCCCTGTGGTGAATCCTGTAGAGCCACCAAATTACAGCCTAAAAATTCAGTGTTTCTCCAGATGGATGTATCCCAAGCACTTTCCCCAGTCTCTATGACAGTGAATACTCTGACTTTTCTCCTCCACCCCATGGATCTCACTTTTTGTAACAGTGTGTGGAGAATGGGTCTTCTCTTCCAGGGTTGCTGGGATTTCCACTTTCTTCAGTCTGGAGGGAAATCTGGTGTCCAGGGTAGGGGAGGAAGGGACTACAACCACCAGGTGACACAGCATGAATTTCTGCTATCATTATAAATATTTATTAACAGGTCCTGTAAAAAACAAGGAAAATGGTGAAGATTTGCTGTTCTCTCCTCCTCTTAAGTTTGCTCAGCGGGCAACTGAGTGCCAATCCTGGACTCAAAGTGAGGATCACCCAGAAGGGGCTGGAGTATGGTATGTGTGACGTTCCCAGGAGCTGCTAGTGGCATTGCCTTGAATACTGACAAAGGAAAGAGAGGGCAGTGGGAGTAAATGACCCAATGATGGGCTATAAAGGAAAGGGCTATAACAGCACAACAGAGCAAAGTCAGTAAGCTTCTTGACACCACTGTACATCATATCAAAGTTCATCTGACCTCAGATATTGAATCAGTTAGTTCAGCTCTTGCCATGACCTGAAATAGCACTGCTGGGTCTCAAGCGAGATACCACTTTCTTGCTGATTCTGTGTCCATCAAATTTCCTAAGCCAGAAGCACATAACTATGAACTCCCAGGCACCATCAAAGGCCACTGAACTGATCACTGTCTTCCTGTAGCGAAGGAGGTTGGGCTGGAAATCCTGAAGCAGAACATGGAGAAGGAGCATTTCCCTGATTTGACTGGCCATGAGAAATTTGGGCTTGGTAATGTCAAATACAACATCTCAAGGTAAGTATTCTCGGGGGGAAGGGGGGGCAATTAGTGTTTGACTGAAATTTGAATCTTGTTTTGTGTTCATTCTGACTCATAAAATAAATTCTTTTTTACCTTTTCTCTCATTCTCTAGAATACACGTTACTGCTGTTGAATTACCCAGTGCTTTCATCTCCCTCCTACCAGGGTCTGGGATAAAACTGGTGATTGGAAATGCTTCTCTAACCATTGACATGAACTGGAACATAAGGACCTGGATGTTGTATGCACAGCTTTGCTTTCCTGGGATTTTTTTCTTGATGGATAATACAAAAATGCAAATTTTAGTTTTTTCTTGTGACCCCTTCATGATAAAAGTGCTCTTTATCAGCTGGCATTAGTAACCCAGGAGCACATATTGGTGCTTCTCAGAAGGTCTGCTGGTGGGAGACAGCCCCTGCCCCCTCAGACATCAGCACTGATAAAGAGCCCATGGCTGAGAAGCACTGCTGCAAATAGTACGGGACTGCTGCTCTAGCTGAATGCTGTCATTGTCCAGCCTGCCAGCTAATGACACATTTAGAAAACCTGTAGTGTGGTGGATCACAATCCAGTATAATAAACCCTCATAGTGCAGTCACACTGTTAGAAACCCTCTGCTATGCCACCAAGTGACACAATTCAAAAGCTGATGGAAAATGGATGAGCAAATGGCAATATTCTTAGAGCAGTCTCCACACCTTCCTAGTCCCAGGCTGTTTTAGAGGAAAGAAAACCCTCTTCCCTTCCCCACAACCTACATTACCTATATTGCTAAACTGACTGAATGACAGCAATCTCTGCTCTGCACTTCTGCCAGGGACAGCAGGGCTGCATGCAGGGGGAGGGGACCTGGGAGCTGATGGAGGAGCCATGGGTCCACACTGCCCAGCAATTCCATACTGAAGAGGTGGGGTTTTTTTCAGCTTTTATTTATTTTTACTTTTGGCAGCAAAGACAGTGGAAGGGGCACAGTGCACATTTCAAAGGTGTTTGTTACCGCAATCTTTTCAACACCCCTGGATAATACTACATCAATATCCCTCGCCAGCTGTCGGACAACATCTGGGATCATAGATATCAAGCTGAACGGGAAAAATGGGTAAGTGAAAGAGATCTGTATAAACTTTCTCAGAGAATAACTGTCAATGAATGGCACAGAGACAACTTCACATATTAGGGCACACAGCATTGTTTTTAGGCATCGTAGGCACCACAGGTGAGAACTGGGGCCCTAATACAGCATTAAAATAGCCAACATTGATATTTGTCCTTGTATTTACACACAGTAGAAGATAAAGACAGAATCAAACAATCCCTTGTGCTTCTTCAGCACCACTTCTTTCAAACATCTGCTCTAATCTTCACCTCTAGGTAGAAGTTACATGCTTGTACTATGCTTCACTCCTCCTAGTCACAGTGCTATCAAAACTGAACAGAACCAGACTGCTGTCTGTTAAGCCTCTGGATACAGCCCATGAAACAGTATTTCATTGTTTTTTTGTATTTCTCTCACTGTCCGAATACCACTCTTGTCACATGTTTAGGGGGTTGGTTTTGTTTGATTATTTTTACTTGTTTTGGAAGTTCCTAGTGCAGAAACTATTTTGTACATACATGATGGTGGTACCATAAGAATTCCCTTTTCATAACTATGAATTAACCCAGGCTGAGATGCTGTCCCGGTTTGAGACAAAATTCAGGGGAGAAATATCTCCCGATGGAAAGCAGGATTGTAATTACCCCTCCCCCAACCAGGTTCGGGAAAAGAAAAACAGTGGTGAAATTATCATATTTCAAATTGTGTCCCTCTGATAGTTTTTACATTTCAAAAAGCTCCCATGCATACTAGGATATCACTCTAAGAGGCCATTAAATTCATGTTCTGCAGAGATAACTTATCTCCTGTTAATGACCATAGTACTTGACCCATTTATTGCCTTCTTCCTTCCCTCTAGCTTCCTGCATAACTTCTTTATCAAGTATCTGAAGAAACCCATTCACAGGAGCTTGGTCACTAATGTAAGCCTTTCATATTGTGTAGGGGAGGGGTGTAAGGAGGATGGCATTCACAAGTCAAGTGCTGTGAACTTGGCAAAGGAAGAACTAGAAAAATAATCCTGTAATAGTCCTATGCTGGTCTGATCAGCACAGTCATCATTTTGCCAGCCAGAAACAATTCCAGATAAAGTGCCAGGTTCATGGCCAAGATACTGACACAGGTACATTCAACCAAGGCAGCAGTAGGGATGGAAAATGTAGTAATTTTTCCATTCCAATGCAGAGTAAGTCCCCGCCTGTGTACCTACAGGCATCCTGGGGTTTGGGTCATTTTTATGCTTGGCAGACAAAACATATATTGGGCAATGCACAGAGAAATTACAGTATATCATATATATATGATAGTATGACATATTTCAACTTCATAGCATCAAAGAGGTGAGTAGTTCTGATGACAACCTGACCAGGACCACTGAGAGGAGACAGAGCTTGAGATGGCTGTCATTCTGTCCAGGGATTTACAGTTGGACTTGATGACCTTAAGGGTCTTTTCCAGCCTAAATGATTCCATGATTCTGAGATCTCTCCTGTGAGACCAGTTAGAGATCTATCCTTGCACTATTTAAGGCTGTGGTTTTGTCACCCCCACCAGGCTCCCTCTGGAAACTTGCCTCTTTTTTGCAGCTTTGACAATGGTTACACCGCACCAAGCAGAAACCTTGGGGATCCAGTTAGCTGAAGAGAAGCTAGATTAGGAGTTTTGATAAACAAATGCTGCAATGTGTGTCATGCAGCAGAAAGATCTGCTAGCACACATGTAAGATGTGCTTACACATCCATGCTAATCAGGCCATAACTTGAGTTGTGCTTTTATTACAGTCATGTCCCAATATCAGAGCTGGGATCCAGCTGATAGATGAAGACCTCCAATCACTGAATGGTGAGTCATTAGTGATACCTTTCCTTCTGTTTTCTCTCTTCTGATCAGTGAAATTCTGCCTCTTCCTTAACAGCAGCTGCTTGGCGATACCTCCAGGAGTGGTATCAGTCCCTCTGCTCCATCTGCTCCCTTGCATACAGAACCACAGTTATATAAAGGCTGGGCTACTTGGGCAAGAAATTTGTGTTTCTAAGAGCCAAGGACTAGGTAGCAATTCTCAACTTGTAAGTGTGGCAATATGCACTTCTGTTGTGAGAAATGCCACTTAAAGGCCACACAGTGCTGATGCTGAGACAGTTTTCCCTTACCATGCTCCAAGTCCTCCTGCACACACAGCACTTTACAAGCTGAAGCCTGCACCCCTAGCTTGCCTGGAAACTAAGTTTTACTTGCCTATTTAACAGACTTGCCAGAGGGAAAAAGAAAAAGCTTCTTTGCAAAAAGCTCTCTTGAATCACTTTGGATTTGCAGGCACTTAACACACCCCAAGCGCTGGTCAGGTACCATGTGCAAAACAGAGGTATCTAAGCAAATCAGGCACCTCCTTCTGGGGAAGTACTTGCAAGTTACTTTGGATGATCTTAGAACCGCTTGACAAGAAATCCCAACATCTCCCCATGCCCTGAAGCACTGATATGGCCATCTCCTCTTTTGGGTTAGACCAAACTTACTTTCCATAATGAGAAAAGCACAGACAAACTAGCGAAGGTACTTGACAGAGGGTGTCAGTAGAAACATCAAATCTTAGGTCAGAATGCATGTTAGAAGGTCCCTGGTTGTGTTTTTCCCTACTCTCTGGAACAACTTGTGTCATTCTCCTTCAGAAACTTGTTTTAAGTATATATAAAATTATTTCTGTGTTTTTTGTAATATTCTGTGTCTTATCTACCACCCTTACAGTTGCAATGCAGATTGATGATTTGGCTGAAGTAGACTACTCCTTAAGTAGCTTGCCAGCAGTATTCCAACCATTCATTGACCTGGACTTAAAGGTAGTTGCTTGTAGTGCTATTTGCCAAGATTGCTGTGGGTTTCCTCCTTCTATGAGGACCGTGATTGTTGTTCTGAACATAAAGGCTCAGTATCTGAGAAGACAGACATTTCAAAGCATTATTGCATTTGCTACAGTAATCATTTTTAACAATTCTGTTGTGAAATGGATTATTTAAAAGCCACATCTTTTTCTTTAAACTGCTGTTGTAAAAAATTGGTTGTAAAAAATAGAAAGCAGCTAAAGTTGACTAAGCAAGATAGAAGAGAAGAGGGAAAGGAAAGAAAAAAGGTTTTCAACCTTGTCTTTCTCTCACTGCTGATTAATATCTGGGGCTTTATTGTTCAGTCAGTCAGGGTAATATTTCTATACATGGGACTAACTAGTTGTGTCTGCTATCAGATGAGAGAGGAAAAGAAAGAGCAAGATTATCAGAGCAAGAATTAAGCCTCTGGTTTCTTGAATGGGAAGACAGAAGACCCTTTCAAAAGCATGGGGGCCCAAGGAGTCCTGCTGAGTCCGAGGACTTGAACGTTTATTTCAAATTAAGGAAAAAGTCTCCTTATGTACTGAAATGAAAATCTGACTAGTTCCAAATCCTAAAATTACTTCATTGTCATTCAGTATAAGGTGACTTGACTGAGAGTAGTTGTCATCATTCTAGTATCTGAAATCCTTAATTAAGTTTAAGCTGCCTTGTGCTTGGTGCTCTACAAAGGCAAAATTCAGGTGCTCTACAAAGGCAAAAGAAAATTCAGTCTTCTCACAAAGATCCCATAAATAAAGTGTTAAAAATAGGACAACGGGGAAATTAAAGAGGTGGAACACAAAGGAACAAAAAGTTAGTATCTATTTGTATTGTGACACTGGTCTCAGCATACCAGCTCTGCAGCTGCTGTCAAACTCTTCTGAGTAGTGCAGCAACTAGATTTTAAGCAGGGACTTGAGTCAGCCTAAAGAGGTAAAATCATAGCTGTTCCAAGAGCTACTCTCCCACATAAGTTACATGGGGGAAATAATACAAAGCAAGTGAAAATCTAGCAAGAGGTAAATCCAGCGAGTGAGTATTGAATAGGAGGTCACCAGCTGTGATTCAGCATTTTATAAGCATTTTGATAGTCCTTAAAAGGCAACAGGAACTTTAGAGCTGGACGAGAAAATAAAGATAGACAAAATACATTTGAGATGAAACAGAAATAAGAGAACTAATAAAAAATCTTTAACCTTTAAATGTATTAATCACTTTTAATTAATTTTACTTTTTTGTTTCATCTGGATGCATTTGAAGTATTAGATCTGCAAGGTTTTGCTAATATAATGGTTAATGCAGAAGACAACATAGGCATTTTAGATTTGTCTGACCTAACTTTCTCTCATAAGCCTTTTGTTTGCACAAGTTATCAACTTGATTCTGGGAAAAGTACAGTGCTGATTTTGACCAAGAAAGACTTCTGGTTTTAGGGATCAATTCTGTAATTGAGACCATTGGATAGCTCTTAAGCAGCAGTTCTCAGATTTAAATTCCTGGAGATGAGGAAAGAAGAAAGTAATGCTTTTCAAAAAGGAGGACCACTAGTCATGTTCTTCATGCATTTAGACCCTTAATTTAGAGGGTGATCTGAGGTGGCAGACTGTCCTCGGTAGGTGACCACTATCCCAAAAGACAGATCTTGGGCCTTATCTGTGAAGATGTCCAAATGCTGGAACTTGCCTTCACCACCTGCTTGAAAGCACCAAGGCTTCAGGGTGTATTACAAAGCCTGCATACTCATTTATATACCATATGAATAGCCTGAGCAAAGTAAAGGAAAGTAGCATTCATTGTCTGCAGTCATGGTAAAGTTATATTTTGACTCTGTTTTTTTATCTCTGACAATAACTCTTAGGGTGTAGTCTTCCCAGCTGGAAACTGTACTGACTCTCCCTACGTGCCAGCTTCCTTCACAATCCCGGACCAAAGTGACTCCATGCTCTACCTTGCCTTCTCTGAGTATTTCTTTCAGACCTCCTCATTTGCTTACTACACCGCAGGGGCCTTCAACATGACCATTGCAGAGGAGGTGAGCAGGACACAGAGGAATGGGGTCAGAGTGGCTCAAATAGGGCTTTGACCTGCCAGATGTCAGTACGTGGCTGTATAAAGCTCTTAGTTGGTCTGCAGAGTCCTGAGACAGTAGACATAAATACTAGGGTATTGTTATTCATTTATTTGTGCTCTACAGAGATGCCTCAGAGATGTGCCACGTTCCACTGAACAAAGTACCAAATACTGCCAACTTTGTTACAAAACATAAGTGTTTTGTAGACCTGAGGCACAGACTTCTCTAATATGGACAAGGGATCAACTCTGGATAATTTTGCAGCCTCAGTGGCTGTTTTCTGAGGGATCTTCATTGAATGAAAGTACAAGGGCCTTGTAAGCAAAGCGTATGTCAAAGCGCAGCATCTGTGGCTTGGAGGCTGCCTGACTTGGCTAACCTGACTGCAGGAGGTTCAGTAAATCCCAAAACCTATAGACTGCAACCCAAACTATAATGACATTAAGCATTTGCTTTCCAAGGGAGTATTTTGGAGTGTGTTATTGGGAAGCTGCTTTATGTATTAGGAATATTTCTGAGAGTTACAAACTCAAAGATTCATTGAAATGACAGTAATAATGCACTTAGAGAAAAGCTGACCTTGAAGGTCAAATCTGGTAACTCATTTGTTTCTTCTCTTTTATTTTTCCTTCAGACTTGCAGCTATTTTAATATAAACACAGAGATATTTGGCAGTATCATCCCTGAGGTGAGTACCATTACTTTCACAAAGTCTTAGGGAAGCCACCCAGTGTGGGTATCAAGACACCTCACTAGTGATGTATCCCAAAGGCTTGTAGGGCCAGCAGGGCTCCTGCACTGATGAAGCAGGCACATATGTGCCTTGTAACAGCAGAGCAGATGGGCCTTGTCACTTCTCACCCCATGATGAGTTGAATGACTTGCACTGTTACCAAACATAATCTTGGCCCATAACCTTGCACATCAATCTTTTCTCTGGGCACTGTGCCCAAGCCACAGCTGTTCCCACCTAAAACCAGCTCTGCGCAGGAAAAAGCTTCCAGTCATGAGTCCTGCTTTGAGAGACCTCCAAGAGGGCCCCAGCTCAGAAAAAGCATCTTTCTTCTCCCCAAACCTGCACAGTTCTCTTTGCTTTGCTGCTGGCCTGTGAATGATGAGCAGAAAGACCTGGGAAGGGACCATGTGCAGGAAAATGAGCTAACAGATGGGCAGGAAACATTACATCCTATGGAAGAGAAAAGGCTGATGCACAGGATTTCCATTTATTTTAGGTGGAGGAGATGAATATAACAGGACAGAGAATATGAGCACGCATAGCTTCCACCAGCCTTCTGAGACAGAATGAGAAACCAAAAATGAGCATAAGAACCCCTAGGCTATAAATGCCAAGGATAGGTGAAATCAGATTAATGGTTCAAAGTTCTTCACATTCTTGTTTGCTTCCCAGATGCTATTAAGTTCCCTCCTCAGAAATGTAAGAATTCTCCAAGGGCAGTCATGTATGGTGTTCTCCATAAAATGCAGTGAGCATTGATGCTAATATTCCACCCGCTGTGTTTCAATTACTGAACTTGGTGAGCCTATTCCCTCTTTGGGCAATGAACAGAGTGAGGCACCTCTGAGGACAGTCCAGAGGAGGAACCCACATCCTGAGATGGGTGAATTTCAAAGTTAATGACTCCTGAGCTCTTTTATTGTGGGACCAAATACCACATTTATGGTCCACTTACCTCCTCTGTTTACAACCAAGTATTTAATTTCTCTTGAAATTATATGGAAAAATTTGTATTCCTCAAGTAGAAGGAACTTTCAACTGCATTCCTGAGTGGCCAATACTGTTAATTTAGCACCACAGGAAACCTTTATTTCCTGTTTACCTGAAAGAATCTTATGTTAGCAGCTATCCTTAACCTCGTTGTAAGGAACTACTTCAAAATTATTGCTTCAAAAATGAGAACATGCAGTATTCTGATCTGTTCTATGAGAAAAGTGTTTTTCTTGTTTTCTTTTTTTGTCTTTGAATCTTACAGGTAGCTAAATATTCAGTTACACCCAACCCAGTGATGTTGAAGCTAATGGCTACTGAAATCCCTATCATCAGCTTAGAGCAGGATTCCTTCACTGTAGAGATTCGGGGCTCCATGGAGGTGTTGGCTGTTTTGCCAGACTCAACCACCCAGTCTCTGTTCACAATGAACATAGTAAGTACAACAAACAAGGTGACCTTTAACACAGGGTTAAATATGTTTGTTCCTTCCTTCTGTTAAAACACTGTACAAGAAACAAAGAAAATGCCAAGTTTCTAGTACTTAAGCATGCAAATTCCCCTTAGTCACAGGTGGTGTAGGCATGACCTCACCTAACCTATAAGACATTTCTATGGCAAAGAACATTTTCCTACAGATGGACAAAAATCCAAACACATAGTGACTCTGATTAACCAAGGTTTTGTTCTCTGTAATGACAGTTCTGCAAGTATGAGTCATGCCTCTTGGCAGCTTGTTCATGTCTTTGATTAATGAAATCTCATTACCCCCATTTCAGCTCCCGTCAGTGCCATTCAAACAAACAGACATTTACTGTATGCAGCCTTGCAACGAGAAAGTTGCATTTACCTAAAACAGCTTCCATGCATAACTGGAAAGATGGCATTTATGTGTTTCTGACTAATTCACAGGAAGAGTCCTGGGGTTTTTTATGTCTGGTAACCTATGGTTTCTTTATTCTGCAGGCAGCCAACACCAGCATTTCTCTGAATATATTTGATCAGAAGTTGATGGGCTCACTATGTTTGAACAGGTAATCCAACCTGGGATGAAAAAGATTCCCAGCCCTTTGGAAAACAATGTTAGCAATCCCAGCATTGGTGGTTTAGATATATGATCAGGTAACTATGGATATGTTTTGCTGGTAAATTCATCTGCATTAGATTCTCTAAATCTGGCAGCACTTGTACAGTTTAGAGGAGGCAGGAAGCTTCGAGGCAGGAAGCTTCTCTCTGACAGCTGCCATGTCCCCAAGGGACTGCCCACCAGCTGTGGTCTCACTGGACTTCTCTAGTTTTACTTCTTCTCTCCCCTCTGAGCTAGGTAAACTAAGCATGTAGGGCAGTTTTGATGACCATAAATCATCTGAGAGTTTCCTTCATCACTTTCCAGCTGGCAAGATGTCACGGCTTTCTAGACAACCTGTGCCACTAAAGAATGCCAGAGCAGTCCAGGGTGCAGTAAAGAACCTGGGCCCCTGCAGGTCCCCTGTGTGGATATTCATATCGCAGACATTCACTAACTGAAGTCCTGCAACTCCCAATGGTCAGAAAGCTGGAGACCAGAGACTAGGTCATTTACACATCTAGCATGTCACATTTCATGGAGAAGAAGCTCTGTATACCAGGATTTCACAACTGGGAATTGGGACTCCAATTTCATAAAAGTCCCTAAGAAAGACACAGCATTAAGAACACGCAGGGTTCATCAGGGCAGAGGGATGTTAGGAATTTAAGAAGGATAGTGCTGTTAGCATTTTCTGCAGTAATTTTCAAAGAGGAAAATCTAAAGTGTGCTGGAAGCTGGCCTTGAGAACTTAGGTACTGGTGCTGAGGAAACTCAGAAATCTTTTGTTGGATACAAGAGTAACATAGGGAATAAGTATTTCAGTTTGGAAACAGAAGCAGTAGCAACAAAGCCAGGAGCAGCAGTACCATACCATTAACAGATTTTTTCTTCCTAGTAAGACTTACACAAAAACATTATGCAAATGTACCAAAAGCCTTGCAAAATACCTGACACCCTGCAAATCCTTGGTAAAATCAATTGTCAATAGTAGGATTTCCAAAACAGCACAGAGGGAGAAGCACACTCACACTGCTGCCTACAGCCCTTCTAGCACACTCTTGCATAAATGCTCAGCAATGCTCCAAGAAAATCACATCTTTCTCTATGCAGCAGTATGCAGTCTGTGAAATTGCTTCAAAAATCTCTTTACAGATGCTTCCTAAGACCTGGAGCTCTACAGCAATGACTGTACATGATTAGAATAAGTGTGTTTATCCTTTCTTAGTGACTCATCTTGTTTCACTTCTTTCCCCCAGGCTCCAGTTCTCCCTAGCCCACTCCAATGTTGGCTCTTTTGAGGTAAGTGGGTAGTTGAAGCATTAGGAAATGCAAACCAAGAATATCAATGATATCAAGGCTAAAGAGTAAGCAGCTAAATTTTCTCTGTATTTCCAAATCACTTGGCTTCATTCCCAGATGGTTCTTTTCCTGTCTTCTGGCAGCCACCTCTCCGCTCTGGACTTTATACTCTTTGGGGCAAGTGCTCTGCAAAGGAGATATTCTGTAGTTCCCCCGGCAGTAAGCAGAGATCTCTCGAATCATCCCGGTGAAACAGAGCAGACCTGACCTGTAGCAGCAGAGCCGAGCGCCGTCTAATGGTCACACGGATGGCTGAGGCACAGGCACTCCGTGGGCCGCAGCGGTGCTCACCAAGGTGCTCGGAATTACGGCAAGGAGGGGGAGTCAAGATACTTCCCTCAGATGCCTGAAATAGTGCAGTTGTAGCCTTGCAGAGGAAAACCCTGCCTCCGCAGAGAGTCATTTCATTCTCAGTATAATCAGTCAGTTCCGAATAGCTGAGGAGAAAGGATTAAAACTGTTCTGGTCCTGCTTTGCTATTGGTGATAAACTACCTCACAATAAATAAAGGAAATAGACTGTTTTAAATTAAAATGTTGGCCAGCATAATGAAATCCATTTGCATTTCACATCTCACTTCCTTTGCATCATTCCAAAACCTTAAGAACCAAAGTTCACTTGAGCTTGTGACTCTCTGAGGCCAAAAGAGAGCTGGAAATTGAATAAGAGCCTACTAACTCCACCCAGGATTAGGACACAACAGTTCTACTGCCATCAGGAAATTACAGCTAACTCTGTTTTCTTGTCTGTGGCAGGTCTTGCTTCTGGAGAACATCCTATCTTACATTTTACAGACTGAAGTCATTCCATCAGCTAATGGTAAGTCTGTATTTCAAAGCACCAGCTAAAAAGCTTCCAGCAGAAGAAGAACTTCTACTGACTTTCTGATTAAGTTTTCAGCTCCCATTAATTGGAGTGGAAAATGACTATCAGCCAGTAAGCAGTGGAAGGGGAGACTGATCTGTAGGGGGTGTAAGTGCTCCCTCTCACTGGCATTGTTCTGCAAAAAGGGTAAAAATTACTTGGAAAATAAAAATTCATCTGCCTTCATCTCAGTCTAGGTGGGCCTGATGCATCAGGGAGAAAAGCATGTCTCTCCCATCTGCACACCTGCCTGAGGCCACCATATGCGGAATGTATTCCTTTTTATTGGACCAGCACAGAGCTTTTGCCTCTCATCAATCTTATCTAAGGCCCTGGAGAGAGATACAGCTTTGTGTCAGCCCTCTGTACTGGGATGAACATCACCTTCTTTAGTTAATGGATACAAATGGGAACAGGTCCTAATGATGGCAGAGCTGTATTAGCAATCCCTCAGGGATCATTAGGGACAAATCACTGAGTATGTAATGTGTTGGACATGAAATGCCTTGGTTTGGCTGCAACACTCTGCCAAGAGAGAAGCACTTGTAATTCTTTTTTCCCATTGGTAAATGAGCAGCTTAGCTACCTCCCAGGGTTGCTTGTGAAGACTGAGGCTAATTGTTATAAATGATCTACAAGTCTCTGGATAAACAGTGTTGTTGAAGGGCAGGTGTTTATTATCTTTCTAATGCATACCTAAATCATTGTTTGTCTCTTTATTTAAGCTAAACTGTCAAAAGGATTTCCTCTCCCCAATCTGGCCAATGTTACCTTGACAAGACCTCACATTACAATTGTACAGGTGAGAGTTTGATATTTATGAAAGATTTTCCTTTATGAAAGGTTATCCCTCTTTTTCATTTTTTGCTAGGCATTTATTCACCTTCTATTGTGCCAGAAATTTGTTGCATTTGAGCTACTTAAGTAGTAAAAATTAGTTTAAAATGAGATACATAAAACAAATTTATCTTTCTTTGAGAGGAAAAATTAGAACTGAATATATAACTATGGAGTGATCAAATGCACAGCTTGTTCAGCCTTGAAAGTTGCAATTCAGTGTAAAAACAGGTTTAACATATTGCTCAAGTTTGGCCAATCACATCAAATTAGAGTTATTGCTATCTCACAGTACTGTTGAATACTTGAAATGTGAGAGGGAGGCGACTTCAATTTTGTGCACCTAGAATGCCCAGATTTTGTTAATATTTGGTGATATTGACTGAGGCTAGTAGCCAAAAGTAGTGAGCTCTCAGAAAATATTTTTCTTTTTGCCTTCTGGTTATCCTTCTCCAAATCTAGCCCTTAGCTTGAGCATACAGAATGATGCTAGCCAATCAGTCAGTATAAGGGCATTGCTGACAAACAAATTCCCAGAAAATGGGTAAGCCTGTTGCATTTCTCTACTTGTTTACCTTCTCAAAGTTAATTTCAGCTTTCCATAGACTCCTAAATCTTTGCTTGCAGTTAAGCACAAAACACAGCTCAGGAAAGGAAATGCAAATGTCCGTATGTGCTGACAATGGGGGAAGCTTTAAGGAGAAGTTTAGATTAAATGGCTAATTCTTAAGTGGCACAAATTAGGTAAAAAATAATACCACCTTGTGATGGTTGCCTAGTTGCCTCAAGGCTCAGATGAACCTTCCTGAGTAGGGTGTATGATCTTTAGATTCCCTTCTGTTACTAACATGGTGCAAAGGGATAGCACCCAGGAAATGATGGAGCCCTTTTGCAAAGTTCAAAGGACAGAGTTGAATAAAACTTGTTACTGCCAAGGCTCAGCGATTCTCAGTAGATTTTTGTAGATTTTTGGCCCTTATACACCAAGATCGATTTGAAATTAAAAAAACCCAAAATAATATATTCATTTTAATTCATAGTATGTCCGTGACTGTTCTTCTCCCCATAGGGATACGTGTTGATTTCAACTGATGTCCACTACAAATACTAAAAGAGAAGAGAGACCACTTGTTAAGCATGAACTTCAAATCGAGTCAATAATGTCACTCTGAAGACTAAACACTGTCCAGTTCTGCTGAAATGTTTAACTTGAGCTCTGAAAACCCCCATCCTGCTTGGGGGTGCTGGGAATCAAAAAAAAGCTGATGGAATGGTTAGCTAGTATAATGGTGGTAAAAAACAGACCCAAGGGAGAACATGTAACACATGCCTGACATTTATTTATTCTATAGTTTAACTGATGTAAAAATGTTTTTAAGATTAATGACTGTTTTGAAATACAGTTTTGTCTATACACTTCCAGAAAGATGCTGCAATCTCTTAAGATTAGGAAAAGCACATTGTCAAAATGCTGCTGGGGCAGACACAGCTGTAATGATCTAAAACACTTCCCTTCTGAATGCAATGCACAAAGTATGGAGTGAGCCCTCTCCAAAACTGTGGAACCATCAGACTGGGAACTGTCCCAGTTACAATGGGAATTAAAATCCTTGCAGTGTCTTAATATAAGTCTTAAGATGCAGAAGCAGGAAGAGAGACAAAGTGGCACTACTACTCTCCCTCTCTCCCTGCGGGTCTTCAAATCCTTGTGCCTGTCATGTGCTCTGTTCAGTGCTGTCTAGCCAGGTTAGATACATTTAACTCCTTCAGTGTTTCTGGGTAAGTCCTCTAAATCTATTTCTCCAACATCTTTATCTACATTGAAAGTTAGATACTTTTATTCCTTCATTTGAGTATGTTATCTTACCCTCTTTCTTTCTCCTCATTTTTTTCCAACACTTTATTAAGTGTGCAAATGTGAACGCAGTTCTGCTGAAGGCCATGCCTGCCCTGCAGTGTGCAGGGGCTTGTGCTTTGACAAAACCTGGACGGGAAGTCGGCTCTGGCCTCCCAAACATGTTTCCCTCATGCTGAGAAACGCAATCGGGAATGGCGTGCAGGCAGCTTTTGCCTGTCTAGAGCTGAGCGAGCTCATCCCACCTGCTGCAGGGCGGTACCTAAGTACCCCACGGGCCAAAGCTACTCTGCCCCGGGGATCAGCAAGCACAGACACTTGAAAAAAGACACTTGGGTTTTTTCCACGCAAACCAGCCCCAAAACCGTATGTGGTAAGAGGGAGGAGGCAGCCAGGTACAAGCCCCCTGCGCTCCCTTTCAACCCCGGCCCGCAGGTACCGGGTGCCCGGCCCGGGCTGCCCCAGCCGCTCCAGCACCGTGGGAGGGGTCCCTGGCATGGATTTCGCTGGGAGCGGGCAAGCCCTCGGCACGGGTGAGGGACAGAGGGACGGAGGGAGGGCAGGAGGCAGGGCTGAGGGAGGAGGTTTGAGCCTCGGCGGCTCCTGTCCGCTTGCTGCCGCGGGATCGCGTCAGTTCCTGCCGCCGGGCCGGCGCTGCTATCGGGGTCTGCGACCGGGAGCGCCGCCGCCATGAGCCGCAGCTACAACGATGAGCTGCAGTACCTGGACAAGATCGACAAGAACTGCTGGCGGATCAAGAAGGGCTTCGTGCCGAACATGCGTGTGCGTGGGAGGGGGCCTGGGTGACCGGGGCGGGTGTCGGGGGAAGGTGCGCAGGGTCGGGGTCGGTGCGGCCCGGGCGGCTTATGGCTCTCCCTGCAGGTGGAGGGAGTTTTCTACGTGAACGACCCGCTGGAGAAGCTGATGTTCGAGGAGCTACGCAATGCCTGCCGCGGCGGAGGTGAGTCCGGCGAGGAGCGGGGTGCGGACCCCCTGACCCGGGGGATGACACAGAATCACAGAATCAATCGGTTTGGGAAAGACTTCTGAGATCGTCGAGTCCAGCCTATGACCGAACACCACCATGCCCGCTAGGCCATGGCACTGAGTGCCACGTTAAGCCTTTTCTTGGACACCTCCAGGGACGGTGACTCTACCACCTCCCTAGGCATCCCATTCCAATATGTAACCAACGTTAACGTGAAGAAATTCCTCCTAATGTCTAACCTAAGTCTCTTGTATCACAACTTAAGACTTTCCTCTTGTTTTGTCACTGGTTGCCTGGGGGAAGAGGCCTTGTGCTCTGCCCCAGGGCTATCCCCGCACGTCGCTCCCCGAGCCGCAGGGTGCAGCAGGCAGCGGGGCAGGCGCGGCTGGGTCTGGAGAGACGGCAGACAGGAGCGAGGTATCCTTCCACGTGTGCCACTGCAGCCCGGGGAGCAGCACAGTCTCAGCGGCAGCTGCAGCATGGCCTGTGCCCAGCGCTGGTGGGTGGGCCCGGCACCGCCGGCTGCGCTGTGTGCTCCGGAGTGTTCCCTGAGTGCCGGCTCTCAGAGCTTACTCTGGGCGTGGGGGTACAGCCTGGGCCTGTTCTCTGTGGGGCTGGCGTGCAGGCCGGGACTGAGCTGCCAGCTGGGCTGGTGGGAGTGCACTGCTGTTGTTAGCACAGACCCCACTGTTGGTATGAGCAGAGCAGAAGTTTGACTTTAGTAGAATAAACGCCGGGTTTAATGAAAGTGCAGATTGTGCACCATGCCAGGCTCTTTATACCAGATTAGAAAGTGTGTTGGTGGCTGACTTCTCTTTTGTCAGTGTTTTAAACACCCTCTTTAGAAAGTGTTTCATTGTGATTACCATGGTAATTTATCCGTTTACTTTTTTTTTTTTAATCTTTTTCAGGTGCGGGTGGCTTCTTGCCTGCTATGAAACAGATTGGGAACGTGGCTGCATTACCTGGCATTGTTCATGTGAGTAACTGCTCTGAAAATCTGCTCTGTTCCCATTTGCCCGGGAATATTGTATTCCAAATGGGAGCTGTCTTAGGAAAAGAGGTATGGACCGAAGTTCTTCTCAAGACAATCTGTGTGTTAGGAACCTGTATCTGAGTAAGGAGAGCTTGCAAGGGCAGGCTGCAAAACTAAGTTGTCAGAAGGGGAAGTACCCACTTACTTCATTGCTTGTCTTTTGACATGAAGCTTTTTGTGCTGTTTCAGTTTCTTGAGCCACCTTTCCCCACTGTTTGTACTAACTGCTTGTTCGTTTTGAATAGCCTCTGCTCTGGAATACATGGAGAAGTGTGGAGAGAGCAGGAGGTGGTACTGTTGTCTGTATTATTGTTGCTGGCCTAATGTGAGTAGGGAACCTTCCCATGTATTCAGCATTGCTTTCCCTCATCCCATGCCTTTTTGGAAGCAAAGCATCAGATATAGTGATGCAGGAGGAAAATGCTTACTTGTGACTCTTTTCAAGAAGTGCAGAGTACGATGTGGAAATGACTCTTTTCACATTCAATATTGCTTATATTATTAAGTAACAAATAATAGATTTTTGTTTTAATTGTCTCTTTTGGCAGAAGCTTTGAATTTATGGATGCAGTAAAAAGACCATGATGCTGTTAAATGCCTTAGGTGTCACACCAAAATGGAGTAAGGTAGAATAGTAACAACCTGCTAAAATGGGAATTTTGGCTGGTAGTTTGTAGAAGAGGTGTGACAATCATCTGCATATCCAAATCTTCACTTTTTATTTCCAAAGCAAGGATTTCTTGGTGACAAGGAGAGGCAAAAGAAGCAAATAATTCCATTCAAAAGTACTGTTCACTTCAGTGTGTGGTAGTACTTTAATAGATACTGAAAAGTTCCAATTTCTGACAACTTTCTGGGTGTCATAAGGTGTTTGCTTCAGAGCGTGATCTACTCTCGGCTTGCTTTGACTGTTCTGTAAGTGCAGGAGATTAGATCCTCCCCTGAGCTGATGTGTTCACTCCACCTGCATCTGAACATACATTCTGTTTTTGGTGAATTTGTTTGCAAATGTGACAACTATTGCCACAAGGCAAAGTATAACCAAGGCAACTCCGCAGCATCGAGTTTCATAAAGCTTTCTAATTGCCTTTCAGAGATCAATAGGCCTTCCAGATGTCCATTCTGGCTATGGATTCGCTATTGGCAACATGGCTGCCTTTGATATGAGTGATCCTGAAGCAGTGGTTTCACCAGGTAAGGATGGCTGATTTAACCTGCTCTGAGAAATATCTGGGATGGCATAAAAATACTTCTCAAAATGGCAGGACTTTACAGTACTTTACATTCAGAAACAAAGCAAAAAATGCAAGAATTGTAGGGAGTTAAGGGGTGCTTAATTCTTGCACTTAGAATCTTTATTCTTTGTGGAGCAGGTACTTACACTGAGAACTGAGAACACCTAAACAGTACAGGGAGAATTGTCCTTGTGTTTGTGTCTTGGACTCATGATATCCCTCAGTTTGAAGGGGGAACACAAGCCTTTGACCTTGGGTTTCACCAGGTTGATAAAAAAATGACTAGTTTCTTTGAGCAGTGTTTGTAAACATCTTATGAGGATATTTCTACAGTTTTAGTTGAAGCCTGACCTTAAAATATGTCTTTTTAGTAAACATCCAGATCTTTGGTTACTGACAGTCTAAAGCTTGTGTGGTTGCCATGAAGCATGATACTCGTGTTTCAGTTTTGCTTTGATCAGTTCAAGTGTTCCTAATTTACTCAGACCCAAGGTCTCTTAATTTAATATCTCCTCTCTAATGTTAATAATTCCAGAACCTTCATACTAAAGGTGGCATGATTATCTTTCACATTAGGCCTTACCTTGTAGTATTTATTATAAATAGTAAGAGTTAAGCAAAACACCAAGAACTGAAGTTTAATATACTTTATATATCCTTGTACTTATTTATTGCTTCTTAAAACTATTTATTATTTATGCCAGCGAAGATTCAAAAGCTAACTTGCTTTCAGGGATTGTTTTCAAGAACATTTTACATCACAGATCCATTCTAAGATCTGTCACTTTTCTTCTGACCTTAGGTGGAAGAACAGGAACATTCTCTCTACTTTTTATGGGCAGTGAGTTTTATAATTGTGTCCACTTGTCTTTGCCCAGTTGCTGGAGTAACTTTGTAAACGGAGAGCTCTGTAGGCAATGGTGCAGTATGCCTCAAAGTCTGAGGCTTCATGTAAATCTGTTAAAACTTCATGCAATTCTGCTTTTTTCCCCCCAGTATTGTGTCACAAAGAAAGGAGTGAGATGACAGCATTCAGTACATGCTCCCTGTCACAGCTTTTTCTGCACTTGTAGGTGGTGTCGGATTTGACATCAACTGTGGTGTCCGCTTGCTGCGAACGAATCTGGATGAAAGTGATGTGCAGCCTGTGAAGGAACAGCTCGCCCAGGCTATGTTTGACCACATTCCTGTTGGTGTTGGCTCCAAAGGTGTCATCCCCATGAATGCCAAGTAAGAGAATGACTTTCCGAACACATCACTAGAGGGGGCATCTCTGGTTTTTATTTGGATGCAAGACTCATCAGTGGGAGACTTTTAAGAAGGAAAAAGTAACTCTAAAATGCTTTATGTTCTTTCTGCATGTGTGCTTTACTAGGACTGACATAATCATCAATGCACAGTCAGCTCTTTTTTCCCCCATTTAACCCCTTAAAAATTCTTGCTGGGTTCTCATTTCTTCTGACAGAAAACTTCTATGAACATAAAGGTATTTTTTAAAAGGAATGAGACATAAGATAGAGAATAGGATATTTCCTACCCAGCAAAGAGGAAAGGGTGATGATCTATCAAAAGTTAATATATTTGTAGAGCTAGATTTTCATGAAGTATTAAGAAGCCGGACTTGCTGTTAGGAGAGTTGGGGGCTGACCATAAGATCATAGAATAATTTAGCTTGGATGGGATCTTTTGAGGTCACCTCATCCAACTCCTTGCAGGAAGGATCTAAATCTAAAGGTAGAGCTAACAAAAAAGAATTAAAAATCCAGTGGAGTTTTGAGTATATCCAAGGATAATCATCTAATGTAGGTGTTTGATAATTGCAGGGATTTGGAAGAGGCACTAGAGATGGGTGTGGACTGGTCTCTCCGGGAGGGCTATGCCTGGGCAGAGGACAAGGAGCACTGTGAGGAATATGGAAGAATGCTGCAGGCTGACCCCAACAAAGTCTCTTCAAGGGCAAAGAAAAGGGGCCTGCCTCAGGTAATGTTGTTTCATTACCTGGAGGGCTGTGCGTGCTCCCAGGGTTCAAATGTAAAGGTTAGAGAGTAGTTCTCTCATTCTGTGTCTTTTCTTGATACTCGGTCTAGCATTTCCAGGCAGGGGAAAAGGTGAAATGGTTAGTTCTGAATAATTCTTGACAGAACTGCAACAGAGGAGAATAGTACTGGGCATACTCAAGGTCCCTGGGGCCATCAGGTTTTCATCTGTTAACAGCCGGTACTGCAAGTTATATTGGATGGCATTTCCATGTCCAGATGTATTTTGTTTTGAAACAATAGGCAAATTAATGTACAACTTCTGTCCTTGTTTGCTTAGCAAGTTAATAGCAGGGTAAGAAAAGATACAATAATAAATGGAACTAGTTCATAACTGAATCACAGTTTAAGGGTTGGATTTCATTTCTATATATAGTATCTCATTGCTCTGTGTGGAACAATTTGAGATGGCTGTACTAATGATACATTTTTAAAACTTTCTTGTATGTTCTTGAGCTTTATTAATTGGGGTGGTGCAAAATTAGAGCATTTTAACCTCAAAATAGTGTTATGTCCCAAATTTTCACATTTGCCTTGCAAATACTCCCATCTGTTAGGGAGTTGAAAAAAATTTGGCTTGGAAATGGAATTTGTTTTAATCTACTGAAAAGTTCTAAGTACCTAATTAACAAGATGTCATAATTTCTTTTTGGAGTTATAACTGACTATAAGACTGTCTGCCTTGTCTGTACAAACTGAAAATGAATTCTCTATACCTTTCCCATCGTTCAACCAGGCCAAAGTAAGTTGTAGAAAATGGCAGCACAGTCTGTGTGTAGATCCTGGTCCTTTTGTTTAATCACAGTCTTGTTCCAACAACACGGGTAGTTAAAAATTTGAACAAAAAGGAAAGTCGTGATGCTACTGTGTTCTACTTCCTTGCAGTTTACATGGGGATATCTTTTCCCCCAAAAAAACCTTTTCTAAACCCAAAACCTTGCTGTAGCAATTTGCCCTATTGCCATAGCTCTCCCCTGTGCTCCCAGAGGCTGTTTTCCCTGCCCTGTCTGACCAGTGTGTTGTGATTGGCAGCTGGGGACCCTGGGAGCTGGAAATCATTACGCCGAGATCCAGGTGGTGGATGAGATTTACAACGAATATGCTGCCAAGAAAATGGGCATTGACCACAAAGGGCAGGTGTGCGTGATGATCCACAGTGGAAGCAGAGGGCTGGGCCACCAGGTTGCCACAGGTATGATCTGACTGGCGTAGCTACCTGGAGTGAGGTAACCTCTTCAGCATGGTCTTGTCACTGACAGCAAACTCCAGCACCAAAGAGCACTTCTTACAGTGAATTGCTCAGAGCATCCTGAATTGCTTGGTCAGGTGTTATCTGTTTGCAAAAAATTGATTACGTTCTGCCACAGATTTGCTTTTGCATCTGAAAAAGTAGTCTTAGGTTTGACCATTGGACAGATGAGTTCAGTTTCAGTATATAAATTATAGACACCCGTGTTAATCTGAAAGGATTGGAGCAAAATGAAGAGGTCAGACTTACTGTGGTTTTTTTCCCAGATGCACTGGTGGCTATGGAAAAAGCTATGAAACGGGACAAAATCATAGTGAATGATCGCCAGCTGGCATGTGCCAGGATTGCTTCTGCAGAGGGACAGGATTACTTGAAGGGAATGGCAGCTGCTGGCAACTATGCCTGGGTTAACCGCTCTTCCATGACTTTCCTAACACGACAGGTAGGAGCAGAGTTGTCTCTGATGCAAATAGTTTTGCTGCGCATCTGCTTTATACCAGACAGAGAGAACAAATTGTAGTTGCACTTACTTACTTACTTAAGTATTTAACTTAATTTCATTTTTAAGTTTTTTTTCTGGAGAGACTTGCACAAAGCTGCAGGCATGACAATCCATCTAGAACCTTTCAATATCACTGGATTGTTCTTGGTAGAAGCCGCTTAAGCAGTATTTTTGAAAATGCCTTGAGCTGGAAAAAGAGGATACAAGAAAATTGGGGGTTTTGTTGCTAAAATTGGGGGGGATTGTTGCTAAAGCAAACTTTTCAGAGTTGCAAGAATTTGTCTAGTCAATAGCTGACTGAATTACAGCCTCCAGTGGGCAGAGGAACAATCCAGGCAGTCTAATTCTGTTGTTCTCAGCAGTGTTGTATTCAGTTCCACTGTGGCTGAATTAAGTTGATCTTGTATCTCACATCCTGATTTGCTCTCTTTTTAGGCCTTTGCCAAAGTCTTCAACACAACTCCAGATGACCTTGACATGCACGTTATCTACGATGTGTCTCACAACATTGCCAAAGTGGAACAGCATGTAGTGGATGGAAAGGAGCGGACTCTGCTGGTGCACAGAAAGGGATCAACCAGGGCCTTCCCTCCTCACCATCCTCTTATTGCTGTTGATTATCAAGTAAGCATGGCTTTGGGAGAATGAAATAGAATTCTGGATTAATCAGACAATTTTAGAGTCCCTAACAGATATCTAAATGCTGTGAGTTTGTTTTTTACGGTAACACTTGGACCCTGGTGGGATGACAGTATTTTGCTTCTCTGTCTGTTAGATCTTTGGGGCACTGAGCTCCTGCTTCTGCTCCACACTCAGAATGGTTGGAAGATCATTAAAGGAAAGAAGTCCTTTATGCCTAGGGTAGGCTTCAGTAGTTTGCCTTGTCTGTCTGTTGGACAAAAAGGTTTTGATTTACTGGTCTGCCTCTTTCAGTGCAGTTAGTTTTCTAAAATCCTTCATTTAGAGATCAAGACTTGAGACAACCAGGGAGGCTCTTGGGGAGCGTTAATCTGACCTCCTTTTCTGGAGATATGGTTCCTTTCAGACTTTTATTAACAATGAGTTTTTTCAAGTTTTTCTTACGAATGAATGCTTTGCATCCACAGCTGACTGGACAGCCCGTTCTGATTGGCGGCACGATGGGCACCTGTAGCTATGTCCTCACTGGCACAGAGCAAGGCATGACTGAGACCTTTGGGACTACTTGCCATGGAGCTGTAAGTCGTTATTTTTGGGGGGGGTTGGGATGAGACTGTCATCCAGAGAACAAAATTGTTGAAGGGTCATCCAATGTGTGATCCATCCGTTGGTCATACAAGCAGAGAGTAGCCTTGCCAGTAGTGCCTGCCCAGGAGGACTGCAAGGTAGAAGTCTTTGTCCCTTACTGAGTAGTTTTGGCTACTTAGGCAGAAAATCTAGGGTATACTGCTTTTTATAAGGCAGATGTTAGGATGGAGATGTGGAGAATGAGCTCCTTTTACGAAATTCTCATATCTCTGAGCTAACCTCTGGGAGGGGTTAAGTGTGCTGAGGCTGTCTATATAAAACTCCTCAGCAGTTAGAATAAAGTATTTCCTCCCCTCTTACTCATAGTGAGACAACGATTGAGGAAGAGAATTATCTTGCAGTAAATTCCAAGTCCTGACCACTGTTTGGTTTGGGTAAAAAGACACTTGCAGACTAGTATGTTCTATGCATGGAGCTTTCCTAGCCATCATACCAGAGGTGTGACTTTGCAGGAGCCTGTGACCTGAAGGCTACATTAATTTCCTGTATTGAGGTTTACTGTGGTCTGTGCTCTCAGTTGTTCTGTATTTGCTTTTAATGTAATAATGTTTTTCCTTGATAAGAAGGAGTGTTGTTTTTCCAAAGTGCTCCAGAAAATAGAACTAACAAACAAAACTGTTGCCTAGGGTCGTGCACTGTCTCGAGCCAAATCTCGACGTAACTTGGACTTCCAGGACGTACTGGACAAGCTGGCTGACATGGGCATTGCCATCCGTGTTGCTTCTCCCAAACTGGTCATGGAAGAAGTGAGTTTAGTACTCCATTATCTTAGAAGGAACAGGGGGTCTTCCTCCTTGGCTGAATGGCACTCCCTGACCTGATTTTTGCAGTGCGAAGCAATTGCCAGTACTCTAAATATGCAGCTTGTGTGATTTCTGATAGAGCTTTCAAATTTTTTGGAAAATGAAGTGAAGTGTTCTCTGTCCTAAAAGCATGCTGAAAGGGGAGATGTCTGATTAACAGGTTTTGGGGGTATGTTTTTTCCTCTTCTGCCTGGTGATAGGGGTAATTGCTATCTTTGTGTGAGCATCTACAAAAAGTAGCTAAGTTTTATGGATTTTTCTCTTGAATTATGTTCTCCCTCCTTTAAATTTACCTTACACTGCAGTTTTCATGTAGATTAGTAGCAGCTTGAAAGATCCTCTTTTAAGATGAACTCCTATATTTGCTCAAGAAGAGAACTCTGAATGGTCAGAAAACTTTGAATATTATGACTTCCAGTTCCTCTGCATTAACATGAGCATGCCTTTTCTGTTCACAACCTCACTCATAAAAGTGTGTTAATCATTTGGCACTATGCTTTTATGGGTATTGGTGTTACATGACCATGTTGATACATTGAAATCTCTTGTTTAAGAGCAGCTTCCTTGTCAGAATGGAGGCAGAGGGAGAAGCTCTGGAGTTAAACCCTGACTGCTGTCATTAACGGGCAGTGAAGATAAAACTTAGAGGCTGTCTGTAAAGAAGTTGGAGCCACATCCTACTAGATAATGAGGCTTGATATTCTCACATGCTGGGGCACTGATTATCTCAAAAACTAGATTAAAATAGCTAATATTTTATCTGAAATATGACGAGAGCTTATTTGGAAAGCTAAGTGTCTTACAGATTTATTAGATACATAAGTGGCTAGATTCTCAATAAGTTCACCTACTTCTACACGCTCTATTCATAATTATTTCTTGAAGAGTGGATTTCAAAAGCCTACGTCTGACTTCCTGTGACTATGGGTTGTTTATTGTTTTTTCTCTTTTAATTTTTTCCCCCTCCAGGCACCAGAGTCTTACAAGAACGTGACTGATGTGGTTAACACCTGCCATGAAGCTGGCATCAGCAAGAAAGCCATTAAACTGAGACCTATTGCTGTTATAAAAGGCTAGGAGCTGACAAGGCACCGATGTCTCCAGGCCTTACACAAATCTGACTAGAATTATCATCTTCCCACACCTCTTGGACTCTGTAGGATGCTCAAATATCACATTCCTGTTCTGGAAACACAACAGCTGAGGATACACCTATTTTTAACCACTCCTAGCCGTAATTAATACCCCTCCTCCTTGTTAATGGTGTTCTTTTCTTGTGAGGACAGGGCAAAGAAATAAGTAAGTCTTGGTTTTTATATGCAGTCGTTCCTTCATTTCCCTGCTCAGGCAGGACTTTGGACTTGCCTGAGTTGTCATGAAGTGCTGTGCTGCAAGACCACCTCCGTCAGTGAAGGTGGTGTATGAACCAGAGCTGCTGTCTCCACACCTGAGTGCCTGGAGCTCTTTCTGCATATGAAGTACCCTGATAGACAGGGTACTGCACTTGTGGGCAGGGAGAGGCTGCCCTGTTTACAGGGACCTTTATGCACAGTCTATACTGTTACATGTTTTGTAGCAATTGGGTAAGAAATCTGGAGTTGGGAGTGGTCTCCCGCTCGGGTTGAGAAGGTCTAGCCAAGCTTGAGACATAATTTTACCCCAGCCTCTCCCATTTAACACAGCACCTGGTGAACTTGGCTCAGGACAAGTAGGTATTCCACAGTCCTTTGGAAAAGCTAAGTAGAATTGAGTATGTTGCCTTGAGAGGTTTTGTTTGCCTAGTAAAAGTTGTAACTTAACTTCAAGATGTGCTAATCCAACATTTTAAAAAGATCTAAGCATGTAAAAGTTGGGTTGGGTAGTGCTGCTCGCTGTGTCCCACAGCTCTGATTTAAGGGAGCCCAATTTCAGGGCTAGGCCCAGTGCAATGGGACTTACAGTGTTTGTTTTGCATTCATTTACCAAGGCTGGAGGGGAAGCTGACCATCCCCACTGGATCATTTTGGGGATTACAATAAAGCAGGAGATGGACACGGCAGAGTATCTGTGTCACGTTTGTTCTGTGTGCTTGACATTTTAGCTTGAAATGCATTGTGTTTTGTGACTTGGGATGATGGATCTTGCAAAGGAATGTGCAGTGGCAGAATTTTTGCAGGATACAAGCAAGGGCAATGCAGTGCTGTTTTCCCAGCTCGGTTGTGACAGGAGTGTGATGGCCGTGACTTTCTCTCGGTCGTGCTGAGCCCACCTCGCTGGACAGGGGATGGCGCCTGCCTGCAAGGCTGGATGCCGACACAAGAGGGCGGCTGGAGGGAAATAACACCCCAAAGCAAGAGTGGAGCCCTGCCAAGGACTCGTGTAAGGGGAACAGATGGTGATTGATGGACTGCAGTGCCTTTTGATGAAACATCCCTTTAAGCTCAGGATCTTAGAAGGCATAATGGTATTTCACTGTTATAATCACTTTGTTCTTACTGGTTTCTTCGGTTCAAATACTGCGTTTTTGCAGGTTCAGAAGCAGCACTTATAGCACTTAGGTACTTACAGGCACTGCTGTGAGTTCTTGTGGCTCTGACCTTACAGCTTCTTGTTTTCCCCTCCTTTCTTCAGTGGAAAAGCTCCAGATTGCCATTTCAGAGGTCTGAGACACACTTGCTGAATTTAAAACAAAAATCACTTCACCTAGAAATCTGAATTAGCCTGCAGTGACTGAAAGACAAATTGGTCTCAAATGTTCTACAGAAATGTATGTTCCTTGCAAAACTTTCTTTCTATAAATACTCCATCATCTTTGATGTGGAATATAAGTTAACCTTCAAAATATTCACATTTTAAAATGAGAAGCATTTCACAAACACAGTTCTTTCAACTCCTACCTACCATTGCCATTATGAGACAAGTTTTTTACAAGCAGAAACCATGAGTACCATGGAAGTGCTGTCATATGGATGAGATGTATGCTTTAAGTCCTCTGATCATCAGTGTTTTATGCATTAGCATTCAAGACTGCAGGAACTGCTGTCCATTTTGGTTTCCTGTTGCAAAGCTAGTACTGGTTTTGGTTATATGTTGTATGTATGGAGTCAAGTGCTGATTTCCTGACCACCTAAAAAAGTAAGGAAAAATGTAAGATGTCTCCCAGTTCTTTGTTTGACCTGGATTTTTTTCCAATTCAAGTCTGTCTTTTTTTCTGCAAATAGGGCTGTCCACCAGCTTTTTTTATTCTGCATTTTAAAAAATAAATTATAAGAAGTGTTAGGTAGGGAAGGCATGCAGTGTTAAAATTCATGTGCTGAAATCCAGGTGAATCTGCAGGAGCATTATGGCAACGCCAAAGAACCAGTGTGATTATTGAACCGTCTTTGCTTTCATGGAAGATTACTGAGAACTCTGAAATACTTATTGATGATGCACTTTCTTCCCCAAGCGACTGAAAAAGCCGTGGTAAATGAGTGTTGGGGCCTTTTTTCCTTGAGATACCACAGCTGAGAGATCTAGTCCACATCTACCCTTGGAACTGCTGCACACTTGTGTCCAGCCACAGGCACTCACCTATTCCTTGCCTAAGTTCCGTTGACTCAGCCAGCTATGGCCTGCAGCAGAAGGTTTGTTGGCTTGCACAGGGTCTCTGTGTTGAGTCTGCGCTTCAGTGTTTGGTTGCCTTTGGGTGACTCTTTCAGAAAGCCCTCTGACTGCACCCCAAGCTGGGAGTGCTGTTTGTGGGGTGCAGTGCCAGGTGGAAGGGCAGCATTCAGCCCTGGGCTGTGTGTGATCCCTGGGAAGGCAGTTCCTCCCAGCAGTGTTGCAAATCGGGGGGCATCTGTGTTTCATTTGTCATAACAGATGGCAAAGCTGGGGTGCAGCTGATGGCCTCCCTTTACTTGGTCACACATCGTGTTCTCCAGGTGCCTAACTTGCCTAATTCAGCCTCTCCCAGGGAAACCAGACCCCAGCAAGGTAAGCTGCTGTGGTATATTTGCACCGTGCTGCACACCTTGCTGCTTGGGAGCCTGGTGTCTGACGTTTGTTGCCCTGCTAAGTCTCTTGGGATTTCTCTTCCCTCTGCTCTGACTTTCCCTGCTTTAAGCACCGCTCTGCACACACTGTTTCCTCCTACGCTGGTGGTCCTAGGCTGGTGTTCTGGCCCAGGAGGAGCAAGTGATCTCTGACACATCTCTGGCACAGGCACCCCCACTCTCTCCTCCGCTCTCCTTTGTTCCTCTCAAACATAAACACAGTTAACTGGCCTCTTCTCCTTCCACCGCCCCAGTCTTCAAAGCAATCAGACAGAGCAATATCCCTCCTGCAGCTTGTGCCAGCACGCTCCCTGCTTGCAAGAAAGCTTCAGTGAAGCAGCAGGCCCTGCCTGTACCTGGCATTTACTTTGCTCTCTTGAGTCCTATCCTAGCCCAAGGGGTTTTGATCACCAGTGCTTCTGGTTTTCTATCTGCAAAGGTGGCAGTGGGAGGTGTACAGTGGAAAAGCAGGAGCTTTGGAGGTCCCCAGTCTGAGACCTACTGGGTACAGGTGCTTTGTCCCCTGCACCATGGGAGGAAGAAGAGGATGATAACCTGGTACACACAAACACCAATAATTATGTGGTTTCTCTGGGGATTTTGTTTGCAGTATGTAGCAGGAGGGTAGGGGTCATGCTGAGCACTATGTGAGGTGGGAGAGCAGAGGGTACAGAAATGCCTCTGGTCTCCCACGGCAGATGTGCAGCTTGATCTCCTTGGGCAACCAACCACCCCCAACCTGAGCTGCTGCTGCTGGCTATGGCTGAGCACATCCCCATCTTGCTGCACCCTTGTTCTGAAACCCCAGGAGACTGCTTTGGGTCATGTTATAAATACAAATTCCAAAACCAAAATAATCACTAGTCTTAACTGCACAGATTATGACCAGGAAAGAGAAATGGAATCGCCTGCCAGCACTTAATTTAACATTTACTAGCTTAGCAAAAGACACACAGGGGCTGGGCTGCCCTCACATGCTGAGGTGTCTGAGTCAGCCTTTTCCTATTCCAACCAATCACCTGGTCACCCAGCTCTTAGGTCTTAAGAATTGTAACCTGTTTGTGCTTTTAATCTCAAACAAAACCCCATGTTTTTTTTTATTTTTGACTAATGCTTGTTATTGTGGGGCTTTAAATTTGTGTCATTCACAGACAAGTTATCAACTTTTGAAACCATAGGTAGGCTGATGAGTTTTTCCACTGTTCCCTGCCAAATGTTTAACCACTTCTTGGATGAGGACTACAAATGTATCATTGCAAATTATTCTTTCCCTGGAAGGTATTTATACTGTAACTGTTGCTAAAGGGATTTTCTCTACCGTTCATAGGAGTGGTTTGTCAGGAAGATGCACAAAGGACAATGGCAAGCACTTTTCCTCCATTTTGAGTATCTGTGTATTTTGAATCTAGCCCAGAAAGGACTTTGTCCATTTTCTTGACACAAGTTGTGCGTGTCTGCTGGAGCCCTTTCCTTGTGGAAGAACTGAGCCCTGAGCCCTGCAGAGGAGGAGAAGACTGTCCATCCAGGGAGCCCTCTTTGCCCAGCCCAAGGTGTGTGGCCGTGCTGACAGGAGGGTGCCTTTGGGTGCAGGCAGTGCTGGGTGCTCTCCTACCCCAGCAGCCCCCGGGGGCACCTCCACGGCACAGAATGCCTCCCCAGGGAAGGGGTCTCAGGGGAACTGCAGTGCCCATAGGACGGCTGTCAGGCCTCAGAGGGGCGAGCAAGGAGGGAGAACCCTGCTTACAAGTGTGGTGTGCCAGGAGCTCTGCACTGCTCCTGTCCCCCACCTCAGTCCCAGGGCTGTGGGGTGACCTGGGCAAGGCCTTCACAAATCCCATTAGGTTAGCTGCTCTCCCTGCCAGACCCCATGAGCTCTTCCATTAGTGGTCAGTGGATGAGGCAGAAGTTTTATCTTGATAGAGATACACGAAGCCTTCTTTGTGTCAATATTCGTTTCCTTGTCTCTCGGGCAGAAATTCCAACAATTTGATGATTATCAATAGCAGCCAAGAGCACCATTGCTGTGTTCTTTCCCCCTGTTTCTCTGGCAGAAAGGGAATTCTCCATCACAGACTGGTCCTGGAAAGAAAAGTTCAGCTTAAGGCTCAGACAGTCAAGTCCATCGTGGACTTTTCTAGCCTGCACCAAGTCACTTCATCTTCCTATGTCTTGGTGCCCTATCTGCAAATGAGAATAAAAATCACTTCTCTGAGTCAATGCCAGAGTCCATCTCCACAGCATGCACAGCCCTTCATGACAGTGTCCCCTCAGCTCTGCCTTTGCCACCTGCATCCACCATCCTCCCCAGCCTTCATGGTTCCACCAGAGATAAAAGGCTGGATTCACTTTGGATTGTGTTCAGCCCACCTTTCACAGCGCCTGCTGGACCTGTCTCCCCCCCTCCCATCTTTGGTGACTCAGCCAAAGAATTTTAATCTCCGTGTTCTGTCTGTAGTTGTAAAATATAATACCAATGGAGTTGGGCTTTTTTATCCTGAAGCCATGAAACTGTTGTCAGAAGAAATTGATACATGCTAGTGAGGGGAACAAAGTGCTGCTGGGGAGGATTTGACTCAAGACAGAACTTCAAATGGAAATTTCCCTGTTTGAAGTGGATCTGTCCTTCAGCCCCACACCTTTCATTTCTGTTGCACTGTGGGAGTGAGGGCTCAGAGGGTCTGTTCACGGGAGGGTCGGCTCCTGCTCTGGCTTTTGTCCACAGAAGGTTCCCATCACCTGGCTGTGAGTGTCCTTACTGCTATGGGACCCCTGGGGAAGTGTTTTTTGGGGGTGAAGGGTCTCCTGCAGCCCAGCTTGGGAAGCACCTCAGCCACTGCCCTGCTGCCCCAGGGCTGCTGGGAGCTCTCCACACCTGACCAGCGCTGAGCATGGGGGTCTGTCCATGAAAACACTGAGCCTATCTCAGGCACGTCAGATCAATTCACAGGGTCTTCCCCTTCTTTCAAAGACATCTGAAGCCTAGAGGAAATAGATCAAACATGTAAATTTGAACTGAGATTAATTATATATTTGTAACTGGAGGGGGAAGGAAAAAAAAAAAAGCCATTAAGGTTTGTCTGCATTAACTATGCCTGTGGGGGTGTTTCTTTGTCTTTGCATGTGATGATACTCCATGAGATACCAGGTCTGGTTCCACCAGATCTCTGGAAAAGCCTTAGAGGCTTCAGGAGACTCTGCAAATGTGTTTCAGCAGGAGGCAGACAAGGAGAAGGGAAGTGTCGGCTCCCCCTCCTCAGAGCACTGGAGGAGCCTTTGTTGAGTGGCTGGAGGCTACTTCCAGCTCCCCAATTTCAAACAAGTGTAATTATCAGTTGGATAGGGTTCAGGACACAGAGGGAGCTGCCAGATCTTTCATGAAGAGGTAAGTTTGTCCCATTGAATCTAGGATAAAAAAAAATTAGGAAAGAGGAATATAATTTAACCATGTAAGTGTTGTCTTATGTCCATAATGTACCAGGTGGAATATACTCCTACTTCCGTCTGGTAGCCTGGTTTATACACCCTTTCCCTTTGGAGCATTTGTGTTGTAATATTTTTATATAAAATCTGGCTCAAATGAAGAGGCACTGGACATTTCTCCATGAAACCTATTCTCCAAAGAGGTCCATCCCAATGAGTCTCATTAAAATTAGCACGATCTTCCGCAAATCTCAAAAAACTCTTCAAACCTTTTGAACTTTTTTTTACTCTGCCCTACAAATTGCCTTTTCTTAAACCTCTCCAAGTAAATTTTAAGTAGTTCTAATGAATCTCCATTCATGCATTTCATGGTGTGAGAGCCTTAAGCCTTCAGATCTGCCAAGTCACTGTCCTAATCGTTGCAGTAAAGTCACTGTCAATATTTGAGCATATACTTGTGAACTTTGTTCTCAGTATTAAAAGTTAGGGCTATCTGAGAAAAGGGAATGCTTGCAGAAAAAAGAAAATAACCCAAAACTGCCTCTGTTTTGTGGGTATGGCTCAATACAAATATATTTTTTACATTATTTCCAGTTATATTCTTCCAAACAGATAATGGCCTCAGTTACAGGTTTACAGAATAAAAGTTTTCTTATTTGTAAAACTTGACTTCAGCTGTAAAATAAAATACATCATCCTGATGATTTCTGGCCAGGCTGCCATTGCTGCTGCCATTGTCACACCAGAGTCAGAGGTTACAGCAGGCACAGGTACCAGAGGACACCTGCCCCAAGCTCCAAGCCCCTGCTCTCAGGCCTTGCTGCCTGCCATAGGAGCTGCTCTGTGGTGCTTGCCCCCACACGTATCTGTGCCCACACCTGCAGCCAGGCTTCATCGCTACACTCTTACTCCATCTCTAGAAATTAAGAACCATGTGGTTAAACTCACCAGTGGCTTTCTCAGGGATGCTCTTCTTACCCCCTGCTTCAGCCATTGAAAGTCTGGCCAGAGACCCCACTAGATATTGTTCTTGGGAAATAGTCCTGAGACTGTGAATGTGCTCTTAGTGCCACCTTCCCAGGAGGCCTGTGTGGGTGAAACCTTGAGATCCTTTTCCCGGACATCAATAGGCATCTCCTCCACCTAAACTCCTTCTTTCTACCTGTTCCTGTTCAGCTTCTCTCTGCAAATGTCCCTCTGGCTGTGCTGCTCCCACCCAATCCTCACTCTGCATGACCATCTCCTGCCCAGACAGCTTCTGATACCCATCACTCACACACAATAACTTTATTAGGTTCATGGTCATTACTGTGATGAAATTACCTGAACTCTGACTTTTTCACCGAAGATGCAAATGTGAAATGTACTCCTTAAGACAGTGACCTCAGTGAAATTCCAGTAAAGTCTGCAGAAACTAAGTAATGCTCAAAGGGTTTTGTCAAAAGCAAATCTAAAAGTGTTTAAATGTGACATGTTTTTCAAGCACAGAGCCAACAAATTTCAGTCACCTCTGAAGGCACTGACCACTCACTCTGCAGAGCAATTCAGCAGTTTCGTGGCAGTGGTATTGCTGTTCTTTTGTCCTTTCAAAGCAAGCTCCCCCAAAACATGGGGAGAGCTCCAACTCTGCGCCCTCACAAAATTTGCTTTTAGTAAAAATTGAACCAGCTGGTAACTGAATGAGCTTCTCAGACAGGATAATATAAACATCACTTAATAACCTTATGCTTTATGGGCTTGTTAATGTAAATGGAAATTTTAAAGCTTTCACAGAGCTGCAAAATGCAAAGCTATGGAGCACGCTGCACAGAAACAGAGGCAAATTCCTTGCATTTGTACTGCTTGTCACACTGACAGCTTTGATCTGTCCTAACAGGGCCCTTGGGATCTGCACCACCACTTGCAATGGGGTATTGCCTGTGTGAACCAGGGCTGCAGCACTACCCAGGTGTGTTGGGAGCAAACTGCTGGGGCTGGGGGGCTGAGGGAGGCAAGGGTGGAACAGGGCAGGGCTTTTCATAGCTTTTTGCCTGGCTTCAGCAGTGGTCTGCATTAGTCAGCTGTGGAATGCTCACAGCAAGGAGGATGCTAGTGGCATTGTTGTCATGACAGTCTGGCACAGAGATTTATCTGTCCCCATCACCCTCACTGTAACTGTAATATAGTGGAGTGGAATGAATAGAATAGAATAGAATAGAATAGAATAGAATAGAATAGAATAGAATAGAATAGAATAGAATAGAATAGAATAGAATAGCTGCCAGCTCTTCAATACCAGAGCTGGGTAACTTGCAAGGGCAGATTTATCTATAAGCACAGGGGTTCTGGGTGCTTCCACTCACACAGGGGACAAGAAAGCCATGCCTCCAGCTCCTGGAGGAGCATTACAGGGGCAGTTGGGTGATATTTTCCAGTGGGGCAGGATGTACTGGCATTCCCAGCACAGAGGCAAGAGGTGGGCCATGCTGTTGTTGAAACAGAGGCAAAACCCAGGCCTAAGGTAATCTGGGTTTATCACTTGGCTGACAGCAGGTGGGCTGAGGACTGTAATCTTCCTCTTGCTCCCTAGATAGAGCACAGCCTGCTCACAACTGCTCAGCACTTTGAGAAAAAATTTGCTTGGAGGTATTTTGCAATGTTGAACAAGAAAAGGTGAACAAGAAGCGATGGTACGTAAATAAATGTGGTGAGTCTGAGGTGCAGGCAAATATATTAAGTTAGGGGGCAGTTTGGGTGTTTTTTCCCAGGATTAATCCTCCCCAAAGATGTCCTATCTAATTTGTTCCTGTTTCCCTTGTTTCAGCCATGCAGCTGATATGGTATTGATCAGTGTGCTGCACCTCAAAACCACTTTCTTGTCTCCCTCCCCTCTTCTATGCTTCCTCCTTCTCCCACATATAAACACCACAACTCACACTCCTGTGTTTGTACCTCTGGCTTAGTTCATTTATGCATTACACAGTTTATCATCAATTTCATTTGTGAAGCCCCAGTGTGCTTTAACGCCTCTGGGTGTGGGGATGCACACATCACCTCTGCATGAGTGATCCCTTGGGATAAGCTGTCTGCAGCTGAGCCTGGAACTTCTTCAGGGCTTTTTACATTTAAAAAGCTACATCAAGAGAGCAGCCTAGCGTAGCAAAAGGCTGCAGTAAAGCACATACATGAAAAGATGCAAAAATTCCATTTATTTGTAACTACTTGTTCTCTTTGTGATCTCGATGCAGATGTAAGAGATTGGTTTGGATTCAGTGCTCACATCTTATAGCCCTGGAACATAAAAATCTGCTACGTATGCCCAGAACCACACCACATCAAAATAAAATCATGGGGACAAGCAAGCTGCTTTGTGAGCAGCACAGTAAATGCAGCTTGGCTTGGCTTTGTGCTCTGTAAGATCAAAGGCTTCCCTGCCCACTACCTTCCCCACATTTTCAAATCTTCAGCCTTCCACAGATTATTTGTGTAGCTTTCCTCTCACAAATGAAAAAAAAAAAAAATCCTACAAAATATTTTTTCTAACTAGCCCCCATAGAACAGGCAAGAGGACACACAAAACACATGTGCCTGCTCACGGCTGGCTGGTGCCTGTGGGCTGGCTGACCATCACATGGGTCAGTGTTAGCTTTCCCCTCTGTAAGGACTCTAAATTGGCACATTTTTCTACTCTGGTGCCACCAGTGCTCATGGACCATGTAGGAACTTCATGTCTTTGAGATCTCTATCTCCTGTCATATCTGAAGTGAGCTAAGGAGTCTCCAAAATTTTCAAGGGGGTCTTCACTCCTCTAATTTGTTCTCTCAGCAAAGGCAGCTTGAAGAACTTTTCCATTGCTCTGTTAGTGGATATAGTCACAATAAGGTAGGAAAGAATTGTGTAAGAATCATGTGGGAAATACATGAATGAGCATTTATAGTGGATTTTTACTTACAAGTACACCTTCAGGTTGATGGAGAATGGTGCTCATCTTGCATTTTCAGAGCTTCCAGATGTGTGGCAGGACAGCCTCACAGAAGATCTGGGTGCAGCTGCAGTCTTCCTATTTTGCTGCTCCCCATTTGCCTAGAATAAATTTATTCCTAGGACAAATTTATTCTACTCTGTAGCTATCTCTCTATACTCTGAAGGTTAGCAAGAAGCACCTGCTGAAGTTATGTTTGCTTAGACTCTGTTTTGGAGAGGCTTACTAAAAGTTTACTCAGCTATTGCAGTTCCCTCAGCTTACTTCAGCAGGGCTCTCCTGTTGGTACCACTTCAGTCTCTCTTCAAAATGTTTTGGATCTTGTTTTGCTCCTGCCTAAGTATGCTGGAGACAAATGTTTTCAAAGACACTTTCAGCGTGTGCGTGTGTGCGTGTGTGTGTGTGTGTGTGTTGACATTCACTGCTCATTTATTCCAGAGAGATAAATTGGCCCTGATTGCTTTACTGTCTGAACATGACTTTTCTGTAGTGCCTTCTGGTTTTCTTTGACCACATTATTGACACTGGGTAATATAACATGAAAGGATTGTGGATGGGCTTTTACAAAGAAATTGGCTAAACAGCTATTAGAGGATTAAAAGCAATACCATGGCCAGTATAGCACATCTTTAAAATGCTGATAATATCAAGAAGCAAATGGATTTGTAATTTAATAGCAGTAGAGGGAAGACTTCAGATGTCTGTTTTTTCCAGATTTGATAGATTAAAGTGTCTGCTTTTGGTGTGCAAATTTGGATAAAGCTGTAGCATGGTTGCCTACAGATAGCAGCATTCACCTTTCTTGTAAATAGTAATTGTCCCATGTGGAGAGAATTCTTCTGGTCAACATTTTTATTAAAACTATAATTTTCATGGTGACAAGTTGGATCATTGTCTGCTTTAAAAGTCTGATAATGATACACTTTAGAAGCTTTGAAAAAAAAGCTTTGTCTAGACAGAAATAGCTTAATAAAGCTTTTGAAATGTGGTATTCACTTTAAACCTTTGCTGATGCCTGGATAGAAGTACCCATCCATATTTGGGAAATCTTGTTTTCTACTTCCTCGTGCTAAAATTGTGCAAGAGGTTTGCATAACAACAGAAACTGTGAGAAATAGAAATGTGCAACTTTCCTCAGGAGAATTGTTCAATCTGTGACAGATTTTTCCCACAGAAACAATTTCCTTTTCATCCAGAAATAATTCTTTAAAAATTAAATTAAAATATATGTGGCATTCTGGTTTTTGCAACTTAATTGAGGTTGGATTGGGAGGTATTTTAAAGGTGTCTCCAGAGTTCTCAAAGATGTATAGTCTAAAAAGAAGTAGCTGGACACCCTAAAACAGTGATGGTCAAGCACAGGCCCAGGCTGGGATAATTTCCATACTCCATTCGATGGGAACACTGAAGAACATTCCACATGAGAGACAAAAAGGGACAGCCACAGCCCAGCCCCCTTCTCCAGCCAGCTGCTCATGGAGAAGGTGTCACAGTGCTCCATCTCTCTGAGGTTTGGGAATCAGAGGCCTGAGGCTCCTGCATAGATATGTCTTGTCACAGGGCTCAGACCTCTGTGATAGCAATCTGGCCTAAAAATTGATCTGTGGCCTTATCTGATGTGTCCTGCCCAGGAAGTAATGGTCATTCTGGCAGATTTTATTTTTGGTGGTTTGGTTTGATTTGGCTATTTTATTGTCATGATATGTATATTAACTCCTTTTCATCTTCAGAGTGCTTTCCAGAGAAGTGTGTTTCACAGAATTTGCCTCTGGTACTCTGAGGGAGTGTATGTTTTTTATAGATAACAAAGATTTAATCTCTGCTTTGAGGGAGAAATGCAATTTAGGCTTGCTCACAGAATTACCAGCAGCAATACCACACTTCCACAAATCTCAAAACTGAGTCAAAGAGAGAGACAGGTTGAATCTCTTGCCAGAGAAACACAACAGAAAGAAGAAAAGACAAGAAAAAATGGAACCCAATTGGACATTTGTACCTCAACCTTGCTGTCCTCTTCTTTCTTGGGTGAGAAATACAAACACTGCACAGCCACAAATTAGTCCATTGGCTCTGAATCTGAACTGTCCAGGTAATTAAAACTCTACTTTTTGCATCTGGCAATCAGCCTCTGCAAAAGTAGCAGTGGAAAACAACATAGTCATTAGAAAATGGAGCTGGCTCCTATGCAAAGAACAACACCCGTGGCTGCCATGGACACGGGAAATAAAAGTGTACAAATGTTGAGAAGTCTTCTGGAAATCAGATGAGTATTTTTGTACCAAATAATTTTTATTAGATGCCCAAAACACAGACCTGCTCCTTAACTACATTTAAAAAACAAGATAAAAACTTTAGTTACATCGGTGGCAGTTCATACTTACTTCCTTTCTATTTTCTTTATATTTCCCTGAAAATTTATAACTCCTGCAACCAGAGCTGTCCTGTTTTTTGTCAATTAAAAGTGAAAAAGACACAGCCAGGATTAATCACATTTTTTATTTAAAGGAAATTTATGGACACATTTTGAGGTATTTGATCAGTATTTGTTCTTATTTATACATGAGTATTCTTTCAGGTGTTTAGTCAGCATGACATGAAGGAAGGATAAGAAGATACAACTCAAGGCCAAAAAAGCAAAAGTTTGAAAGGTGTGTGGAAAGTGGATGGGTAAGAAGTTTATTATATTTATATTCAGAATAGGATTTAAGCACATAGTTAAATGTTATTTAAATCTGGCCTCGGGGAAAGGCAGATTTTAGAGCAAACTGGAGAGAAATTCTCCTTTTAGAGGAGAATTTAAATTAAAGGATTTTGAGGTATTAATTTTAAAAGTTGCATCCCTTGACAAAGTAATACAATATTCTAAACAAGAGGAGAAATATGTACATTTTCGCGCAGATGTAAACTGATATATTCAACATTTCCCTTTTTGTACAAACCAGTGTCTAACCACCACAAGTTGTATTTCTAAGCATATAATTTCTGGCCTGCCAAAAAGACACAATAAAGACTATTTTGTCCATGAACTCAGATTTCAGGAAAGTAGGAAAAAGGCTGGCAGCATTTTTTCAGTATCTGGAGTGAAGCTTTGCTTTTGAAGGTGCAGTTTTACAGAACGTTATTTCCCTCTTCGCAGCATTGACTGCAATGAAAGTGTCCAGCTTTATTTTCCTGAAAATAATCCTTAGAATAATCAACAAATAGACAGCATCCAATGTATGAGCTGTTTCTTTCACTTTAGAAGATGCTGTAAACGCAATAATTTCCAAATATAGCCTTGTTTTTATTTGAAAAATTGTTGTCTCATAAATAGAAGTATTTCTGTGAGTTTTCTGAAAAATTTAGGGAAAAACATTTTATCTAAACCTTACCTTCCCCAGTCCAAGTGTTTGCAATGCAGTGCATCTCAGGTTGGCAGTCAGGAAAAACAGACAACAAAACTTACTGGACAAAGCAGGAGAAAGGGGAAAGGATTTCCTGAAATGGATTTATCTGGTTTTACTGTCTCCAGTGAAAGGCAAAAGAAAATAGAAAAGAATAAAATCTGAATGAAAAGTAGAATGCAAATGTTGCTCCAGTTCAACAGCCCAAAGGAAGCTTAGTGACACAGCTGAAGCAACCTGAGAGATATCTGTTTGCTAACAAATCACATCTAAGTTTTATACAGAAAACATTTAAAGTCCTTTGACAGATTGAAAATACCTTTTTTTCCCTGTTCTCTTTTTCCTTTCCCCGATATTAATTTTCATCTGTGGAAAAGTCCCCAGGATTTTGAATTGTTTTTCAGCCAAACTTGAAGTTTTCTGTCTCCAGAGAGGAGACCTAGCTGCCTGTCTCCTCAAACTCACTGTAGGGGGATGATGCCGAAGAGGTTTTAGACTCTCCATCGCTGTTGCACTCCCGTGGGGAAGCTGGACTGGGAGTTCCCGGGCGCTCCTTGGTAGAGAGCGTTTCCTTACTGGTAGAGCCTAAGGGATGGCTGTCCAGCAAGCTCTGCAGGTGTTTGATGTAGCTTATTGCAGCTCTCAGGGTCTCCACTTTGCTGAGGCGCCTGTCAGCAAACTCCTTGGGCAGGTGCTCCCTGAGGCGTGTGTAGCCCTCGTTCACGCAGCGCACCCGCTGCCTCTCCCTCTCGTTCCTCTTCCGAATGAAGGCAGGCTCGAAGGAATAGTCATAGATGCCCATGAAGCCAGGAAATGGGACGTAGGAGATGCCACCTGTGTGCCCACTATAGGCTTGCTCCCAGTAAGATGGGTCCAGACGGAAGGGAACCCCAAAGGGCTGTCTCAGGGGTACCCCGTGGGGGTGCATGTGGCTGTTAGCCAGAGACACAGCTCCTGGAAAGGCAATCCTCTTCAATAGTTTATCATCATCTTTAGTGCTGCCCATGCTTCTTTTTTTCCTCACCAGTGGAGGAAATTTGTTAGTTCCCAAATTTGGCTTCCAATGTATTAATCCAACATTTGTACAGGTACTCTGCCCCACAGACTGCAGTTTCCTCCTGTGGTGTATAAAAACTCAGATCTCAAAGCAAGGCTAACAATTCATGAGGTCCACACTGCGCCTGGAAAGCCTTGTTGTTTTTATAGGTGTAGGATGCCAGTTAACATACAGACAGGTTTTGAGGACCATCACTCCACAATTTAAACCCTTCTTTTCCTGTGATCTTCATATTTCAAAAGATAATAAGAGGGTTCCTGTGTATTCCTTTTCTCTCCACTTGAAATCATGACCATAAGAGTTAATGCCAAACATAAATAATCTTCCAGGCTCTAAACACTTCTCATGTATTGTAATCCATGATATCGTTTGATATAATTGTCTCCAAAAGATGGGTAATTTGCAAAGTTTACAAGGATCTTCAAAGTTTTGGCAGAACTCCTCACTTTCAGGAACCAAGGATCTTCTGACATCTGAAAACTACCCAAAGGCTTTTCACAATGAAATCCAAAAACAACTGCAAGCTTTGTTGTTTCGGCTGCTCTGGTCTAACTGAACCAGCTCGCAAGCAGTTTGCAAAACTTATATGGCATATCTGTAGCTTTCTGGGGAAGCTGAGACATCTTCAAAGGAAAGAGTGCTCTCTTGTGGTTGCAAGTCTTGTCAGATTAAGAATGTACTACATGCAAGCATAGGAGGAAAACTGCTTTCTTTGCCCTAAGAGAGGTTTTTCCAAGAAGTGTGAGTTTCACAAATTGAACACAAGCATTTTGGCATTTTCAAAGAGTTTTCAATGCTTTGTGTTTCTGCTCATTGTAGGAATGCTCTGGTCATCACTGTGAGCACCTGCCTCAGATAAACAAACACAAAGGTGATGCCCTGATAGCCCCATGTGCAGCTATTACTAGATGTTTACACAGGCACTGGCTTGCCTGATGGACCCCATGCACTGCTTTAATTGGGGGAGCTGAGAGTCCCTCTTGACCCTGCCAGGTCTGTGCTGTGTCCTCCAGTTTGCCTGCAGCTTGCCAAAGGAAAGAGGTGGACAAAAGACAAGGACTTTGGGCAGTATAAAGTCATAATGTCCTTGTCCGTGCCTTTCCTCTGAGATACCCCCCTGTGTTAGTATCTTCCCCTGCAGCAACTGGGCGGTCTCTGACTTTTCCCATGTTGTTGTTCAAGAGCTCTGTAGTCACAGGTTTTTGTTGAGAACATATTTTCATAGTCAACTGAATCTCCTTTTTTTGGCCATCATCAGTTTGGGGAGTTGAATGTTTGGTCTGGGAGAGCTGTGGGAAGGGACAGACATGAAAAGGTGCAGGTATGTAGGCTCTATTAAAACTGTTCTTTTGCTCAAAGTGAAAGTTTCCGCCCTGTTCAGCGTTTCATGTGAAACTGCCTCAGAAGTGTCAGCAACTGAAACAACATTCTCCACTCTGAGACACACATCTATGTATGTCTCTGCTGAGTTAGAAACTAGCAGCAGTGATGTGAGCAGCATGCATTTTCAAGTCAGCCTTTGTGTCTCTGCTGGCCAATTCTGCCGCTTCAAAAAAACAGTAGTAATCTTCAAAGTATGATGAACGCACAGGCAGACCAGGCAGACAGACATGAGTGAAAACAATCCTGGACTCTGGTTTATGTCAGGGTAGAATCAGCACCAAATTGGCTCAAAAGCCCGAGAAAAATTACTGGGGAACGCCCCATGGTATGTACAGCTCATTTCAGATCAAGTAAGTGAGAGCCTTTCTGCCTTTTAAAAAAACCTTTGGAAACAGTTGATCAGGACTGACCCTTCAATACCACTTACACAATAAACTCCGTTGTCCAGAAATGTTTTCAGAAATGAATGCTTAAAGGAAAATAGCTCCTTCACTATAGCACTAGGCTAGGCCAGGACTGCAGTTTTCATAAAACAAAGAGGATGTTGTCCTCTAAGCAATTACCTGAAGCAGGCAAAGGCCATTTGATCTGTGTTATCATTAGATTTAAAACACTGCTCTCTGGCAGTATTCCTGTAGGGAGATGGGAGCATGCCTCTTGGGGGGCTCAGCTGCCAGATCATTGCACAGCTCTCCATGACCTTGCCAGCAGCCTGGCCATGTTCAAAAGGCAGGGTTACATTTCAGTTCTGTCATGCAAATGCACTGTGCCCTGCTACCAGATCTCTTTTCTATGTTTACTGTAAATGCAGGCGACCAGCACTTCCCAGAGTGTCAGAATTGCACTGGTGCTAAAGACATCTACTCTTCTGATAGAAAAATCCACGTTGCTAATACTTTAGAGAAATACATGAAGAGAAATAACAGGTAGATGTTAATTGTTGACCTGAATTATTGAAGCTGATCTCATATCGAACAGGCTCCGAAGTCTGAATTTGTTTGTGTGCAAGAGAAATTAGAAAATATGCCACAGGCTTTTGATGGATGTGGTATCTTGTTGACAACCTAATGTCACTTGCTTGGAAAGGGATTTTCCCCTGGGCAGAGAGCCAGAGCAAGGCCAACACATCTTACATCCCACTGCAGGTCCTTGTTGAGAGCATGAGCAGGATTAAAGCGATTTATTATTCCTGTACTGACTTCTGCACCAAGTCTCAACATGTCTGCACATGCCAACATAGTGAAAGTAGCAGGACTGAACCACCAAAGGGAAAGGCTAATACACAGTCTTTTCAACTTTAAGAGTAGGTTAAGACTACACGGATAATGTTCCTCTTTTAAGATAAGCCTTTGATCTTCGTTCTTACACCAATTTTCTTTCTCCAATTAAGTCCTCTTCACACCTTTGTCTGGACAAAGCTTTGACTCCAGAATGCAGTATCTGCCACTGCTGATACAGAGCAGATGGCCTGGTTTGCTTTCCAGGAGGTGCGAATCAGGTGTTCGCTGCTCTACAATGGCAGAGTCCATGCTCTTTATACACATATTGTATGTTTAGCTTTGGTTTAGGTTTCGGGGGGTTGGCTTTGTTGTTGTTTTGTTTTGTTTGTAAATACAAAGCCTAAATTGGGATGCTGGGATATTCCTTACACTAATTTTATCATCTATGTTATTCAAATAGGTTCCCTTCCTTTTCTCTTCTCTTTTACTTCACTATGAGCACTTAATTACCCAGCCAAAATGAATAGAAAATACTCTTGGCATATCTAAAAATAAAACATTAAGGCATCTTCCTTCCAGATATAACTTAGTTGTGGTTTTAATTGCATGTATCCTAACACAGTATCTATAGGTACGTAATCTTTGTGCAAAAGAACCCTCAACATGTTCCCACTCCCACATGAACCATAACCATGAATAACACTATTGACATTACACAGTGGTTTGAATTACTCTGAATTACTCAAAGAAACAGATTATCTTTGACCCTATGTCCCTCTGTGTCTGAAAAAAAAGTAATTGGTGGAAATATTGTAGTAGAAACACAAGAGCCAGCAAGCCCACTAATTTCCCAACAGAAGATGTCTCAACTGTTTCATCTGTGAACACATGACTGAGAAGGAAGAAGAAAATACACCAGGAATTTAAAAAGAAACTCTCACAACACTGTGCACTTCTTATATTGAAATTCTCATAATATTGTGCATTTCTTATATTTTACTGTGTTGTAATTATGCCAAATTTTGGTATCTATTATACATATCCTAGGTGGTCTGCTGGATATGTATAATAGATATTTTGTATTTGTATAAATAGATTTTGTATTTATTAATAGGCTGCTGCAACTTATTAACAAATAAAAAAATATGTAATTAACAGATTCCTTTGTTAACTGCTCTTACAGAATTATAGTAATAACTTTGCTTGAGACTGAGGTACAGGAATACAGGATCGAGTAGGTTTGTGTCTCTCTTGTCCTGTTTTGTCCTTAAGCATGGGTCATCTCTTTCTGACCCTACACCTAGAAGTGAAAGCTGCACATAGGCTACCTAGGCTTCATACTGTGACTATCACCAAAATATGGGCCTGCAAAGCACTGGCAAGCCAACAAAAGGTGATGAGAAATTTGGACTTTTTAATGGTAAAAATGGCTTTTTGCATAATCTTCATTGCAGTGTTATTCTGCTTGGTGTGAGAAAGAGCCCAAGGGCAGGTTTGCAATAGCAGAAGAGAACTGATTGTACTGAGACGTGGGCACAGTCCAGAAGGGACTTTGGCTCATGCTGCAAGGAAGGACTGAAGCGTGCTTACTGCATCTCTTTCCCCTGCGGTTTCAATGTCTCCCTTATCTCTCTGTATGTCTCCAGGATCTGAAGACGACTTGAAAAATAGCTCAGCAATTTGTTCCTCACACAGCAAGTATCACTATAAATGTCAATAAACCAGGCTTTCAGGAGACATAGTGCAGTTGTCTTATCAAAACACTTCCCATATAATAAAAGCGTTTGGTATATAAAAAAAATATCTTCCCTCGCAGAAGAAACAGTTCCCAAATGTCTTTTATCACAATACCTTGGGCATGCAGCGTACATCTCTGTAGACACAGATTAATTTCTCATTCAGTGACACTTCATATTATCACTGGCTCCCTTTGATACTTGTGTGTATTTAAACTGGTAGTTAAGATATCACTAGTTCAAGGGAGTAAAGTGACAACAAAAAAAAGCAGGAATCTCAGAGGACTCATGCTTGACAGTAGGAAAAACCACTCTTATCTGCATATGACTACATTCAATCTGGCTCATAGGCTCGAAGTATTACTTTCAGCTCAGATAGTTGAAATAGCACAAGGATTTCAGTGCCAGGGCACTTCTGCTGTAGAATTACAGTATCATAATTGGAATTAAGACAAGCTTAATTGCAGGACAGAACAGAGATGTACTGAGTGTGACCATGAAATTTAAAGGATGAGAACTGAAAATGAAAGGTCTCCTGTCATCTTCTATGCATTAGAGAATGCAAAGTGAAGAGAGAGACTTTTGGGCTTGTAGCCATTTGCTGTAGTTTCTAAGAAAGATGTGAAGTATTAGCATCAACACGTGATTATGTGCTACTACATACACAAAAATTAAGCACACCTAAAGCCCCCACCATCACAGAATTAGCAGTCCATAAAACCCTGGGGACTTGGTGAGTTCTTTTTTGACTTGCTGAAATAATGTTTGTGAGCCAATTCGCATAGTCAGTCAGTCATGGTTAGGGTAAGGATTATTTGACTTGGTGGAGGAGAGGTTGTGGGATATGGGGTAAACTAAATAAGGTCATTCTTTTGGTCATGAATGAGAGAGACCTGGACTTACTTCGCCTAAATGTACTCCTTTAAATGTTACATGTTTAGACTAAATCCGTTACACAGGTCCCAGTTTCAGGCCACAGACACAGAAAGGCAGCTCCAAAGGGAATTCTTCTCACAGACCTCGGACACCTACTTCAGGATGGCATGAAGGACCCTCTACAGCAAACTATTTCTCTCCCTCATCTACAGGGAAAGTGTGAAGAACCAGTGTATACCAGGTGTTTAACTTTCTGACAAAGCCAATGGAGGAGAGTATGTTTCCACCCCCAGAAGAACCAATAGGTTTGTACTGAACTAGAATTACCTCTATATTTAGGCTCTTTAGATCATTGAAATGATCCTTACAGATCCTACATTTAGGTTCTTTCGATCAAAAGAGAGCAGACAGAAAAATGCTTTGAATTTCCTCCTGTGCACACATCCCATCAAGGGATGGCTCATTTAATGAGGCATCACTTAATGTCAGGCACAAGCAAATTACCAAAGCCCCTGACAGTGTTCCAGGAAACAGCTGTTCCGGAAACCCCGGCACTGAAGGAACGTGGCGATGCATTTGAGCAGCGTGTATGATGTCTATCCACGTGTCGCAGGCGAAAGCGAGCTACAGAACTGCTTGCACACGTCCAGAGATTCCTTTGCAATGTCACCTAAGCCAGAACTGCACACACGATCAAGCGTAATTGAACGACGATATCCAGAAGGCAGCTGGGCATGTACGGGCTGATGGTACCGGAGGGCACATAACGCGACGCTCTAATGACAGCAGATACGAGGGTGAATGAGAGTGAGATAGCTGGGGATATTGTGTGGGAATATTCTGTGGAAAACCAGAGCAAGCATCGCACCGCTCTGGAAGAGGCGGCACGGGAAGCCTCGGGCAGGGCTCGGTGCCGGGCGATGGCGCGGGGCNCGGGAGCTCCGCCGCCGGGCCCCATGCACCCCAGGTGAGCGCCGCGGAGCACCGGGCGAGGCGGGCGGGACCGCGGGGACACCCCGGCTGAAGGGGCGACCAGGGGAGGGGGTCCCTCAAGCGTTCGGTACCTCCCGCAGGCCCCGAGGCTCGGCCCCGGGGCGAGGGTGGTGGTTCCCTCCCTCGGGCATCGCCATCCTTAGCAGCCACCTGGGCCTGGGGAAAATGCCCTGCCCCGCCGAGCAGCCGGAGCCCTTGACCCCGTCCCTGCGGAGCCGTGCCCGGCGGCAGGCGGGGCGGCAGGCAGGGGTGGGAGAGTGCGTGGTGCCGAAGGTGGGCAGAGCCGAGGTGGAAGTCGGCGGCTTGGTTTGTGGCTCAGCCCTCCGGATGGCAGGTGGTCTGCGAGGAGCTGCGAGTGGACTCGCTGTTCCGTACGGCCGTCTTCCAGGCTGAGATCTTGTGCGGTTAACTTGTGTGAGTTTGGTGGATTCGGCTGTTTTTCCTGGATGAGTGGTACCTTTCCATATCGGAGTGGCAGCCCAAGCTCCAGCTCTCCATCCGTACTACAGAACTTGGGCCTGCTGCTGGCAAAGGCCATGTCAGCCTGGAGGATGCTGTGTGTGTGGCTGCTGCGGGGCAGCAGGTCTGTCTGGCCCTAAGAGGTCAGACTTGGCGTGTGGGTAGGAGGGCCGGGGTGGGCACAGCGTAGGTCAGGCAGGGCTTGCAAAGCTGTGCCAAGTGTGAGTAGACCATGTCTCCTTGGTGTCCCCATCCCTGTCGGCTGGTTTGGGCTGCACGTGCAGCTTGAGACCCCAGAGGACTTAGGTGCTCCAAGCTGACATGGTTTCCACCAAGGCTGAGGATTTAGTGTCCTGCAGCTCCTCATGTGTTGTGTGCCCACTTGAGCGGTGCAGTCGATCGTTCTGAAATAACGTCATCCATGATGCCAGTTTTAATGTGATGGGAGCAAGTAGAACCAGACTGAGGCAGTCTATTGAAACTGGACTATGGCTGCCTGCAGTGGCAACTCTTGTCACTATCAGCCTGCTTCAAACTGATGGTGAATTAGAGGTTTTGTGTTCATTGCCAATTTGAAGTGGTCTTTCTCTGAGAGTTTGGGTTTTGAATGTGGATGTGGTGTCCAGAAGTAGTGAAATATAAATCAGGTGCTGTTGTCTGAGTATTTCCGACATTCAGCTTGTAAATGGATCTGTGTTCACAGTAGTTTAATCACAATGGCTTTTACTGCTAGGAGTAAGACTTTGTTTTCTGGATGGCAAGGAAAAAGATGTGGTCTGATTTGTCTTTCTGAACTGTTTTTTAATCCTGATTATTGCTATCTAATATGATCAGTATGTATTGATCATGATCTGATGGCAGTGTGAGTGGCTGATGTGTTTTATGCATACCTTTTTAAGGCAGGGTTTTTATATGCCAATATCAGATTTTGATTTTGTTTGCTCAACCCTTCCTTGCTACAGTACAGTCAGTTATCATGAATGCATTTGCATCTCTTTCTTCTTCTGCTCCCTTCTCTGTTCCCTGTCTCCAGAATGAATGAAATGAACTTGAGTCCTGTAGGGATGGACCAGCTGACCTCCTCCTCTGTGAGCAGTGCCCTGCCAGTCGCGGGAAGTCACCTGGGCTTGGCAGCATCACCCACTCACAACGCCATACCAGCACCAGGTAATGGGGCAGGGCCCACACGGGGTACTGCAGTTCCTGCTCTGTGTTCTGCTGTCACAGCAATGGTCATAACTGGGCAGCAGTGCCTGCTCTGATAGCAGGTCATATCGTAGGTAGGGAAATGATGTAGTGTTGGGGAAGGGGAAACTGCAAATAGTTGCTTTTGTGGGCAAAACAAAAGGCATGAGTGTTTGCCATGCTTATGCCTTAGTGGGAGTCTCGTTTTGTTCTAATGGGGTGAATTGCACTGTGGGTGAGTAGTATCAGAATCCTTTGAAATTAGAACTGTAGCTGAAAATCTGTCTCCATCTCTGTCTATTTTCTCTCAGGTGAAAATAATAATTTTTCACCTGTAAAGCAAAACAGTTTTTGTAGCTCTTCTTTCCAGGGGGCTGCACAGACAGAAGTCCATGACAATCGTCAAGTAGAAGCAAGCCCTACAAAACATGTCCAAAATGATCTAGCCATATTCAGGCATGCCTCTCCGTGCTGTGATAACTGATCCCTTCTTTGATGCCTGGTGCCTTACTTGGACAGTACCATGCTGTATATCTGTTGGGCAAGAGCTTCTGGGGAATTAGTAATCTCTTTGTTAGCTCATGTGTTCATAAACTTGGGTAGTTCCGTTGAATTTAAATGGACATTTTCTCTTGCAGGCTTGCCTGTTGCAATTCCAAACCTGGGCCCCTCCTTGAGTTCCCTGCCCTCTGCTCTGTCTCTGATGCTCCCAATGGGTATTGGGGATCGAGGGGTGATGTGTGGTATACCAGAGAGAAACTACACCCTACCTCCGCCACCATACCCTCACCTGGAGAGCAGCTATTTCAGACACATTCTACCTGGTAAGTGCTCTGGTGCTGATGGATGGGAACAGAAAGAGAAGCTGTTTTAAGAGCCATCTCTTTCTGTCCTGAAGCAGGCATGACTGACAGTTTTGCAGAGCTGTTGTTTCCCTGATTTTGTCTGGAGACTGTTCTGTCATTTACACACCTTTATTTTCAGGTATCTGATTCTATATTTGTGTATGAAAAGAATTGCAGAGCATTTTCTATTTAAACCTAACTTTTGATTGCTCCTCCTGCTTGATTTTAGGATTAACAGAAAACAAACCATGCCTGGTTTCTGTCTCCAATGGCTTGTAGCTTGAAAGTTACTTCTATTTTTCTTCTCCTGTAGTCTGAAGTGATATTTAATATGTGCATAATGGGAGATCACAGTAGTTCAAAGCTCAGCAGGGCAAGACATCAGCTGCGGCGTTAGGCACTTTCCCACCCATTTAGCCCAAGGCACATTTCTTCTTCATTTTTGTTCAAGGTTAGCTTCCAAAGGCCTAAGACACTGACTTCTATCTTGATTCCTTTCTCACACATGCTTTGAGGATAAATGTAGAATTTTACATGTTAGTATATGGAAACACAAAAATTGGAGCTTTAAATGCAGCCCTGGTTTTGTTTGGTAGCTAAGATTGACAGGGTGGAAGGGGTAGTTAAACTTCTTCAAGGTGACCCAGCAAGCATTGTTGGTTCAACCTGGATTAGGAATAAACTGTAGCAGTCTAGGTCTCATGCAGCTGCCTGTTGACTGATGGCTGAACTTTCCAGCTGCTTAGGAGTAACCTTTCCTACTGCATTGCCTGCCTGCCTGCCTGTTTAGTGGCCACAGAGTAGACAAGGAGACTGTGCACTAGGACCGAAGGTATTTGCCATTCTTCTGAGCTGAATAATCTTCTTGTCATGTTTAATGTGATGTTTCATAGGGTTCTTCCATAAGTCATCTTGCTGCCTTCAAGGATCCTCCATGTTCAAGCCACAAGGCAGCATTGCATGCAGAAGTATTTGATGCAGCTCTTTAAATGAAACTGTTCATTTCTCCGCTTGTGCTGCAGAAAGAGTATCTGTGCTTGCATCTTTGCAATAACAAATGTATTTGAATGGAAAACTCATAGAACAAGTGGCTCATAGGGTTGAAGGCTAAAAAGAAACATGCTGACTCAGATCTTGCAGAATCTGCAAAATCTGCGTCCGTCTCTGCTAGAAATAATGTTTACTTGAACCTGCTGTTGTATTTCTTCCAAAGATTTTTTTGTTTGTTTGTTTTTTGTATGTAAATACAGTTTAGTGTTTCTTCATATCTTAAGCTTGTTTGATGTTGAGAAGCTTTGCAGAACTACCAGAAAAGATGCTAGGGTTTCTGATTTAAATTCAACTAAACTATTGTTTTAGGAGAATCAACATGCTTTCATGTAAGGAAAGAGAGCAGATAACTCATGAAATCTGTGAGAGAACCTGTCTTTGTCCTTCAGAATTGCAATTGATGACCTCTGAGATGGACAGTTGTGCCACTTAGTCTTAGAGGAAGGAAGTAGTCATCGTTAGAACTTAAATAAGTAAGCAAAAATTATGTGTCCTGGAGAATTGTTCCTGCTTCTAGCAAAGATGAACTAGGAATTACCAAATTATAGATTCCACTAGCAGTTCTTCATCCTTTGTGGGCTATTTCTTGGGAATAAAAAATTAAGCCTAAAATGTGAAGAACCTCTTTCTCATTCGGTCTTCGTACTGAGCAGCCTAAGTGAAATTCTGCCAGAAACTTGGCTGTTCAGAGTTTGAGAAATAACTGGAGACTTTCTCTGTTGGATGGAAACTCTGAATTAGTTGTCAAGTGGTACTTTGACAAGAGTGTTGGGCTGGCATATGTTTGTGAGCTGTGTTTTAGAATTAATGGATTTTAATTGGAGGTAATGTGGAGAACATGTCTTCAGGGATTTGTGCTTCAACTGATTTTTATTCAAGATTTGAAAACTGATGTGATCTCAATCCCTTCTTTTTCTCCCTCTCTTCCTATCAGGTATCTTATCTTACTTGGCTGACAGACCACCACCTCAATATATCCATCCCAACACTATAAATGTTGACAGCAATCCAGCATTGTCAGTCTCCAACAACCCCTCAGCCCTGGATCCCTACCAGCCCAGTGGGACCGTGGGACTGGAACCAGGGATTGTCTCCATGGACTCCCGCACAGTGAACACACATGGTCCTCAAAATCTGCATCCTAGTGACAGCCACGAGGTAGCACTGGATACTACTATCACCATGGAGAGCGTTTCGAGGGTAACCAGCCCCATCTCTACAGATGGGATGACAGAGGAGCTTACAATGGATGATGTAGCTGGGGATCACGCGCAGATCCCGAATGGCTCCCGGAGCCACGAACCTTTAGCCGTAGACACAGTGGGGAGTAACTTGACATCGGACGCTGTGGGACACAGCAGTGTCATCCCCATTCACGGTAGCACTTTGGAACTCCCTGTTGTCATGGAGCCCGACCACATTGCCGGGCGGGTGACAGGGATATCGGACAGCACACTAAATGACCCCATTCATACTGTGGCCATGAGCACCAACTCCGTGAGTGTGGCGCTCCCTACCTCACACAACCTTGCTTCCCTGGACTCAGTAGCCTTGCATGAAGTGGGCCTCAGCCTGGAGCCTGTGGCAGTGTCTTCCATAAGTCAGGAAGTAGCCATGGGGCCGAGTCATGTCGATGTGTCTGCAGACAATCTTGCCTTTGTACCATCATCTCTGCAAATGGAAGACTCCAATTCCAACAAGGAGAACATGGCAACCTTGTTTACCATATGTGAGTGGACATTTCCTGCTTTTCTGGGGTAGGATTTGTCATGTAGCTATTGTCTGGTATGGCAGGACTCTTGTTGCAAGTGTTACAGATTTATGGTGGAAAAACCAAGTTATTTAACAAGTCCAGAAGTTGAATGGACTCCACAGTGCCAGATTAACTGTGCTGAAATAACAGTAGCTGGAAGTAGTAGAAGACATAATAGGATGTTTTAGCTTAATTCTCTTTGTATCCATGTCCCCTGTTGCCATGAGGTTGGAAGCTGAATCTTGATGAAGCTCTTGATTTGGTGGATATGCTTGATATCCTTTGCAATGAGACTTCTGGTTTTTTAAAGTCACATCACAAGTGACTCTTCTTGTTCCATTAAAAATACACAACAAACACCACCACAAGCCATACCTTTCATCAAATGGGTGTAATTGTTGAGTATGACATTACGTGATTTTGAAAAATTTGTATTAAACCATGAACAATCATCATGAAAGTGTCGTTCTCAACAGGAAAAAAAGAGCAGAGAGGGAAGGAACTTGATAATATTTCTAATTATTCTCATCAAAGGACTTTAGTCCAGAGGTTAGTGGATCTCATAAGAAGAGAGGAGCACTGGCTATTGTACTGTCAATCCTGTTATCATTCAAGGAGTGGTGTTTGAGAACTGAATTCTCATTTGCTGGGAGAGATGAACTTTCACCTGTGGATGTCTGGCTTGCTGCCACTGAAGCATAAGGCCAGCTTTTATATTCATTTTTATGAGCTGTGGTAGCATTGCTGAGTGCTGCTCTTCATTCAGCCGGGCCCTACAACTGCCAGAACCTAATGGCTTGCTTTGCCCACAGAACATATTTTAAGAAATTGAAAGATACAGTGCCTTGGTTCGCAAGGGGAGAGGTGCAGTTTAGTGCAAAGTATCTAGTCAGTCAGACATTTGGATTAATTTATTAAGGTTTCACTCTGGGGGATAAAATACAACTTAAAATCAGGTGGGCATAGAACTATGATGAATTTACAACTCCTAGAGTAAGAATTTTACAGTTGATACACTCAATCTGTTGCATATTGAACAAACAATGACCCAAGTACTGTGATATCCAACATGCTTGTGGTGAAATAACTTCTCTTATTCTCCTAAAAGTGAGATTTGATGTGCCAGCTTTTTGTTGCTATACTTAACATAGTCCTAAGCTGTTTTCCAGATGATGCTCCCCTATGGTAGGATATTAAAATGGCTGCTGCATGCCTTGTGCTTGCATGTGATTTGCAAAACAGACTCTTGACTTGGGGAGGTTTAAATTTTAACTTCTTGTTGTTGTTTTTAAACTTCACCTGAATAAACAGGAATTTGTGTCCAGACAGGTGAGACAGCAAGGACAAGGAGTTGTTTTATAGCCCCTTAGTGGTTTTTCCCCACTGACATGGCAGGAGTCAGGGCCTTTTTCAGAAAAAGTTTTACTGTTCCTAAGCAGGAGATAAAAAAATGTGCCTTTGCTACAGTCCTGAATGTTTTCAAAGCTTTTAAGAAGTTTTTTATTTTGGTCATCTCTGTTGACAGTTCTGGGTATCCAAATCAGAGAAATAATCACTGATTTTTTTTTTTTTTAATTATTTGGCAAGGACAGGAATGGAAAGTGTATTTCACTTTCTGTAGAATGTGAGGGATTTGTTTTCAACTTCTTAAAAATTTATGAATTGGTAAGCTTTTCCAAGTGGAAGTGTGCCATGCCTAGAACCTTTCTTCCTCTGCCTCTCCTTGGAGCTGGTCCACAGACCCCAGTGCTTAAAAGCAACTGTTCCACATAGTGGTTCTCATTACTCAGGTCTGGCTGTTGCTGTTGCTTTACTGCTACATGTCACTTGTGCACATGAAACAATGCTTATATAGGTTTTACCTACAATTACCTACCTAACAATTTTTGGAGTACCTTTTTATCTGTTAATGTGTAGTTACTCAAACTGTACCTTATATGAGGTCAAATTCTGGTACCCTGGTATATGAAGGAAGAATCTGGAAATTATCTTCAACCATGTAAGGATGGAGCTGCTGTTTAGGCCTGTGGAAGGCTACTTCTGTGATATGTCTTTTATACTGGAGCTGGATCATCAAGAGGGCAAAGAAGGTCTTTGTGGAGATCCTGATTTATTACCTGAATATCTTTCTTCTTCTTCAGAATAATGGTTTATCAGGAGAGTGGTTGCTGACTAGGTGTTGGTTGCTCCATCCATAGAGAATTAAAACAACACAGTTTTTCCAGATGAAATTGTAATGCTGTAGAGAGCATTTTATGCTGTACTTTTCCCCAGATTTATTAGACTGAAGACTTTTCACTGGTTTCTTTAATAACAGTACTTCTGCTGAATGACAGATTGGTGAAGCGATGCTCCTGATTCTTCTTGGGCTTCTGTTTTTGTTGCATTCAGTGGCATACTCACACTGTATGAGTTTACTGCAGTGAGACATTCAAAAGCAGCAGTGAGGTCAGGTTTTTGCTGCTGTGATCTGCACATTGTCTGAATTTAAATGGAGGTAAGGGAATTTGTGGTTCAAATTTGAAAAAATTTTAGAAAGACAACCTTACTGGTCCATTTGTGTGGATGTCCTCGAAGTTCTACATGCACGAAGTGCTTCTGGTAAATTCCAAAAATGTAACCAGTTAGAAGGTGTTTGGTTTTGTTTGTCTTAGATTTTTTAACAGTAGAGTTCATTTCACTTGTGATCAGAGCTCTTCCATCACCAGCATTACCACCAGCACTGGGGAGACTATCTTCCATTTTTAAGTAGCTTTGATGAAGAGTGGGCTCTATCCCATTCCTAGATTCACCTGTAGAGATAGTCTGGAGTCTAGGTCATTAATTTACCATCAGGACGGTAGGTGGACACCCTCACATTCGATCTGAATTGGATAAAAACAGTGACATGTATGTCAGTGCCCACCTGACTTGACATCCACATTCTTCTGAGTAAAAGCTGGTCAGTGGACAAGTTGAACCTGATAGAAGGAGGCTCTGGCAGGAGCTGAGCTGAAGCACTTCGGCAGGGAGCTGATTGCACTGTAGGAGCTGCTGTATGTTTTTAATGCCTGCTGTCCCCTCCTGTGTCTGTAGGGTGCACGCTGTGTGACAAGGCGTATCCATCAGACTGCCCGGATCACGGGCCCGTCACCTTTGTCCCTGACAGCCCAATCGAGAGCCGAGCCAGGCTGTCCCTCCCGAAGCAGCTGCTCCTCCGGCAGTCTATCATGGGAGCTGAAGCGGGTAAGGGATCACGTTACTGTGCACTTCCCTGCAGCAGTTTAAAATACACTCACTGCCTGAAACCCAAAACCGTAGGGAGATTAATGTGGGAACGAAACGCCGCAATAGAGAGATGCTTCCCTCTTCTGTAATCACCCTGACTTATATTATCCCAGAGCTCCCTGTGGTCTGGTTACTGCTTAGACTTCAGCCGTACCATAGGGCTGCTGCCACAGAGTGTGGCTCTTCATAAGGTCAAGCACAAGCAAGGTATGGTGTTTATTTTTGTCATGCTAAACAGTCCAGGCACAGCTTTGATAAGAAAACCTTCCAGCAATTGCAGTTTGGGGGAAGGTAACAGTTAGAAGTAATAGAGGAGATTTCTGTCTGCTCATTCATCAGCTTGGTTTGCTGCCTTCTGGGTGCTCTCGTTGGAGTATTGATCATCAGTGCCTCTGTTTTTTTCCCCCCTTCATTTACATTTGGCATGTAGATTGTGGCCTTGTCATTGGATGTGGACCTTGTTACTGTATTTCACTCACTGTTACCTGGAAATCGAAGAGTACAGTGCAATACCCTAAGGATCTAAAGGCTAGAGAAGAATGTGATTATTGACTTGCTTAGTGATGCTGCTTGTTGAGAGTAGATTACATCTGTTCTTTTCAAGCTGCACTAGTTTCCAGTTTATTCCTAAGAGCTGTTCAGTGTATTCATGTAAACCTATATATATATATAAATGTTTAATAATAAATAATATATATGCAGGAATCCCTCTGCCCATGACAGAAATACAGCTGCCTCTGGGGAGAAATGCAGAAGCTGCTTAACAATGCCCAGCAACAATTCTGGAAATTCCTGGGGATTAGGTAGGCAAAATGTAGTTACTGAAACTAGTATTTTCTGCTTCTGCAGAAAGTGCCATGAGAACTTTAATTGGTACAAGTGGCTAGGATGTTAGTTTTATAGCTTACTGAAAAGTAAGTTACTTGCTTTTGACCAAATAAATATTTGTCGTTACACCAAAGCGGCTCCCAATAGTGTCATGTGGTGGTGGTGGTTCTTGTCTCTGCCATAGGTGTGTTCCACATGTGAAGTAGAAGCTTTGATGATCTTATGCATAGATATTACCTCTGAAGCATTATCTCATAAGCCTTCCACTTCTTTATTATGGATGATCAGTTGTTTAAATAATTGATTTCTTCAGATTTTTGTCTTTTAATGATAGGTGTGTGGACACGAGAAACCATTCCTGTGAGGACTTGTTTTGGACCTTTGATCGGGCAGCAGAGCCATTCTCTGGAGGTGGCCGATTGGACAGACAAAGCAGCCAGTCACATCTGGAAGGTCAGTGGTGTTACAGCTCACAGAGCCTGCCACCATGCCTTTATCTGGTGAAAGCTACCACACTGACAGCAACTTTATCATCCTTGCCAAAAGTAATGCAGTTTAATTGTTTAATGCTTAGTATCGGCACGGCAGAGCTGTATACCTTGCAGTGTGCTGGTAGTCAGTTCTGTAGTACAAGAAGCTTCTGTAATGCCTTTTCTTTTAAAGGGCCATAAGTGGTTTCAGTATTTGTGTGGAGTAGCAGTAGAGATTGTATATAAATTACTAGGCAGCAGTTGTTTGTTTGTTTTGTATCTCTGTTCATTGAAAGTTCCCCCAGGTGATGAATGATTTGTTTTAGGAAAGCCAATTTAAAGCTTTCTTTTCCCCATCATTTTGTTTTCAGAAAGTAAATCTCATCTATATAAATAAAACATGTACTGTTTGCCCAGTTATTGTTATTCACAAGACCTGGTTTGTAAGAAAAGCAGCCAAGTGCATTTCTGCTGGGAGCTAAAGGTGAAAAAGATGCCAATAAACAGGTTTTCTGGCCTCCTGGGCAGCAGAGGTCAAGGTTCCTGTGTGAAGGGAAAGTAAGGAGTGAAAACAGGGCTGTGGTGTTGGCAATGGCAATGGAGACTTCCTAGCTTGTTCTAGGTAAACACATCCTCTCTTAAAGAAAGAGGCTGGCTTTTACTGCATTTATTGATGTGTTCTGTCCTAAGATTGAATTGGTTTTACCTGGTAGATCTATCACAATGGTGTCCTGGAGTTCTGCGTCATCACAACTGATGAAAATGAATGTAACTGGATGATGTTCGTACGCAAAGCCAGGTGAGAGCCACCGATACTGTGCTAAGTAGCTTCGAGTCTGAGCTGCAGGCTCTTAAGAAGCTGTACTGGAGAATGTGCCCTGCTGCACTGTCTGCCCACATGGGTAATGAGCTCAGGACCAAGGGACCTTCAGGAGTTACCTGGTGGGGACAATGAAACACAACACCCAATGGAGGATGTTACAGAGAACCTGTACACACACGGTCATAAAACAGCCCCAAACCTGCCCACATATCATTTCCTGTGTTCTAAAGCTTTAAACCAGGTTTTTTATATAGTAACTTACTGTGTGTTAGGTTGTTACTGCTTTTCCTCTGCCCCATTCCTTTTAGTTACATCTGTGAAGGTGACCTCTCTTGTCCTTTTCATTTTAATACTTTATTAACAAAGTGTCCCGGAGTTCTTTTGGCTGAGTTCCAAGCCCTTACAGCTGGCGAGACCTGTCCTTTTCAGTCTTACTGGAGTCTGTGATGAAAACTATCCAGGCTGACCTAAGTATTGCTCCATCCATGGTCCACTGAGAAGGCTGAACCTTTCCTATTTCTCTGTGATGAAGTAGGTTTCTCCTGCAGTTCATTCCATTGTTCTCATAGGCAGGAGTCAAGAAGTTTAATGTTTGATCTCACTGCAGTGGGGCAGAGCTTTTGTTGGCTTCAGATACTGGGAACAAACATGCAAGATACTGCTTCAAAAGATGAATGACCACCTCTTGGAATTTTGCTTTAAAATATTACTGATATTTTTTCTGTCATGCATTTTCTATTTCTTAAGGGATGTATCTATGTCTGCGAGTTTATGTATATGAAAAATACTTAGATTTTTGTAGCTTCTTAGGAGATCATAAACTCACTTCTCTCAGTCCACTCCAGTGTCTATTAATAATTTTCTCAGAAGTGGTGTGAAAAGTGCAAAATTTGGTGGAGCAGATTGCTTCTCAAGGTCTAGTTTTTCCTTTTTATTAAAGAAGAACAGAGTGTCACAAAAGTGACAGACATTAACGTTTTTATAATGTGCTGATAAGCTCTGAGGTTCTCATTATCTTTTTATAGGAATCCTTTCTTTCTCTCTTTTTCTTTTTCTTTCTCTTTTTCTTTTTTCTTTTTTCATTTTTTTCCTTTTCCTTTTTCATTTCTTCTTTTCCTTTCTCATTTTTTTCATTTTGTTATCTCTTCTTTTCTCTTTTCTATTTTTCTTTTATCTTTCCTTTTTTTCTTTTTTCTCTTTTTTCTCTTTCTTTTCTTTTCTTTTCTTTTCTTTTCTTTTCTTTTCTTTTCTTTTCTTTTCTTTTCTTTTCTTTTCTTTTCTTTTCTTTTCTTTTTTCTCTTTTCTTTTCCTATTCTATTATTCTTTTTCTCCTTTTCCTTTTCTTTTTTCTTTTATATTGTTTTCTATTTTTCTTTTCTTTTTTTCTTTTTCCTTCCTTTTCCTTTCATTCTTCTTCTCTTCTCTTCTCTTCTCTTCCCTTCCCTTCTCTTCTCTTCTCTTCTCTTCTCTTCTCTTCTCTTCTCTTCTCTTCTCTTCTCTTCTCTTCTCTTCTCTTCTCTTCTCTTCTCTTCTCTTCTCTTCTCTTCTCTTCTCTTCTCTTCCTTTTCATTCTGTCTCTCAAAACGTCACTACTTCTGGAGGGCTTTTATTCCAAACTGTTGTTGTTGCTATAGGAACCGAGAAGAGCAGAACCTGGTAGCCTATCCACATGATGGAAAAATTTACTTCTGCACCTCTCGGGACATCCCCCCTGAACACGAGCTTCTCTTCTATTACAGTCGGGACTATGCACGACAGCTTGGTAAGTAAGAGCTCATTTTGTTGGTTTTGCAGGGAGTACTCAGCTTGAAATCCCTTTCAGTGCCATCTCTGGGCTCTGTGGCTTGGGAGTGCATTATGTTCCTTCTCAGCTCCTACTGGTGCGTATCATAGTTCCCTTTTATATTTCATGACTACAGAGTACCATAATTTAAAAGAAACAATTCCCTATTTAATTCCACTGATCAGGAGTAGAAGATCACCGTTTTGAAGAAAAAGCATTTTAGTTCTGTTCATCCAGGGCTAAGGGAGTTTTGGAGCTGAAGATGTTCCTATTCTTCTCCACCTTGGGTTGTGATAATTTAGGTTTGTTGGACCTGTGCTCAAAACTGTTCCAAAGTTTGATCCCTCAAAACATTTCAAATTACCTACCTGAAACAGTTGGAAAGCAACACTGGAGCTGAAAAGAACAAAGGTGAAAATCTCTTTACCTCTTTGCTACCACAGACAAAATGTTAACGTGGACCTTGTTTAAGCTCTGTTAGGCCTTACTGTGCCTCATTACAAGTGATGCTTTTGTGCCCAAAGGTGTCCCTGAACATCCAGACGTGCACATCTGCCACTGTGGGAAGGAATGCGCTTCCTATGCGGACTTCAAGGCCCATTTGAGCAGCCATATTCACAACCACCTCCCCAGCCAGGGGCACAGCAGCAACCATGGGCCAGGCCATGGAAAGGAAAGGAAGTGGAAGTGCTCCATGTGCCCCCAGGCTTTCATCTCCCCTTCCAAGCTGCACGTGCACTTCATGGGGCACATGGGCATGAAGCCACACAAGTGCGATTTCTGTAGCAAAGCTTTCAGCGATCCAAGCAACTTACGGACACACCTCAAGATCCACACAGGTGAGGGCTGAGGGCTTTGTACAGATGCCTGTGAGGACAGGGGAGAGGGTGAAGGTCAAATTACAGGCCAGCAATAGACAGTGTGGCTATTTTTGCCTCATTTTTTTCAGTATTGCCTATTGGGAATTACAGAATGCAAATTACGAAGCTGGAAAAGGAATAAAATTGGGAGTTCAGTGCTCTCAAGTCAAGCTGTAGGCTCAGTAGTCAGGAGTTTTAATGAACTGATCAAGTACAAATGTGGTATACACAACCACAGAATACTCAATGGGGTGGGATTCAAGTGGTATTCAAACTTAGTCTGAACTCAGTAGCATGCTGGGGTTTTGAACTATTTCTGGCAAAGAACAGCAGAAGTACTGATAAGTGGGAAAATGGGATAAAACGTAGAAGTTATCAAAGGGCCAGTGAGGTTTTTACCTGTGTGTTTGTTAGATAAGAGAACTTGTTTTTGTAGACAAAGGCAAGGCAGTGCATCAAATGTGGTTGGGCTCCAGCAAGGCATCAGATACAATTCCTGTGGGAAATCAGTGGAGTTCGGGATGTACTAATGTACAGTAACTAGATGGTTACCATGGTTACTATTACAAAGGAAGCTACCATTGTTTTTACTGAAGAATTCATCTTGGGTGAGACTAGTCTTTTTAAGTGTTTGCCTGAATCTCTTGCCAGAAAAATGTACAGACCTGCTGGGAGTGTTTTGATGTCCAGAACAGGGAGACAAACTTGGTGTGGACAAGAAGCAGCGAGCTGCCTCAGGAAAGGCTGGCTGACCACAAGCACTGGAGAAACAAGAATCAGTGTTGTTTAGAAGGACAAAGTGCAGAAAGGTGCATTGCACTAGGGCATCTGTGGTTTGACACAGTATCGTGACATTGGTTTTTTGGCTTGGGGGCATTATGGAGTAGGGCATGAAAAGCTTTGGGAATAATGAAGTCAGCTGCCTGTTTTTTTGCATAGCTACATATAGATTGGAACTAAATAGGCCTTTATGCTGAGTCTGAAGGAACTGCAGGAGAAAGCAGGTCCTGTTCACAAAGAATCCACCTTTCTTCAGGGTGAAATTCAATTTTTCAGCAGTGGTCAGGCTTGTTTGCTTACGGCATTTCTTGGGACACCGAGTGCCAATCTGTGGGTGCTTATGTGTGCTGCTAGGTCAGAAGAATTACCGCTGTACCCTCTGTGACAAATCGTTCACGCAGAAGGCTCACCTGGAGTCGCACATGATCATCCACACCGGGGAGAAGAACCTCAAGTGCGATTACTGTGAGAAGCTCTTCATGCGGAGGCAGGACCTCAAGCAGCATGTCCTCACTCACACACAGTAAGTGACCTCACAGGAGCTGTTGGACTGGCCAGGGCAAGAAATAATAAAGCACCCTGAGACAGAATCTCTAGTTTGCAGATAGTTTGACCTAGAGAGCATAGAGGGGTTCATCCTCTGAAATGACAGAGAGGTCACTCTGGACGAAGTCATTTTACTGGCTGCAGTTGTGGAGTTCTAGTGTTTGCAATATTTCAGGGACACTGTAAATTCCAAGCATGCTCCTTGTGTTGTGAAATGGCAGTCTGGAGTGTTCATCATTTTGAAGAGAAAGGGAGTTGTTTGATTTACATTTCATTCTTTGCTGAGAACCGTGTGACCACATAACTTCTGAGCATTATTGTCACGAGTACCTTGTTAGTGAACTCCACTTGTTTGCCCTCGGGGTGTGGTGCAGCCATTCCCAGCCGTTTCTCACCCTTCTCCTCCCGTAGGCAGATGCCTACCCACAGCCCTCTGCCAGGCCAGGTCTTTTGCTCTGAGAATCTCTCCATCCTGTACATTTACTCCCAATTCAAGGTCCTCCCTTAAATGCTGCTTGCCAAGAGCTAGTCCATTTGCTTATTTCATTTTCAGCATCTGGTTTTTGTACTCACTTGGAATCCATTGCTGCTTCTGTCATGCTGCCTAGGAGTGTAGTGCAGCCAGCATGAGTGAGACAGACAGACAGACACAGACTCGCTTTGCTGCTTGTTCCTACAGTCTGAGCCAGGAGCACTACTGCTGGGGAGGTATTTTGCAGTGTCATTACAGAATGTGTTGTAGTCTGGTAAGCTCCTCTGCTTGGCATTTACAGACTGAGGGTTGTTAACATGCAGCAGCCTGGTTTCCTTATTTGTTCTTCCCTGCCCCCTCCCCGCCCCCCTTTATGCAAGGTAGGAAGGAAACTGACCTTTTCATCAAGGGCAGTATCTCTGTCCTTGCTAAAACATGGACCTTAATCAGCATTTTAATACCAGCTGCCTCGTGGCAGGAGCAAACTCACTTTTTTGTCACTTGCAGGGAACGGCAGATCAAGTGCCCCAAGTGTGACAAGCTGTTTCTGAGGACAAATCACCTGAAGAAGCATCTCAATTCACATGAAGGAAAGAGGGACTATGTCTGTGAAAAATGCTCCAAGGCTTATCTAACCAAATATCACCTCACTCGACACTTAAAAATATGTAAAGGCCCCACATCCAGTCTGTCAGCCCCAGAGGAGGAAGAGGAGGAGGATTCAGAGGAGGAATTAATAGACTCTGTGAGGACTGAAGACTGTAGGATTAACAATGGAGTCTATTCAACAGGTGATGCTCTCTCTGGACACAAATGAAGAAGAGAGGGAAACTTTCTTGGATATTATAACTAGGGAAGGAAAAAACCCTCTTCTTTGTTTCCCCAGTCACCAGTGTATGTCAGGTGAGGAGTTTTCCTTCTGTTTTGGTCTCTGCACTACACCACTAAATATAATCTGTAGCCAGAACACTGAACGAGACTGGATCATGCATATCCAAGTGAAGAGTTGCTGAGAAGGAAATGTGAGGCAAGATTTTTTTCACACACGCTGTTCATACTTCTTTTCCAACTCACTCAGATTAATCCATCCAGTGCCAGGACACGTGACACACCTTGCATAGCCCTTCGAGCAAAGAGCCACAAACCAGAAATGTAGCTGAGGGATTGCAGTGACCTGTAAGCCAGCGGTCTTTAACTGCCCAAGCCATGACATGAAGAGAAACAAACAAGAGATGGTGGTGGCCATTGATGTATTTTAAAACTTTTTAACTGAAGGATGTGGTTTGGTACAAAGCAAAGACTTACCAATGCTCAGGTTTCCTTCTTAAACAAAACCTTTTGGTTAAAAAAAAAAAAACCAAACAAACCTAAAGGCCAGTGAATTCAGCACTTGCAAACGAATTACCCCACTACAGAAAATCAACCATTGGTTTTTGGAGAACAGTTATCGCCTCTTCTTCTCCCTCACGGTCACAGCCCATGGAAGCAGATGAAGAGATAAAGACTGCATGGACTCAATAAGGAAGGGGCTTGCAGATGATCAGGCAGTGTTTACAGTATATGTTACTCCTTGTGCTGTAAACTTTGTGCTTTTACCACCTAGAATGATGGGAGGGTTTGCTGCTAATATTATTTATGGAATGAAGATTATTACATTTGGTTGTTTTCTTTGAAATAATTAAAAATGTGGCTCTTCTCTAATGTTCTTTTTTACTATTTACATATGCTGAAAAAGAATGTTCCTATTTCTTACAAGGATGCTATGAGAAATAGCACCACTTTTTAATCATCTGCCTCTCCCAAGCTTTCCCAGGACATGGTATGTGTACGAGCACCTCCATGAGCTGGGGCAGCTAAAAAACTGTAGATTTCCTGTGTCACTCCTGGCTGCACTGCAAAGGAAGATTCAGCTGTGCTCTGTTGTCTGACAAGGGAATGGGAGCCAAACTCAGCTGTGCCTCTCCCTGTACACAGCAGTTCCTAGAGAGCTCCCAGGGTTCTTGAAACCTGAAAATGCTTGCCTCAGATCAGTATGTGACTAAAAAGCTCCAGAGAGACAGGTACTGGGATCTTGGTAAGTCAAGGGGAAGATGTGTTGCTTCCAGTAATGCAATTTCTTCCAAAAACAAAAAGTGACTTTGAGAGCTACAGTGCCAATTACATTACTAGAGGTAGAGCTAAGATAAATCACCCTCAAAGAGCTTAACACAAGCCATTTATTTAAAATTAAAGCTTTGAAAAACTTGGAAGATTTTCAGTAGAGAGCTGCTGAACAGAGGTGGTTCTGGTACTTACACTTTCTTAAGCTTTACCAAAGCATTTGTTCATTTGTTGTCCACACATCATTCACTACTGCTTGGCAGCAAAATGATAGAGGCAGGAATCCCAACACAGCCAGAGTATTTTTGGATCCTGCAGAGCCATGCTGAACACCTTCACCAGACTAGGAACAGCTGAATTTGCTTTAGAAGCAGCCAATTACCTTCAAGGGATAGGAAGGAAAGTTACAGACCTGCCTTTTCTGCAGTTTGTAGGGATACTTTTCACCTGCTTCACCTCACCAGAATGAACTACAGTGAGTTAGGGTGGAAAGCAGTGGGAAGAGCATGTCAGCTATGAGTATGATCCTACAGCAGCTTTGGCATCAGTGGATTCAATACCCAGGGGGTTTTTGCAGCAGAAACATTCTGCAGGCACCTTCAGTGTGTGCAGAGGGCAAGTGCTCAAGGGAAGGTAAGAGTTTCAATTAAGTTCCTGACATAAAGCAGGTGGGTGTTAACATTATAAATGCAAGGAAACTGTTTGAGTCACATCCCTTGATTAGGTTTGTGATTCTGGAAAGAGAGTGTTTTAAGTTGCTGGTTTGATACTCAAAATGTTCTGTGCCTTCAGGTGTCACGCAGAAAGGCCTGGGCAGAGTTCAGAACATAACACAGCTCTGCACCAGTAACAGTGACCAGTTGGGATTCCAACCCTCACTTTGTGTCCTGACAGTCTCTCATCCTCCTTGAGTAGCAGCTCCTTATTTCAGTTCAAATTCTCTTGAAACACGTCTGGAGTGTGAAGAAAAACAATGCTGTGTGCAACGTCACTAAACTTCAGGTATGGTGGAACCTGGAAAAAGAAACTCCCAGTCCTTGTGGGATAGAGCCATGTTATTTCTGGTTTGATATTGGTGATATCAATGTTAGAAATACATTCCAGGATGCTGCTTGGAGACTCCAGCTTATTGGCTTAGAACTACTCTTAAGATTTCAAAAGTTACGTGGAAGATCTTTCAAAATCTGTAAACCTAACCTCAAATTAAGGATAAGTTATCTATTTACACTTGTAATCTAATTCCATTCATCTTTTGTTTATTTATTACACAACTGTTGTGTGAAATATTTTTCCTTAGGCCCTTAGAAGGTAAAAGACTAAAGTGTCTTTGCAGTATTCAACAAACTTGTGGTAGTCACAGAATGCTTTTCTAGTGACTCTTTCATTTTATGTATCAGCTTTACATATGGTAGCCCCTGTCTCAGAGATCATTATCTCAGGCTAAAGTGAGTGATTCAGTCTTTCAGTGCTGGTAATAGAGGCAGGAGCTTAGAGCTTAACCACACCACCACCTTCCTCCTTTAGCTGAGATGAAGCACCCTGCAGATTGCAAGACTCCAGAATAAATTCCATGAACTCTGACCAAACAGGGGCATTTGTAGAATACACATTAGTTATAGTCCTGTTAATTACTTTGATTTTTTGATGTCTGGTCCGTCACGATTCCATTGCTGTCTCCAAATCGTTGCTGCTGCTGCCGCCCGTGGAGCTGGAAGCCACCGAGTTGGCACTAGCCAGGATGAGCCTCTCTCTGTTTCCAAAAACTTCATTCACTGCAACACGAATGGGATTGCTTACATGTCACTTTCCCAGAGGAAAGGGGTACAGCCTGGTGAGCACCATGGAATGGAAATCCTAACCTAGTGTGGTTTCAAAGCTTCTCCCCTTACACCAACTAAGAAGTTGAAGCTTAAAGGTCAGAACAATTGCCTGCCTATGATACTTCAATTACAAGTCCTGTTATTTTCCCCCCAGAGCATCTAGAGATTTCCCTCTGCATCATTCCTGTACCTAAGTACTGTAACACTGATGAGGTTTGAAGAGCACATCATTACATTTAAATAATTTATTTCTTGTTTTACTCTCTGGTTCCCAACAGGCTCTTAAGAGCCTTCTCCAAAACATCATGCTGTTTGGTTACAGGTAGCTACAACTGATCAAAACCAGTGCTCACTTTTCTTCCCTAAGTACTCAAGAAATGTGATACCAAATCACACCAGGAACATTAGGAAAAAGATAAAACATAGGTATTATAAGAAATCAGGCATTACACTTCAGCTGCAAGAAAATAAATCATGGCAAGCAGTTCTCTAATTTAGAAAAAAGCCCACAATTTTTGAAGCTGAAAATGTGACCAGATATGAAGTATTAGAGTATTAAAAAAACTAACCTACAGTTTTCTGTCAGTCACAATACATTACTGGACACAAATACACCCTGCAAGCAAAGGGAGAACCACAACATCTAAAGAAATGAGAACATTACCTGCAGAGATCTTGCTTATATCCCAAACACGCAGCCCTTCCCGCTCTCCTCCAAAGGCAAAAACAAACGGGAAGTCAGGGCAGCAAGCTGCACAGAAGAGAACTCCCTGGCAGGGTGGGAGAAAGAAAAAAAGAGAATTTCCTTTTTAAATCTTAAAATGAATTTGTCATCTAAAAATACTTTCACTGAGGCAGTTTTAACAAATGTAATTAAGTTTCTGAAACTTCTTTTGTAAAGATACAAAATGGAAGTCAAGAGCTGCTAATTATGGACAGTTAATCACATCTTTGTCTTGAATGTAGCAGGTGCAAGCTGGAGCACCCATAGTTCTACTCAGAACGCTGTATCTGGAATTTGGGTCTGAGGCTTGGAAGCAGTCTGCCAATTCCATGTGGAATACTGCACTGTAATGAGAATGATTTACCCAGAATATACAGATATTGTTATTTTTTTTCCCAAAGAGGTGTTAGGTAAGATAGACAAAAAAAGAATAAGCAGACATAGATTAATTGTATATAAAACTTATTAGAATCAGTAAGTATTACTATACCATTTTCATATCCCTGGAGTGGACTAAACTTGGTCTGTCTCCCAGGATATCCCAAATTTTCACATATTTGTCAGCAGATGACGTCACAAGGCACCCTTTGATCTGACTGCTTAGTTGTAGCCCTGGAAGATGAAGAGTGCAGCAGTGTGAGAGCAACAGCAACCCCCATTTCACAGAGATGAGGATACATTTTGAAGGGAAGACATGAGAACAACCCCAGTATTCTCTTCACACTAGACTCCATTCCAGAACAAAGGAGCACAACGTTAATGAAAGTTCCATGCTGCCACTGGTCCCTGTAGTGAGAGCCAAGGGAACCATGCAGGCCTGTTTTGCCTCCCTCTCCCCTCAGCAGAGATTTATTCACATGCCAGCTACCACAATTAGTATGCACAACTTATTTGTTAAACAAGGAATCACTACCACCTCAGTCCTATGGATTTACGGCATCTTCCAGAGGTGCCTTGCCCCACTGGGGACAAACAGGACACAAAAGGACTCACAGGCAATTTACCTGACACCTCTTCATCATGAGCTTTCAGAGTAAACAGGGGCTTATCGGAGCGAGCATCCAGACAGTACACAAAGCCATCTTCTGTGCTTGCCTAAGGAAACCACATTTTAAAAACAAACAGCCCCAGTCACTCATTTGGGAAAAAAACTCCAATGAAATTTACCCACCCTCTGGTAAATCCCTGTGATCTGAGGCAGGCACTTCATCTCCCTAGGACATGTTCCACTGTTCCCAGGCCTGCTTCCCAAAGTCAGACTCCAACCAGCTGGTGCCCACACTGTTCTGTAAACCTCAGTTATACTGCACAGATGATATGGAAGTCTTAATCCCATGCAAATTTCTTAGAGTGTGTTTTGAAGAGAGTTGGCCCACTAAGCTTGGCTCTCGGGTCAGGCAATGAAATACGGAGCCTTCAGTCTCTTCACTGCCAGTTCAAAGCTTTTGGAGCCATTGGTGGCTCCGTGACAGTTCTGTGCAAAGCTGAGTGTGATTGTACCACAAGAGATCCACATCAGAAACACAGCAGAGCTGAGCAGCCACTTCTGTTGGCTGTATGCACAAAGCAACACAGAACTCAACAGCCACTGAGATAGACAAGATTTTTTAAATTCTGTTGCAAAGTTTTAATATAAGAAACTCAACAAAACCAAGATATTTTTACTTTATACTCTAGGTGGCTGTTAGTCTCTTCTCCCAACGTAGCAAGCAATAGGACAACATGGCCTCAAATTGGACTGGGGTGGTTTAGATTGGACATGAGCAAAAATGTCTTTACTGAAAGGGTTGTCAAGCAGAGGCTGTCCAGGGAAGTGTTGGAATCCTTGCCCCTGGAGGTATTTAAAAGCCATGCAGATGAGTCACTTATGGACATGGTTTAGTGGTGGACTTGGCAGTTCTGGTTTAACGTTCAGACTCGATGTCAGAGGACTTTTCCAGCCTAAAGGAGTGACTGATCACTCCATACCAGCCAGGAGGACAGTGCCCTCTAGCGCTGGCTTGAAACAATATTCAGGATCTTAGTTCTAATTAGCTACTTCTCAGCTGCAATTCCTTCATTACATGAAACACGACAGCAGCTCTGCAAAGGCAAATATATCCCAGCCACTGAACACTGTAACAGCATGACTAAGGTGCCACCTCTGATATGAAAAAGCACCAACATCGATAGCTTTTCTACTGTCACAGTGAAGATACCAAGTAAGTAGCAGGTCTAGAGATACTTACTGAAAAAAACACCTAAAACCATCCTTCCCCAGACTGCATTTTTATAATAAGCAGCACAAACCATTCAAATGTCTATCGGCTCCATTCTGATTTACAAACATTAAAATAGAGGTTAAATGACATGGCAACAACCAAGCAGCATAGAAGAGCATGTACTCACCAAGAAATGACAAGGTGAAAAATGATTCCAAGTTACTCTCTCAACCTGACCACTAAACCGCCACACTCGATGGCTGTCCTGGGGGTTTCTGCAGTCGTACAGCACCGCTGACCTAGGGAACAAAGGGACAGGAAATAAAATTAAAAAAAAAACCAAACCAAAAACAACAGGGCAGAACAGTTTACGACATAGTTTGTTTTCCCATGGGCATCTACAGAGGCTCCATGTAAACTATAATTAAAAAATTAAATGGAAACAACCTCACTACTTAGTCTTCCAATTCAGTAACAGACTAAAATCTTATAGATAAGCATGAGATTTTTCCATATGCTTCAAAGTTTCATCTTGGTTACCAAGAGCCACCCTATTGAAACTAAGCAGAGCTTGAATTTACTCAATACATAAGATCCTTATCACATAGCAGACCATAATTATGCAAATATCTAATTTAATTATGAACAGACTTCAGTAAAGTCAAGTAATGATGCACTAATTAGGAAATCATTTTCTGATAGATATGCACACATTTTCAAACATGCTTAATAAAAAGAAATAATTTTTAAAAACCCAACAATCTTTACAAATAGTTAAGAGAAACACTACTCCACAAAGGAGAAAGAGTGAATGGGAGTTAGTGGGTCCTCTGGGATTCTTTACAGGCAAGTGCTCAGCTGGGTGGCTGCAGAATCTGTCCCAATTCAAAAAGCTCTTGGGTGCAAATGCAAGGGAGGAGTGGTCATGTCACTCCAGCATCATCTTGCCACAATCAACATCCTCAGTGTAACCCACTCCCACTCCATCTTGTAATTAAAGAAACAAGATGGAGATTTCCCAGCTCTTTTACCAGGCATTTTACACACAACAGTTTCTTTAACAGGCTGACTTTGAGGCTATGAAGGCATCTCCCAGTGTTCACTGAATTGCCCGGGGTCCTGCAAGGCTTTGCAGGAAAAATCCACAAGGGCAGTCTATGAGTTTATAGATAGCACAGTGTTTTAGAGGTGTCTGTGGTACCAAAAAATGTCAGCTAAAAAGGGATCAGCAGCTGCTCACCACTTGGACTTAATGCTTCCTTTTATCAAAGGAAGTTGAGAGAGAGGAAAAAGTCAGAAGCAGCTTCCTAACAACAGCAAAAGGTCCAATACTTCCACTTCAGCAGATGCAGCAAGAGCGTAACAGAAGCCAGAGAACTCAAAGGCTTGGGTAAAGATTGGCAAGTCTATAAATTATTTTAACATAAAGACGAAATCTTAAAAGCAGAATTAAAAAATCAATGTAAGAACATCATGGTGATAGAACAAAATTTCAAAGTTACCCCATTGAGATGGGAGAACAGAGAGAAGTTTTTTGCCTGGCAGGATTTATAAGAACTGGCAGCTACAGAATAGTCCAAGTGTGCAGACACAAACCATTTCCCAGCATCTCCAGGCTGCAATCACAGGAGACAGCCCATTACACTTTGGCTGTGCCTATAGAGGCTGGAAGGACAGAACTGGGATTTTAATGTCCCTCATGCCTCCACCCTGGCCTTACTGGCTGGCAAAACCTGGGCAAATTTTCACAGGAATAAACAGTGACACATTCCCAATGAAGAAAATGCCATAAGGACAAATTAAGAAATAAATTTGGTTTGGAGCAGGCAGACACCTGGCACAGAAAATGTCAGTCCAGATGGTTAAAGCATTTGCTGCCTCTGAAAAAGAGGTAAGGAAAACCACATCCTGGCCACATACAAACGTGGCTTCCTTGCTGGAAAAGAACCCCAGCATTATTCAAACTGGCACAGTTATAAAAAAAAGAAAGAAAACACAAGGCTTAATTGAAGAGGGATACCCTCCCCAGGAGCAACATGTGGAAACATTACCCCGACGTACTTATCGAACGATCCAGAAACCAGGGTCTGAGTTTCAAATGGATGGAATTGCAACGTCTGGACCTAGGCAATGCAAGATTTTATATAACACATATACACAGGAACTTTCTTGGAACAAAGCACAACCATCCCTCCCCCAATCCAGCACACAGCCCTCCCCCAAAAAACCCTGCTATTAAGCTTGTTGATACTCGGACTGCTCAAAAAACAGCACAAAAGATGCACATTGCTTCGAGTACCCCCACCTGGTGAAAACAAGATATTTTCCAAAATAATTTGACTGAATATAATTTGACAGAACCCCCACTCCCCCTTTCTGCCCTAGACATTAATAAAAAAGAAAAGCTGGAGGAGGTAAAAGAATATCTGCTTCCAGTTTGGGGAAAAAAGCAGATGTTAACAAAAAATGAACATCAGGAGTTTGTCAAGGACAGTGACCTTGTTAGCAGCAAAATAAGGTTACAGCTATTAATAACTAGCTTTCACATTTTAATTACTATGCGATTAATTCATTTCTGAAGTACCCATCACTATGGTATTTTAGTATCATTTATTTTAAACCTTTTTCACCTAGAACAAACTGTAACTGACACTCATTGTTCCCTTAAGAGAGAGTTACAGTTTGACCTATGCTCAGACATCTATTTTTGTAGCTCATACCAGAACTATTATATTCCCCATCATTAGGGCTTTCACACAAAAGGCATTTTAAAAACTGTAACAAATATTTGTTAACTTTCTAAAAGGTTAAGTTAAATAACATTTTTGAAAGCAAGTACAGTGCTATTTGCAAAAGCAACTAATTTATAAAATTAAACAATTCTGCC
>VZTN01018830.1:65434-93673 GCA_013400515.1 Erpornis zantholeuca | reverse complement strand
CAGGGGGTGGGCGAGCGACGGATGCTGGTGGTTTCGTGCTCGGCCTTGCCCTCTGACAGCTGTGGTGGTGGCTGGGGGCGGGACCCCGCGTTCGGCCCGCGTTCCGTTCGGCTAAATCCAGCGGGAGGTGTGCGCTTGCGGTCCCTGAGCGCGTGCCCGCGCCGGGCTCTTGCTCGGCCTTGGTGTGGGTAAACTGTCACTGGGAGGGTGCGGGGGCCCCTTCCTGTGTGCCGGGCTCCCTTAGTCTGGGCACAGCCTGAACGTGTTTCTTGAGCTGCTCTCACAAGGGCCGTGCCAGTTCGGTGGATGCGTGTTTCTTTAAATGAAGATGAGCATTAAGTATAAGTACATGGTTTGGTTCGGCATAGTACTGTGAAGGGTAAAAACTAAACTGAATTGAACTAAATAACCTGTGGTCAGAGTAAAGTGGACTTGTGTGTTTGCGTCAGTATCACTTAACGTGTTTAAAGGGCTGCACTGCTAACAACGGGTTAAAAGTAAAAATGCTGTGGTTTCCAAGGAATCGTAGTGACAGTAAGGCTGGAGGTGCATGGGGAGGGGGGAAGGCACAACTGTAGATCGAACTGTAGAAGAAACAGACAGAACTGCTCTGCAGTCTTTTTTATAGTTATAAATATGATGTTAAAAATACTCTTGTGCTGTAGGAAAGGCTAAAAAATGTGCCCTGCTAGTGCCTAAGTAAAATAACTAAAGGCTTGGGGTGACCAAGAGGTATTATGAATTGGAGTCCAGGACAAGGATGACTGGTGTACTAAAAGCATGGAAAAAACAGGTAAGGGTGTTGTGATGGTCAGTTAATAGAGGTCTCTCTTGTTCTTCAGGTAAAGCAAATTGAAAAACGAGACTCTGTTTTAACATCAAAAAACCAAATTGACCGGCTGACCCGACCTGGATCTTCATATTTCAACTTGAACCCTTTTGAGGTTAGTTTGAACATTCTATCCTCCTTTCTAAATTGGTGTATGAACTTCCTGACTTCCTGAGTATTTATTCCAGTAAAAGACAACGTAAGGAAAGAAAAAGTTTTTTAGGTACACATTAGTGTGCAGAAAGTTTGCAGAATACAGAAGGATGGCATATATGTGTTCACTCTTTCTCACTGTTTGATGGTGGCACAAACTATATATTGTCACATTTCCCTCATACAACAGCACTGGAAGATTTGACTGGGTACTTTCTGAACAGGAAGGTAGTAGCTGGAGGTGGCAGCCTGGCAGGTTCTCATCATAGCTCTCTTAATTCAGCATTTCTAGTTGTGTGTTTTATTTTGGGTGTTCATCCCACTGAACTTGTATAGTGCATAGAATAGGAAAAGGTCTCTCAGTGGTCACACCAATGAGTTGTCTCTGAGGAGCCATTGGGTAATGGATAATCCCCTTGCACTTTACAGTGTTTGATTCCAGTTGCAGTCAGTTATAAAGTCTTAATAAGTAGGAAAGCCTGAGGAAGACAGTAAATAAGTAATCTGGTGTTTATCTGGAGTTGGTTTTCTCTGAGCATATTCCTTTCTGATATCATCTTCTCTGCCTTTTTCAAGCCTCAGGTGCTTTTGGTAGTCCCAATTCAGGGCTGATCAGCCAGATGAGTCAGCAGATTCACTTTGACAAGGTTCAGTTTTGTAGGTCTTAGTATTTGACTTGAAGAGTAAATTAAGAAAGCCATTTCAGAGTAGACTGTAGCTTTGTGGGAGAGTGTTTTTTACTTACAGATTCTTAGAGTCAGACCACATGCATCTGCTCACTCCTTGCTTAAATCTTCTGTTCAGTAAATTAATTCACAAAAGAGTTCCTAAACTCTGCCACATCTGTAAAGACAAATAAACAAGTGGTGTCACTCATAGAAACCACACAGTAAGACTCTTCTGACTTCTTACAAAATGATAAAATGAATAAATATGTTTCCTGCCTGAAGTTATGAATGACCTGACATTGTCCCCAAACCGCCATATGCTTTTGTTTCTGTCAGACTGAGCATTGCTACAGGACTGGTCAAAGGTTCAGACCAATTTGTGGATCTGAACATGTCTACATAAGACATGTGTCTACACATCCATGTCTGGATGTCTACACAAGACTTGAAGGACAATAGAAAGGACATTGGTATAGCTAAAGGAATCTAGCGTTGCTAAAAGTAGTGTCACAAATGTCACAAACATGGTGAAATGTTTGTTTTACGGGGTGAAAATTTGTGTCATTGTGGGGCAAGCTTTCTGGTATGTGCCTTTGTGCCAGTGTACCGAGTGTTACAGAATCATAGAATATGCTGAGTTGAAAGGCACCCATCAGGATCATCCAGTCCAACTCCTGGCCCTGCTCAGGACACGCCAACAGTCCCACCCTGTGCATCCCTGGCAGTGGTGTCCAGGAGCTCGGGCAGCATTGGGGCTGTGACCATTCCCTGGGGAGCCTGTTCAGTGCCACAACACACTCTCAGGGAAGAACCTTTTCCTGATATTCAGCCTAAACCTCCCCTGACTCAGTTTTGTGCGGTTTCCTCATGTCACTGATCATGAGAGTGAAGAGACTGGGACCTGCCCTTGAGCTGCCCCTTGGAAGGATGTTTAAGAGTGTAATGAGTTCTCTGCTCAGCCTCCTCTTTTTCAGGCTGAACAAACCAGCTGACTTCAGCCACTCCTCTTAAGAGTTTTAGAGCTTGCTGACAGGAACCTGAAACAGGGAGAATAGCATCAAACTTGTTCTGCTTTCATGGTCTCCTTTAGGTGCTGCAGATGGATCCTGAAGCCACAGATGAAGAGATAAAGAAAAGATTCCGACAGGTATTCAGGTTTTGCGCTCAAAGTCTGTGGAAGGGAAGTAGAAGTGCTGTAGAGATTGTGCAGCTTGGTGTGGGCACAAGAAAAATGGTAGTAAAGCTGTATCTGGGTAGAGGGGTGTCTATTTTTGGCAGAAATGCATCGAGCAATTGTATCAATAAGAGGAGAGCTGCAGCAGCGTCCCCAGTCCATGCATGATAGGCTGCTTTGCCTGTGCCGTGTGTGATGGGGCTATTGCAAACCAATACAGCCATGTATAATCAGCCTCTTGAGCTTGAGTTCAAAAGGGAGAGCAAAAAGCATTTTTCTTGTATATATGGACTTGGATCCAAGAGTATATTTTCTCTGAGGTTTCTTCAAGAATTTCTGTTATTTTTAGTGGCTTGGTTACCTGGAAAAGTAGCAGCCCTGCTTACTGGCAGGTCTGCAACACAGGAAGCATTACCCCAGCCTCCCTCTGCTGACAGACCTGCAGGAAAAGTTTTGAGTTTAATCAGTGCATACAGCAAAGAAACAGTATTTGGAGGGCTGCAGCCTCCACGTGAATTAATGGTGTGGGTGTCTTTAGACAGAAAGATGCTGAGTGGCAAAGGAACAGGATATGGGCTACTCCTGTATGTAGGAAGTGAGAGCCGAACTTTTTGGTCTCTTGCTGACTTCTTGGTTCTGCAGGACAATAAAGTGGGATGTTCTCTGCTTTGGGCTGGTAAAACAATACAGGGAGATTATTTGAATTCAAGGTAATGAAAGGAGTGTGAAGGATATGTGGTTTCCAGCCCAGTTAAAGTTCCTCTCAGGATAGTAGTGATCCATGTCCTGTCTCTGCCGGGTAGAGTACAGGCAGGAGTTTTCTTAACTTTAGGTAAAGTAGCCTAAGGAAAAAGGACCACTCTTAAATAGTTTGGTATTTGGACAGCCTTGGGGATGTTGGAGAACTTCTTGAGAGACTTTGGTTGAGGATGATCTTTCTAGTCAAAACAAATCTTCAATGACCAAGGGGCTCATATCAGTCCAGGCACTGCAGCTGAGGGATGTTTAAATTGTTCCACAATGATCTTTCTACAGCTTTTCTCGGCAGCTTTTCTCAGACAGCCTGTTTGTTACAGAGATTGTTTGTTCTCTCACCTTGTAATGGCACATACTTCTGCATGTTATCAGCTGGTTTGTCAATGTACAAAGGAATGTGATCTCTTTGGATTCTTTCTGTCTGAGACCATTTCCCTTCTCTCAAAATTCTCTGAAATACTCTTCATCTTTTACCATGATCTTGATAGCAAGATCCTTTCTATTGCAGCTGTCAATATTGGTGCACCCAGACAAAAACCAAGATGATGCAGATAGAGCCCAGAAGGCATTTGAAGGTAATGCTCTATCTCTGGGCTGCTCTGGGTTAGTGGTTTCAGCTTTTCTGGTACTGGTTTAAATGTTCATTAGGGTGGGTGGGACAAAAGTGTTGCTGCTGAGGTGCTTTAGCTGTGGTAGCAGCAGCTGTGTGAGGTGGTGGCATTTCAGCAGGTGGCACTAGGTGGCAACAATCGCATTGTCATGTCACAACACCGACAGACATCTTCATGGGGTTTTGAGATCGTTCAAGAAAAATTGTGCATTAGATTTTATTCAAAGACTGTACGACAGAAGCAGAGCGATGGTTTTAGGTGTGTGCTTTGCATCACAGTAAGATGTTCTGCACCTTAAACTCACCTCATGCCCTGTAACTACAGCTGGTAGGACTGATGCTTTCATCTGCTCTCTCCAGAAAGAATCAGACAGTTCCTGCTATTACTGTACCCCAAAAGTCTTTTAACTAATCTTGCTACCACTTTCCTAGATGTATTTAATAAAAAAACCAACAAAAAACACTGCCAAACAAATGACCTCTGTAAATTCTAGAAGCCAAATTAGTAATGCCAACATGTAGCAGTCTTGTGATGCCTTGTGAACATGGCTACTGGTGCTATTAATATTGATGCTTTTTGTTAGCTGTAGATAAAGCCTACAAGCTGCTGCTAGATCAGGAGCAAAAGAAGAGAGCCTTGGACGTGATACAGGCAGGAAAAGAATATGTGGAACACACTGTAAGTATTCTATGGGAACTTCAGGAGTTGGGGATGAGTGGTAATCATTTTGCTTTTTGGTACACTTGCCTCACATTAGGTCACTAAACTGGGCAAACCTCGTAATGGTACTGTGCAGGTGGGCACCAAGCTCTTCACAGCAGAAACAAGCCTGGTGTGTCCAGGACTGCTGTTAAGCTCAGTGCAAGATAATTCAGTGAAATTCAGTACTTGAAATAATCAGGTCAGACCACATGATCTGACCTAAATATTTTTTTCCAAGTCTGTGAATGAATGATGTATTTCAGATATGTGTAGGTGGAAGAGAATAGGTGGTGACAGCAGGAGACTGGGAGGTTTGGGGGATATTGACCTGTAAGATAAGAAAAGGAGCTTGGATTGCATTGGCCAAGAAGTTAGAGTGCTGTGGGTGGATTAAAACACAGAAAGCTTGAGGAAACAGATGTCATGGGAGAACTTAGATACTCTTAACACAAGGAGCACTTGATGTTCTGTTTGATGTTAGTCACTTGAATATCAGGAAGCAAAATAATCTTCCTGCTGGCTTGGGTGGTGTGTATTGAATAAGAATATATCTTTCAAAAAAACAAAAGGGATTATGTTGAAGGAATAGTATCCAACACAATATTTTTAATTATTGCAGTTCATGTGATAGTAATCTTGTATGTATTTGTCTGGGCCTAGGAGGGTTTGGTTTAAAACATCAATCCAGTCAAGAACAGTTTTTTCTACACAGTGTAATAGGAATGCAGAACTATTTGGATACAATTATGTAAGCCCTATAAAATTTTTAAGGCTCTTATTTTTGTTCTTAATGTTTAGGTGAAAGAAAAAAAGAAGCAGCTGAAGAAGGATGGAAAACCTCCCACTGTAGAGGAGGATGATCCTGAAATTGTAAGTCATACTATATTCAGAGAAACTGAGGAGTACAAAATGTGTTTTGAGGAATTAAGATTCAAAGCCAGTAGAGGAGTATTTATTAATGTTGTAAATCCCTACATTTAGAGAGGAACAAATTCTGTTTAGCCACTGTGGAGTATCATGTGACAGGTGATATCTGTGTACTTTGGAAAATAGTTTCAATGTAGTGTAAAGAGTAAATATATTGTGAGATTATATAGATCAAAATACCATGTTCTTTTCTCAAAGCAAGTCTTCATTGCTTGTGCATCATGCACTCTTTTTTGAATTGAACTTCTTCTTGTCTTCTGACTGCTGGAACTGTGGCATTCCTGCTGCCAGCAGAGGCACGTGTAGCACTCACTGCAGCACGGCTAAAATGAGCTTGTGGCATTTTTTAGTGAGAGCTGTTTTGTCTGTTTCTTTAGTGCTGAGGGACAGATGTGCTGTTCTGCAGCAAACTACTTGTATTAAAAAGGGCATGGCATAACTTAGTTCTTCCTACCTGGGTTCTAGTCTGGAGAAGTCCAGCGAAATGAGAGGCTGTAACAAGGCTAGGTGATTGCCAAACATTGAGTTCATTAGTCTCATCACCCTTTTTTTTCCTGGAAAGTGATTTCTACCTGTCAATATCACCACAGTAACCCCATAAACATCCTATTTTTCATTTCTTTTCAGAAGTCTCTTGCTGTTCTTTAGCAATGAAAATTGGTTTAAGCATACTGATTTTCTACTGGGAAGCCAATGCTAAATTTTTGCAACACATCTTTTTGCTGGAAAATTACTCTCTAAAACAGTGACCATTTTGCTTTTTTTTGTCAAATGTAACAATGCAAGACTTAACCCAAGGGGGTTTGAAGTGAACAGTTCTGTTTAGGCACAGCTTCATGAATTAAAATGAGACTAATATGAGGTTAATATGTAGTTGTTTCCTGGTGCCATGGCCAGAATTTAATCAGCAGTGGTTTATACCTTTCTGTGTGCTGCTGCTATTGTTGGGGCAAGATAGGGGTTCTGTGGGCACACCTATCGTTTGCTTTCTTCTTAGCTTCTTACATTCGTATGTAAAACAGACTTTAACTGTGTTGATAGGCAATATTTTAAGACTGGATTTGTGTTTTACAGTTCAAACAAGCTGTATACAAACAGACAATGAAGCTCTTTGCTGAACTGGAAATTAAGAGGAAAGAAAGAGAAGCAAAAGAAATGCATGAAAGGTATAATTAATGTTCTGCTTATGCGATTCAGGCTTTTTCCCCCTCATGCTTCCTCAGAGAAGATGAGGGATTAGAGAGTCTTAGAATAGTCTAAATTGGAATGAACCTCTAGAGATCATCTGGTCTGACATCCTGCTGAAAGCAGGGCCTTGGATTAGATTAACATGGGTCCTGTCAAGATGATTTCCAATAATGTGGATTCAGCTACCTCTCTGGGTAACCTGTGGGTTGTAGAGCCCTATGCTTGAGAAAAACACACAGGAAAGTTGCCCTCCTGTGTTGAAGATGTCAGTATATTTGATATGCTTGTGTTCTTTTATGTGTACACATGGAGGCCAGCCACAACAGTGAAGTTAGTGTGCATGCTATTAGTGTGCAAAGGATTGATTTTTAATTTTATTTAAGTGTCAGAAATACACTGTGGCATGTGCAATCCTGAACTATTTTAGGTGTTTTGATCACATGCTGCCTGAGTGCTCACTACAGATATACTTCCTACCACGGGGTTCTGTGCTGGTCAGTGGGGTGGGAGATGGCTGTGGGACATTGCTTTTGAGTACAGGTTAAAAGTTTCATTTGTTCTTTGCGTGCTGAAGTGGCTATTAACTTCTCAGAATGTGTACCCTCAGCAGTTTTAGACTTACCACTAGAGTGATGTCCAGCTTCTTGGATGAAGAAGTCCAGCTTGTTTTGCTGAACAAGAGAAGCTGACTCACTAATTGTGTGCCTGCTGTCAGTGGGGCCAAACCATCTTCTCTGCTTGCTGCTCTTCCAAATTTGAAACAAAATTCTGTTTGCTGTGCTATCTTAGGTGTGTGTATTTATCTCTTCTGTAATCTGCCAGAAAATTAGAAGAGCTTTCCAAGATGTTTTGAAAGCATTGCCATGCTTTTTAAAGTCGATGCTTGTGGGTTCATAACTTCTTTGTGGTTTCCCTTCCAGGAAACGGCAAAGGGAAGAGGAAATTGAAGCACAAGAGAAAGCCAAACGAGAACGGGAATGGCAGAAGAACTTTGAGGTATCAGCAGTTTAACTTACAGAGTGGGCCTCAGCAATTCTGGTCCATGTTGCAGGGAATGCCCCTAGAGAGATGAGAGACCTTTTGTATGGAAGTCTGTAAGATAATTTAATAGATCTGCACCAGCCTGGGTTTTGTTCATGTGTGTGGAGCAGAGCCCATCAATAGGGCTTTGGTATCACCTATGCAGAAACAGGTCTGGTAGATTAAGGTATACTATTTTTCATCTTTCAGCAGATCATTCTTGTCTTTGGTTGTAAAATTGAATTGTTGCTTAGCCCAGGTCACTGGTGACCACTAAAACTTAATTTGGAAAGTGTTTGTGTGGACTGTTGGTGGTACTTTCCAGTCTGGTTCTTAACACTTACGGAATCTGTGTCTCCTCTGAATATCAAAGACATGATGGATAGTCACTTCTCTGTGACCCTGCCACCTTGCAGCCAGGGTTTAGGCATATCTGAAGTAGTTCATGGTGGTCATGCTGCTATTTTAGGGATCCAGCATACAGCCCACCAAAATACTTGATCTAGCCTATAACTCTTCCCTCGTTACACACCAGAGTTGAAGACTTGAGATGTGCAGGGAATGGTGAGTGGGAAAGATGTCAGTAAGGATGTGTGGGATGTCATGAAAGGATGAGCTAGATTGTTCATTTAATCCAAAGCCAGAGCCCAGTGTATGCTCAAGAGAACTTTAAAAAAGGGAGAGAAGTGGATGAGCTGGACTGGCATCCTGTGGAAAGTGAGCAATTAGGATGTGTCTGGACACTCAGCTTGGAAGAGTTTGTGGTCATGTGCCATATAAGAAGTATGTAAGAGCTGGATATTCTAGAAAACTTATTAAATGCTGCTATATTGAGTGTGCTGTGGATCTTGTTATTTAATGCCAGAGGAGTAAATTGAGGGTGTTGCTGGCCTTGCTGCTGGCAGAGGTTCTGTGTTCTCACACCAGGGTGGCCACAGAAGGTGGGTGTCACTGCTGTAAGGGTGCAGTAAAACACAGTAGTTGGGGACATGGGAGCAAGTGACACAACCAAATAAGGACTGAGCAAACAGGAGCTGCAGAACTATTGATACTGTAGCACTGAGCACTTGCATGTCCTCAGCTACTGTTGGACAGCTGAATCTCTGCATAGCAGAGATAAGCCTCTCATTCTTATGCATGCCAAGGATTCATTTTGGACATTTACACCCAGCTTTGACACCTTCTTTGCACATAGATGAAATGGTCACCAGCAAGGCTGGAGAAGACCAGTGTAGGTGTTGGGGTTGCATTGTGCTCCAGCATCCAGATCCCTGCCAGTGCTGGGCCCTCTCCCATCCTGCCATGGGAGAGGGGGAAGGGAAGCAGACAGCTGCTGTAGCCAGAGCCCATCTGCAGCACTGGTGTTGCGGAGATGGGCCTGGAGTGGATGGATCCCGTGCTGTGAAATGGATCATCCCTGGACTTGTTCTGTCCTGCTGCGAAACCTTCAGCCTGTAGAGATCATAGGTTGGCTTTGTGGGGAGATTTAGGGTGGGTTTTTTTGTGGGGCTTTTGGATTGGTTTCTGTTTGTTTGTTTGTTTTTTTCTCCTCTGGAAAGGTTTCTGCAGCTCAGCAGGTAGGGCAGGGAGAGAAGAGGAGAAAAGTGCACCAGAGACCTTTTTTTCTCGTTGTGTCAATGTGATGAGACTTTGAGCAAGAAGCATGAGAGAAAGCAGCAGTACATTTTCCTTCTCTGTTCTCCTGGTGCTGCAGCTTGGAGGCAGGGAGAGCAGACAAAGGAGATGGCACATTCTGGGCTGATGGATTAGGAACAGCCGTTTGAGAGGTTTTTTGTTTCCTTTGATGATTCAGTAGAGAGTAAGGACTGCCCAACCCAATTCTGTGGTTTCTTAAACAAGAATCCAGCAGAGTGCTTATACAGGTATGTGTAAGATCACTTATAGTTCTAATGCACTGTATGGCTCTTCCCAGTGTCTTTGTGTCCTGGCTGTCAGGGGCTGTGTGCTGGATAAGGGGAAATTGCTACTGATCTGAAACTGGTATTTACTACCTGTGCTCTGGCTCTAGCACTTGTTAACTCTGCAATTCCACCCTGTTGTTCCCAGGAAAGTCGGGATGGTCGTGTAGACAGCTGGAGAAATTTTCAGGCAAATACAAAGGGGAAGAAAGAAAAGAAAAACAGGACCTTCCTAAGACCTCCCAAAGTAAAAATGGAGCAGCGTGAATGATCCTGGAAGCACTACCGAAGTGCAGGTCCTCAGTCCCTTCTCTGCTTTTAAGGACTCACTGGCCTAGAGTAAGATTTGCTTTTCAGTAGACTGCTTGTTTCCAGTACAATTAATTATCAGTCGAAGTATTTTTTGTACTCTGTCTGTTTGAAATAGGGCCAGAGAATGACCCCAGCCAGGGCCCCGCTGCACGTAGAACACTTGGCTTAGGAGAGTCCCTGCCATTCCTGCTGTCTTGTGTGTCTCCTACCCTGTAACTCAGTGTTTTGTACTTCACAGAGACTGTGCTGTTTCACCACTTCTGTTTCTAGTTTGAGAGCTGAACAAAATATTGGAAATGCATCCAAACTGTTCCAGGCACCATCTTTCTCAGCAAATTCAGCTTGGGAAAGATCTGGACTGACTATGGGAATATGCTTCCAGCACTGTAGAGTGCAGCTGGCCTGCAGTTAAGTCCTGCAGCTCCTCACTGCACTGAGTGGTGCTTGGAAGGAACCTGCCCCCAGGATCTGATTTCCAAACTAAAATTCCAGCTCTCAGGCTTAGGCTTCTGTTAATCTCAGACCAGCTGGTCACTTCCTGTAAAGGAAAATAACTTCCCTTGATTAATAGTTAAGCTGCAATGGTCCATATGTAAAATAAATTTTTACCCAAATTACCAGGTTTTCTTCTTGGAATTATTAAAAAATGCAAAGCAAGAGTGAGAATGGAGTGCTGTCACTGAGATGCTGCTGCTCTTCAGCTTGAGTATTTTCCCCAGTAAGGGTCTGCTGCCAAAGTCTGCTCTGGTTTGTGTTTTGAAGTGACAATCCTTAGAGTGCCACCCAAGAGGCTGGGAGAAGATGTTTTTTTCCTGGGATGCTGCCTGGGTAGAGGCAAGTGTGCTGGGATCTGTGCTGAGAACTGAGCTTGTGGCTGGGCCTTGGCAGGGAGGGTGGATGGGTTGGGAGACTTGGGCACCTGTAAGGAGCATGACTCCTCAGAGCTGTGGGGTGAGCTCAAACTCATGACTTTGGGATTTTTAAATTCCTGCTTTCTGTGTGTTTTAAGTTTTTTAAGACATTCTTAGCTCTTTAAAGGTGTTGAAAATGGAATGTTCCACAGACTCATGTGTGCCAGGCAGGTCTCTCTGGGGACCTTTCTGCAAGCTCTTCCCATTTGTTCTCATGGCCATCCCCATACCTGGGTCCTGTGAGTCCTGTGGGCACTGAACAGGCTCCCCAGGGAAGAGTTTACAGCTCCAAGGCTGCCAGAGCTCCAGGAGTGTTTGGACAATGCTTGCAGGAACAGGGTGGAATTGCTAGAGTGTCCTGGGCAGGGCCTGGAGTTGGACTCAACGATCCTTGTGGGTCCCTTCCAGCTCAGGATATTCACCAGCAGAAAAGGGGCATTGTCCCTTGCATTATGCCCTGGCACAGCGTGCTCGGCCTTGCCCTGTGTAGGGCTGCACTGGCTGGGTTGGAAACATCCCCAGGTTTGTTTTCCAGAACTCCTGGCAGTACATCTCCTGCTGATGAGGCTCACTTGCCTTCCCGTCTGGGTTGCCTCCTCGTGTTCCTTCGCAGGTGCAACTGTCCCAGCCCTGGTTTCATGTTGTGCACAGAAGGGGAAGCTGTTTTGGGGGTGCTGCTCCTCTAGGCTGTGATCCTTCTCAGATCTCAGCAGCAGTGACCACCATGCACACTTTGATCTGGGATGTAGTTGAGCTGCCTGTTTCACTGTTGGGGCTCAGTAGCTGTCCTGTGAGGAAGCCTCTCTTTCACACCAGCTGGAGGGCTTTGAACTTACAGATACATACCTTAGGGCAATTAGCTCTTTGTAGCACAGCTCTGCTGCAGCCTATTCATAGCCATAAACTGGGCTCTGGGAGGCATTCCTGGCCTCCCTGGCTGCCTGCTGCATTCACACTTCCTTTCTGGGATTATCTGGGATAAACTCTGTGGTCACTCTTGTAACAGTTTTTCAGGGTGGAGCAGAGTTTTAGGGGTGTGTTTTGATTACAGGTCGGGCACCTGTAAAGGAGAATAACACTGACCCATGTGCCAGCATGATTGTTGCAGTTCAAATCACAGAACTGGAGTGTTTTGGGGATGGACCTCTGTAGGTCTTTATTTTGACCTTGTGTTTGAGGTAGGGCTATCATTAATGGTAGGTGAGGTAAGATGGGGCTTTATCTAGGCAAGCATAAAGATGAGATCCCTGGCCTGCCTGTGTTTCTCTCCCAGGGATGAACACCCCTTGTAGTGAAAATATTTCATGGATATCCATCCTGCATCCCAGTTTGTGGCTGTTGCCCATTGTCACACTGTCACTACTGAGAAGAGTTCATGCCTGTCCTCTGCAACTTCACTTCCAGCAGCTGCAGGTAGTGATCAGGTGGTCCCTCTACCTCAGGGCTGTTCCAGCCTGTGCCCCAAGCTCAGACTGTGGTGCCAGCTCTCTGCCTTTCCAGTTATCCACATCCCTTTTAAGCTGCCCAAGCTGTTCCAAGTGCAGTGTCACCAGCCTGATGCAGAGGGGATATTAACTGTCCTCATTCTCTGGCTGTGCTCCTGGCAGAGCCTGTCTGCCTTAATTCACAACCCAGCTGGCAACCTTCTCTGCTGGGAAAGGCCATAGTTAAACTGCTGCAGCTTGGTTGTTCGGTTGGGAAGTTGGGAAGTTTGCTGCAGCTCTGCAGTTGGGTGCCTTGGGAGCTCCAGGATGTGCAGCCAGCCAGTTTCTTCTGGCAGCAGTGCTTTGTGCACTTATAAGTTGTGACTGTCTTGCCCTTCAGGACTGTCTTAGAAGCCTCACATTTCCTTTCCTGCCACAATCAAAGCCAATTCTTACCAAAAAAAATCCCCAACAACATTTCCTTGTTAAACAACCCACAGGGCCTAAAGGGAGCAGACAGAAACACATGTGATTTCTTGTTATAACATGAGTGACTCAGTCGGCTGTTGTGCCTATGACCTGAGACATGCCAGTACCACAGAATATGTCAGAGGAAACCCCATGTGGAACCTGGGCAGAGCAGGAAGGGGTGGGTCCCCCATATCCCCAACCACCCTTTCTTCCCAGGCTGAAGGAGCACAAGGACCGAGGGGGGTTTATAGTGCTGCAGAAGGGGTACAGAAATGAGCTGCCACAGCCTGGAGTATTTTCTGGCTGATGTTTTCTGATATGGGACTCCCACAGCAGAGCAGTGTCCTTCATGGCACTTTGCCAATGAATCTCCACCTACCATGGAAGCCTTGGAACAAGAGGTCACTGTTCTGCCTCCTGATCCTGGAATCTGCAAGGAAACGGGGAGCCCAGAGAACAGCTCTGGTGAGGGCGCTGGCCCCGCCTTGCTGACCTGGGATCATGTCTGCACCCCTGGCCCTTCCAGGAAGTGCCCCTGACCTGGAGCTGCTCCAAGGCTGGGCTACCCCATCTCTGGCCTGTGAGGCACCAGGTGCCACAGGAGTGTGACAAGCCCCTCACCATGAATGGAGCTTCAACCACTGTGTCCCTTCCACTGCCTGCCCAAGGAAGGACCACAGGAACTGGTGTCAAGCTCCAGGGTGCAGGCAGGGCACGGCTAAGCATGTCACAAGTGCCAAGAGGGAAGTGAGTCACTCACCTGGGAGCCAGCACACCGCCCTCTTTCCTGTCAGAGCTTCTTCCCAGGCACGGCCACACTGACGGCTTGGCCCTGCTGGTGTTTCCACTTGCGGCAGGGACCTTGTGGGCTGGGGTCTGTGACTGAGGTGGAGCAGGTGCTCTGTGACCCCAAGGTAAGAAACTCCTATCCCTTCTGCTTGCTCTCTCAGGCCTCCCTCCACAAGCTCCTTCTGTGTCTGGGTAACTCAGGATGTGGGCTGGCTCAACATCCCCTGTGGATCTCTGAGCCATGGCATCTCAGACAGTGCCATGGGGGGCAGCATCTTCCCAATGTGGGTGTGGGAAGATACTCCTTGTTCTGCATGCCCAACAAGCAGGGATGAGGTGATGAGCATTGTGACAGCATGAGTCAGGCGGGTGCTGCTGGTGCCTTTGGGGTTGAGGGGAGCTGCTCTCGCCCAGGTTCCGTTCCACCCCGAGTGACAACGACCCTGGCTTGCAAAGCAAGGTGATAAGCCCTGCCTGGACCTTCCTCTTGTGAGGAAGAGGAGGCAATGCTTGGAGCCTCTCAAGAAAACCAGGTCCTTCATCCCACTCATACACACAGGCCGTGCCCAGGCTGGGCAGGCAGATGGGGCGGAGGGCCAGCAGCTGTGGCAGATGTCTCGCTGCAGTTGGGAGCAGCAGGAGTAGTGTCCCAGCTGTGGCAGCTGAGGCAGAACATGGCTTTTGCCTCCAGCAGAGCTGTGACAGCCTGGGGCTGTAGCACACAAATCCTGACATGATCGCCCATGAACTCACCCCTCTGCCCAGTGCAGCAGGGCTGTGCTTGGGAACTAATACCAACTGGAGGCTGTCCTGCTCCCTGCCTCACCCGCTGCTAGTGAGGCTGTCCAGCTACCAGCAGTGACATTCTCTGCCAGTCTGGGCAATCCCTCTGGCACAGCCAGCAGCAGAAGCCATGCCCTGCCTTGACATCTGCCAGAGGGTACCCAGGGAGTGCTGCTGCCACTGTCCCAGGAATGGCTTCAACTGGTCAATGGGTTGGTGTGTTTTCCTGCTGAGCAAGCCAAGTTCTGGGGCACATTTCTGCAGGGTTGGTAACAAGGTGGGGACACCCTGTGCTTGGCTCTGAAGTGCTCATGATGGGGGAAGCTGTGTTTCTTTCTTTCCTGCAACAAGCAAAAGAAAATTTTGCAGTGTGTTACCTGAGTAGTGGGAACTCACAGACAGTAGCACACAGCACCAGCTCAGCATAAGATGTGGCTCTAAAAGAACTTCATGCTTTTTCAAAGAGCTGTCCTGGCACTCAAGAATGTGCCCTGGGGACTGGAACCAGCAGGGACCAAGCTCATCTGTGTGCTGGTGGCTGGTGCTGTCACAAGCTCCATGTTGGTATTTCATCTCGTCCTTTTTTGCTGCTTGTGTCACTGACAGGGCAGTCACAGACCCATCAGCTGAAATGCTGCTCCTCCATTTGCACTCCTTGGAGAACTCTTTTCTGCCAAGGCAGTGTAGCTTGCTCTTGGGAAGAAAGCTCTGGATATTTGCTTATAAAATCAAGAGTTTCTGATCCCTCCAAAATTTACATGTGGTTATCCAAAGCAAGTATGCTAATGGGCTCCATCTAAGAAGGAAACGACCCCAAGGACACGTGCCAGAGGCAGGTGGTGCCGTAAGCACTGGGCATCTGCCATGGCAGTATGTGCTGCCATGAGAATGCTGCTGGGTGCCAGACCCATGGGGAACAACCACTGCCCACCAGTCAAACTGTGTGGGGTTTTCCCCAGACAGTGGAATTTGGAACAGCTGCTCTGGGATCCATCACATACAACAACCTGAAGGACTATAAGTGCTGCTTAACAGCACCAATGGAAATCAGAGTAAAATAAGTTTATTTATTTTTTATTAGGTTACAATTTGGCTTGATGAAAGTAAAGGTGTACTCAAGATAGGTTTTTTTTTCTCAACTCAGCCTTGCATGGCTGTCAGAGCTGCCAGCTGGTATGTGTGCATTCCCTGGGTGGGAAAAGCAGGAAATAGTGTCAAGCACAGGGCAGTCATCCTGCCAGGAGTGTTGAATAAGCCTAGCCTCCCCTGGCAAAATGCATCTTAATATTGGATTCAGAGAGTTACACGCTCAGAAATTGGCAGAAGGGCCAGGAGAGCAGGGAAAGAGGGTCCCCAGGTGGGAAGGCAGTAAAAGGGAGGAGCTGGCTGTGGACACTGTATGGGGGCAAAGGAACCTGCTGATGCAGAATGGCCATGCTGCAGGGCTGAGCAGAGGAAGGATGAAGACTTCTGAAGGTTCCTCCCCAGCCCAAAAGCCTCTAGGCTTTCATTTCCTCTAAGGTCTGGGTTGCAGCAGGATAGTGAGCCAAGATTTGTCAAGTGTTGCTACATCCCCTACAAGCACTCCCCTTGCCCCTGATATCACTGGCTGCTCTCCCCAGAGATGTGGCCTGGCCATCAGCCAACCTGCATAGCATGCTCTTGTTTGGTTTTAAGTTTAAACATCAAAAAACAGCCTAAAGGCTTTGTCCCATCCATGGAGGGTCAGGCTCCTTCATCCTTACAGCAGCTGATGGGAAGGGGAAAGGAAGGAGGATGTCTGGTGGCAGAAGGAAGGAGATAGCTGCAGCTTCCATCCCAGCACTGCTCTGGAACATCACTGCCAGAGCCTCAGCTCACCCTGATGTGGCCTGACAGAGCCTGGCTGTCCCTTGCTCCACATGGCAGCCTCCTGTGCAGCCCACCCTGCTGAGGTTCCTGTCCCATGAGGTACAGTTGCTGCAGGGGTCCCTCACATTGCAGGGGTTCCACTCTGCTCAGGGCGCTTCCAAACACCTTGGCCACCCTGTGCTCTTGTTGTGGGGGACTAGAGTGACCCCACAGCAGCTCAGACATATCCAGCTGTGGTGCCAATGGTGGTGTCCATGAACTTCTGGTTGTCTTGGAGTTCTCCCTGAGCAGGGTTCAGAGCAGTAGGATTGTCCTGCAGTTTGCAGAGCAGCCTGGCTGGAGCTCACCTGGGATTCCTGGGGGCTGCCTGGCACCTGGATGCACACCTGCAGAGCACTGTGCTGAAGTGCATGCCAGGTGTTTCCCTCTATAGTGGTCCTGGGAAAGGCTACCTGCATGCTCTGGAGAAGAGCCAACCCAGGCAAAGAAGCTCAGACTTGTGCTGGGGTTTTGCCTGCCCCTGGCTGGAGACATCCAGGCACTGGCATGGACAGTGAGTGAGTTCTGGCATGGTGCTGGCTGCCCTGGTACTGTGCAGCCCGTAACCTTGGGAATCCTGAGGCCAGGTGAGCCAAAAGCCAGCAAAGCAGCATTGCTGCTGTCCACCTCGGCTCCTCTGTCAGTACCCCATCTCCCTCACTGACGTGGAGATCTCCATATCCCAGCCCAGAGCCAGGGCTCACCAACCCAACAACAGAAGTGTGACTTGAAAGTGTCCCCCTGTCTGTGCCAGCTCCTTGCTCTTGGAGAAGTTTGGCTGGTGTCCTCAGTGCTGGGGCACAGGACACACAACGCTCAGCCTGTCCCTGTGGTTCCCAGGACATGAAGCCACGCCATGAGGGTCTCAGGTGTCCCCACAGCATGGACATGGCCAGGACCTTCTGCAGAATGTTTCCCAAAGGGGGCATTTCCTGAGAAGAACCAGGAGAGCTTTTCCCAGTCTTCCCAGAGGAGCTTGGGCCCCTGTTATTCCTCAGCAGCCTTGTGGCAGGCTTGGACACCCCTTTGTCCTGGTGATGGACTCTGTGGGTCTGTTCTGGTGTGTTTCACAGTGACCCCAAGCACCAGACTCGGTTCTGGTTCCTGTAGATGTGTCAGGAGTGAGGTTTTTGCTCTAAGCTCACATCTGTGCTGCGTGCAGGTGTAAGAGCAGAGGAAGGCATGGAGGGCAGGTTAATCATCACTGTGGGAGCTACCGCCTGGGATTTATGGCTTGGCTGGGACATGTGTGCAGCTTTGCTTGTCAGTGGTGTCTTCCTGAGCACCCCACCATCAGCATCACCATGCTGAGTGAGCTTCAGGCTGCCACAGGTAATGATGGCCACAATGTGATGGTGTATGGGACAGGTGATGATCTGCCCTGCTGTGATGTCTCACTGTCTGTTGAATATCCCTGAGATAAAGGGAGACTTGGGATGGTGGAATCCCTGAATTAGCTCCAACACAAGTGTAAAGGAGACTGCTAGGGAATGAGTCCACATATGAGTTTCCTATCTCTTCCTTTCCTGGAAGTTATTAAGTGGAAGCTCTTCTGCCATTCATCTGTTTGGGAGGAAGATGCTCAAAAAGTTGTCTAATCCCAAATCTAACTGGGAACACAGAGTGGATTCCTATTCTGCCTTTAGAGGAAAATCCCAATTTTGTCCTCTTTCAAGATCATCAAAAGCATAGACACTCTGAGGAAAAAGCCTTAAGGATTTCCAGACCTTTGCTGTGGCTAGTTGTCTTTCCTCTACAGCTTATTTCTCATTTCCTTTAGCTGACGTCACACATTTCCTCTCCTCTAGTGACTCTGCAGTCATGCTACAATTGCTCTCATTCTGGTGCCCTGTTCTTAAGAGCTGCCAGCGTGGAGACTGTCCAGCCCCAGGGCAGGGAAAATAACATCTGGGAGACAACCAAGCATCCTTAGTGAAACCCCAACCGCTACTAAGGCCTGAATATGGACATATTGTGCTGAATTTTTTCAACTCCGGTAAGCAGAAAATATACTTTATTAGTACTATTCCTCTTGGAATATACTCTTGCTGATGGCAGAGCTTGCTTGCATCTATAAGCCAGTAAATCCTGACTGGGAAGGCATGGTCCATGGGAGATTCTGTAGACTGGGAGCAGGATTGGCAGGTGCCCTGGCCATGCTCTGCTGCTCAGCTGGTTACTTCCACCTTCAGCCCTGCATCCAGAGGGGTTGATGGTACAAACCACCTGGGATTACTGGCTGGGGGACTGTGGACTAGGCAGTGGCTTGGACTGAAGATCTCAGGGGGTTCGGCCAGGCGGCGCAGACTGCTGCAGCAGAGAACAGAAGCCACAGCCACCCATATCTTGCTGCTGGCACAGGCAGTATGAACAGGCTTCAAAGAAAGGAGAACTGCCTCAACAGGACAGACTGAGTGAGAGCCCCCACACAGTGCTCCAGAGCCCAGGGCTCAGGGCATTCACAAGTGTACGGAGATGTGAGCTTGGGGTCCTCAGGCTGAAGAGGGAAGTGGGCATTGGGTAAATTCTGTGGGGAATGGTGCTATGTTCCCTTCAATATGTGCTTAGTAGAAAATCTTACTTGGCTCATGAGAAGGAAAGAACACCTCTTTTGTGATTCCCTGCAGGACCCTGGCATTGGCACAGCACAACCTCCTAATGCAAAGATAGGTGAGCTCCACCAGGTGCTGCTGGGGCCAGGAGATGGCACTGCCATCTCCCGCAGACTGCCTTTGCCAGAGATTTCGGCAAACTGGAAGCAGTCACAGAGCATGTTCGCACACTCACCTCTCCATTTCAGAGCACAGCCCTGTGGCTCAAGCCCACCTTCTGTGCAGGACTCTGCCGTGGAGGGGACATGCATTTTCGCCCTCCCTTCCACCCCATCTGCTAAATCTGGCAGCTGGTGCACAGTCTGGAAACCAGTAAAGTTCACCAGAGCTCCTAGGCAAAGTTTGGTGGCCACCATACCATTGTGCAGCACCAGAAATGGAGGCATGGGTGGACAGTCCCTGGGGAACTGTCTGAAGGGACTTTGTGAACAACAGCTGTGCCCATGTATTGGATGCGAGCACTTCTCCTCATAAATCCTGCTAGAGAGACACATTACATGGGTTTTTTCCACCCCACTCTTGGTATACTCAGGTCTGGTGCCACAGGAATAGAGCACCTTTCATTGCAAAGATCCCAGCCCTAAGCACCAGACTATTTGGTGGTGTTGCAGATAGTCAGATACTTGCAGGGTGAGTATATGATACAGATTTGGAAAAAAAAAGGAGTTCTCTAATGATCTTAGGTAATTAGGACTTCCTGGGTTTTTATTCCTTATTCTAATGTCAGACTAGTGTATCAAACATAACACTCCCCACTAGCTTGTCTTGCTTCTGCACTGTCTCACCCCTTCCCTGAAGGTCCATATTTGCCTGGTGCCTTCCCAAGCTGAGATGCAAATCCTGCCAGCTGGCACATCTCAGTGGAGAGGGCCCCTCAGAGAGTGGCTGAGCTGGGCTGAGACACAGGCAGTGATGCAAAGCCACGTTGTGACAATTACCACTTCTCATCCATCATAGACGAGGGTGCAAGCTGATCCCTGAGATGACCAGGACTTGCCTTGTGCTCTGCATGAATTAAAGGAGAACAGGGGACAGAGAGTGGGCCCTATGTCCCCTCCATAGGGCAGCAGTGAGTGACACAGGGATGTTCCAAACTCTGTGGCCACACCCTGATGTGTCACATCCCAGTCCATCCTCCTGGCTACTGCACCTGAATAATGTACTGCCCTTTGGAGATCAGGGGGCTCTCAGCAGGGTGGCAGAGATTAAGGTGAATGAGGAGAAATACATGTGTCACCTGGGGCCAACTCCCACTACTGTCGCGGCTGTGTGTCCATTCCGCACAGACTGTGGCTGGAAGACTGAACTTAAGGACACTTGGAACCCAGCACTGCCCAGTATGTAGCTACCTGGGAAGGTCCAAATCTTGTAATTGTCATGTTCTTAGGGGACCTGCAAGGGGTGAGGAAGGACAGGACCCTCAGGAAGATGACTGCTGCCTTCCTTTCCTAACGACTGGAGACCAGTACCAGGGGTTGCAATTCTGCGGAAAAAGGGAGAGCAAGCTTCAGTTCCAGCTGACTTCCCCATTTGCAGAGGAAAATTGCAAACGTGCAAATGTGTAAATGAGGAACAACAGCACAAGGGCACCCAGGGGAACTCAGCCCACAGAGGATGGGATGGGGGTTCCTGGCACTGCCTGCTGCTGTGGAGGATCCTGAATGTTTTGAGGCAGGAGGGCACCTGCTCAGGAGCAACAAGTCTTTGGGGAAATACCTGTTTTCCACAGGACTGGTGCAGCTGAGGCAAGCCCAGTACAATGAACAGCACCTGACATTCCCAGCATAACTCACTCCAGTTTAGGCTTCATGACTGGTGGTAAAGTTTACTCACTCTCAAGGAAAACCACTGTGTTCTGACAATTCCATTAAAAACTCAGCAGGTTCAGCCCCAGCAAGCAGCCCCACTGAGGGCTCTCCCACTGCTCTCCCTGCAGCAGCCACTTGTCTTCCCATGAAGAGACAGGGAGAGAAAAACATGCAGACCTGCAGGATTGTGTCATGGAGAGGTAAGCGCCTGCCCAGTATCACACAGGCAGTCAGTGCTGGAGTCGGGAACCAGTTACATGTCCTCTCAAGGGTAAAAGCAGCAGGTTAAAGTACACAAGGGATTAGATGGGATTCCTGTAGAACTGAGACAGGGATGTACAGTATTAAGGATGCGGAAATTTGATACAGGATCATAGAACCGCAGACTGGTTTGGACTCATCTTATTCCACCCCATCATGGGCAGGGACACCTTCCACTAGACCAGGTTGTTCCAAACCCCATCCAACCTGGCCTTGGAGACTTCCAGGGATGGATTGACTGATATGTTCAAACCATAGGTAAGAGTTGAAGAAATCCCCGGAGGTGCAGACTGCTAATACCAGACCCTGAAGGTGTCTTTGTAGGGACAGTGTTTGCCAATAGCCTGACATGGAAGTGCAGAATTGCTGCTGCTGCTTCTTGCATCCGAGGAAGAAATGGGGCAGGGGGGAAGGGAGACAGGTTGATTTGATTACAACCTCAGTTCAAAATGACGATAGCCAAGATTTTAAGATAGATACCCTGAGGTGAGAAATAACAATGTACCACAAAACATCACTCATTGTTTACTGAGAACAACAACTGAGATGTCTGTTTGCCTGTGAAGGAGATGTTGGGAGTCTGCAGTGCCTGAGGCTGAGAGAACAAACACAGTCTCTACAAGTGTAAGCAGGAAAATATCAGAAAACAACAGGTAGATGGTGACTGGAAATTACCCAATGCCCAGCAGGTCTGATGAAGAAACAGAGCTGGGAGGAGTTAGTGATACACCAGCCCTGGGCTGCCATTTATCCAGACCTGGGCAGGCTGGAGTGGAACCTAATCCAGTTCAGCAATGGCAAGTGCAGGGTCCTGTGCCTAGGGAGGAATAACCCCATGCACCAGTACCTGCTGGAGGCTGACCTGCTGGACAGCAGCTCTGCAAGAAGGACCTGGAGGTCCTGGTGGATTCCCATGAGCCAGCAGTGTGTCCTTGTGCCCAAGAAGGCCAATGGTGTCCTGGGGTGAATGAGGAAGACTGTAGCCAGCGAGTTGAGGAAGGTGATTCCATTCCTCTACTCAGCCCAGGTGAGGCCACACCTCAGTGGTGTGTGTGCTTCTGGGCTCCTCAGTCTAGAATTAAACTCCTCAAGAAAGACATGGAGCTCCTGGAGTGGGTCCAGTAGAGGAAGGGACTGGAGCATCTCTCTGATGAGGAAAGTCTGAGGGAACAGAGGCTGATGAGGAAAGTCTGAGGGAACAGAGGCTGTCCAGCCTTGAGAAGAGATGAGCGAGAGGCAACCTCATCCCTGTCTGTCTGTGTCTGCAGGGAGGGGTCAGGATGACAGGGCCAGACTCTTTTCAGTGGTGGCCAGCAACAGGACATGAACACCAGGCACAAACTGAAACACAGGAAGTTCCATCTGAATATGAAAAAAAATTCTTAGCTGTGAGGGTGACAAAGCCCTGGAACAGGATGCCCAGAAAGGCTGTGAATTCTCCTTCCCTGCAGTTATTCAAACCCCATCTGGATGCCATCCTGCACAACCTGCTCAGGGGAATCTGCTTCAGTAGGGGCTCAGCCAGGTGATCTCTCAAGGTCTTTTCCAACCCCAACTCTTCTGGGATTCTGTGAGACATTTTTACCACATACTGTTTCATATCTGGAATTCTTTAAAGTAAGTATAAACAAGTTAAAAAGTATCAGAAACCATGGTGGGAGGTAGGGGCATGGAGAAGAAAGGGGAAGAAAGGAGAACCAGATGCAGGGACAGGATAAGTCATAGAAAACATTCCTGATTATAGTAAAAGATTAAGAATCTTGAGACAGGGCTCAGATTATTTTTATCTAAGAACTTTATTTTTATCTAAGAACTCTCATGCAGAAAAGTATTTTAAGATTAGAGATGAGTGATCTGAGACCTCACTGCAATAAACAATGCTGGATGAAGACACGGGGTTTTTTGGTATGTTGTGGAAATGGGATCAAAGAGAGGAGCAAGGAGACAGGGCAGGTGTCTGGCTGGAACCAAGGCATCAGCAGAACTCCTGTGGTCGTAGACAGCTGAAAATGAAAGGTGGGGTTTGCCTTAGCAATGGTGACAAACTCATCAGCTTGATTTATGCTTTCTATTTTTAGGTAAGAAGAAAAGCTACAGGAGGAAATTGCGCTTTAGACGTGCATCATGATGTCTGAAAAGGGCAAAGGGGGTGTGGAAGGCAGTGCTGATTCCTACATTTCATGCCACATAGACTCTGAGTTTCGCTACAACCTCTTCACTGTTTTCTACAGCATTATTTTCATTTTGGGCTTTGTTGCCAACTGCTATGTTCTCTGGATATTCAGCCATATTTATCCCACCAAGAAACTCAATGAAATCAAGATATTCATGGTGAACCTGACAGTAGCTGACTTGCTCTTCTTAGTTACAATGCCAATGTGGATTGTTTACTACCACCACCATGGAGATTGGATCATGCCTGAGTTCCTCTGTAATGTGGCTGGCTGTTTATTTTTTGTTAATACCTACTCTTCTGTTGCCTTTCTGATGGTCATCACATACAACCGTTACCAAGCTGTGACTAATCCTATTAAAGCTGCTCAGCTGACCACCCAGAGGAGAGGTATCTACCTATCAGCAGCTATCTGGATCATAATAGTGGGCAGCTCTTTGTATTACCTTTTTGACAATAATACTAATCAGGAGGAGGTTGACTCCAGGAATTTCACGCGGTGCTTTGAGCGCTATGATTCCTCAAGTGGTGTTTCAGCTGTTCTTGCCATTCATGTCATCATCTGCATCCTCTTCTATATAATTTTCCTTTTAATACTAGGTTGGAACATTGTCATTATCAGGACCCTGTTCTCCAAGTCAGGGCATCCACGGAAGAGTGCTCACATCAAGCAAAGGGCCCTCTGGATGGTGTGCACAGTGCTGGCTGTGTTCATCATAAGCTTTGTGCCCCATCACATCGTGGACCTGCCCTGGACTCTGACTGTTCTGGAGCAGTGGAAGAAGGAAAACTGTCAGCTGCGTCAACAGCTCAACGATGCTCACCAGGTGACTTTGTGCCTCTTGAGTACAAACTGTGTGTTGGACCCAATCATCTACTGCTTCCTCACCAAGAAGTTCCAGAAACATCTTTCAGAAAACCTGAAAAGCATGAAAGGGAGTCGCAAGTGCTCCAGGCAAACAACAGACACGGTGATTGAGGGCACCATTCATCAAGAGGATGCCATTAGGATTTGTTAGGGCCACTCTGTGTGTTCTGATTGAAGGACAGAACACTCTGTGTGTTCTGCACATGGAAAGGCATGAATTATTCACTCGTCTTTTCTCAGGAAGAGGCACCAAGGGACACAGGATTTTACATTTTCTTTTTCCCATTAGACAGAAGAATGGACACTCACTTCTTCTGTCACATGCAACTGGCAGAACTGGAACCTGCAGTGATCTGGCAGCAAAGCTCCTTCTGTCCAGGCTGGTGTTCTCATGGGCACTGAGAACAGCTCAGAGGACCTGCTTTAATGTGAAAGAAGTGTGTCGCTGAGCCTCTGCAGTGAGCAGCTAGAAGCCAAGTGCTCCAAAATTACCCATTGTGTCAGTCCAGATAGCACCATCCCTGCTCCTCTGCCTGCCCAGCTCTCACAGTGGATCCAGTATCAGAGCTGTAAGGGACTTCTGAAAGACCTGGCAGAACAGACTGAGCTGTGAGTAGCATCGGGTGGCTATTTTAAGCAGCTTATATAGTCCTGTGAAGAAAGTCTGAGCTGATGAAGCTCTTGAGTGGCTGTAAGGGATGTAGTCCATGGAGTTCCTCAACTGCTGTCAAAGAGATCTGCACCTCTGATCCCTTCATCCCTTCTTACCGACTCACCTCGTCTGCTAGGATCCAAACTTGATAGATGTCTGGGGGTAGCTATTATGAATCTTTCCTTCCAGATCTTGAGTCAGTAAAGTAGGGAAGGAAAGGAAGAGAAATTGGCAGTGCCTCAGCACACCTCCACCCCTCCCTCCACCAGAAGGGCACTGTGGTCTGCCTTGTCTTCCTGTGTGAGAGCAGAACTGGCCAACCAGTGGCCTCATGCACTCAGTTTAGTAATTTCTGACTGCATGTGTCTGTGGACACCCAGTCTTGCTCAGGAGGCTCCAAATAACAGAGGGCTACTGTCAGCATGGGCATTATGATAAGAAAAAAAGCTTAAAATTCTTCTGTATCTTTGTACTTATTTATTTAAATTAGGGTTATAGCCATTCCTTCCTCCAGCCTTTCCAGTTCTGCTGCAAAGAAATTACACTGACTAGTTCTTGATCTACAGCAAGTGAAGTGTTAGGTCAGGGCACTTGACAGACAAATAATTCACACACTCCAGCAGCACTGGAGGCCACTCACCCAGTGCTGAATGCAGTCCACTGGGGCCCAGGGCAAAGTGGTTTTCCATGGGTGCTGAGTTCTGTTACGAGTCATGAGACACTTGGGGTTCCTTTTCTGACCCAAATTGCTCAATCTAGCACAGGAAATTGGGCAGGGAAGGGAACTTACTTGTTTTCACAACAGTTGTTGGTTCCCTAAACGACCTAGTCTGTTGATGACAGGAAGGGTGTATCTGACCTGTGACACCAATTATTCATGTGCAGGACAGCAGCCTTCCCACACATGCCTGAGAACAGGACAGATAAGCTCAAGCCTTCCCAAAGACAGGACCAATATTCATACTGCTTTGCCTGTATCCAGTGGAGATATAGGTCCTTCAGATGTATGCTCTGGAGCTCCTCAGGCAGCTTGTGTCCTTATTTGTGCCAATGAAGAAAAGAACTAAGATGTTTATTTTTCTAAGGCCACTGGCAGGGCCAGCCCTGCACTCCAGGCCCAGTGCCAGACAGGGGAAAGAGTCTGATCACAATAAAAATGCATCTCCCTCCTAGTCCTGGGCTCTGCTCCAGTACTGGCCACCCACAAAAAACACTTACCAGTACCTCATGCTCCTCAGACACGTTCAAAGACGCGCTCTGAATCTGCAGAGCCACAACACACTGGAAGGGAACAACTTCTGTAGTTTAAAAGCCTAAATCTGGCTTGCTGGAGGAATCTGCCTCTGTTTCTGCAGTGTTCTGTGGGTGCATTCTGGATGAGGAGCTCTCCAGCTGGTGGAGGGGGGACCTGCTTTCCTCCCTTGGCTCCCAGCAATAGTGGAGCTCTCATTTCACAGACCCTAAAGCCATGAATAGATGGAGTTTGGTAACTATTGGAGGAAATGAAAAGGAATTTTACATGGAGAGCTGGTAGATGCATGATCTTCTACTGATTCCTGGAGAGCTTGCATGAGTTTATAGTTTAGCTCTTTACCATGGGTACATAACAGGCTTTATTCCACGGCAAGCACTGTGGGCTCAGGGAACAAACATGAACTTGCATCTAAGGAAAAGGTTAAGCAGAGGGAAAAGCTCAAGGTCACTTCAGGAGATGTTGCAGTAATTAGTCAGTAAAAATGCATTTCTAAAAACCAGGCTAAGCTAACTTCTGTTCCTGGAATTACTTTCTTGTTCTTACTGTGATGTTGCGTTACTCTGCTTTACCTTGCAATGAAATGGATCCTGAAAAGTTCTTTTAAATAAAGTTCCCCAAGTATTTTGCCCTTTAACTTTTTCAACCTTCTAATTTTTCTGTATTTATACTTGAAGGTAAGCCTTGGTACCACACTGTAACAGTTTCAATGCGGTTTTTTTGTTTGTTTGTTTGTTTGTTTTTTTTAAACTATCATATGAACTCTTGGGAGGGGTGAAATGAAAGGCTCGGCAAGGTTCTACCTGCTAAAAGGGAAGGGGAAAGAAACAATTTCAGATAGAAAACAACTTCTGAAAAATCTGCTAGAGCTCTCCAAAACCCAACCAGACAAAACCCCCTGAACTCTCTGCATATGGGAAATGTATACAGATCAATGGTGCGGCTGTGATGTGACAAACTATTTTAATGTATTGGGTTTGCAGGGCCAGGTTGTGGCAGTGGAGGAGGCACTGGTGGTTTATTTGGGAAGCTGTCAGAAGCTTTCCCAGTGTCCAATGAAGCCAAAGCCATTCGGCTCCAGGGCGGACCCGAGCCCATCAGTGACGGTGGCAGCACCTGTGGGATAACATAACAAAGCAGGAAAAGCAGTTAATGCACAGGAGCAATTGGCAGCCAAAGAAAAGAGTGAGAATATGTGAGAAACAGCCATGCAGAGCCCAGCGTCAGTGGGGAAGGAGGGCAGGATTTGTTCCAGGTGCTGGGGCTGAGATTCCCCTGCAGCCTGTGGGCACGGTTGGGCAGCTGTGCCTCTGCAGCCCAGGCAGGGCACGGGGGTGCAGACATGCACCTGCAGCCCCTGGAGGAGCCCACGCCGGAGAACGGTGATGCCCGAGAGGCTGTGACCGCGTGGGAAGCCCGTGCTGGAGCAGAGTCCTGGCTACACCTGCGGACCCGTGGAGAGAGAAGCCCACTTTGGGGCAGGTTTGCCGGCAGGACTTGTGCCCCCATGGGGGACCCTCAGTGAAGCTGCCTGTTCCTGGAAGACTGACCCCGTGGGAAAAGCCCCACGCTGGAGCAAATTCTGAAGAGTCCCTCTCTTAAGGGAGAGGCAGGGAGAGAGCGTGTGATCCCTTATTCCGAGCCCCCTGCACGGCTGTGGGGAGGAGAGAGAAATCGGGAACACAGCCGAGTCCGACAAGCAGGAGGGGTGGGGGTGGGGGATTAAGATGTGGATTTATTTCTCATTACCCTGCTCTGATTTCTCTAGCAACAAATTAAACGGATTCCCCCAGCCGGGTCATGTTTGCCTTACTGGTGCTGGGTGAGAGATCTCTCCTGCCCTGCTGTCGCCCACCAGCCCTTCGTTGTGTTTTCTCTCCCCTGCCCGGCTGAGGAGGGTGGTGATGGAGCGGCTTTGGTGGCACCCAGCAGGGCTGGCCCGTCCCCTCCATTTAAATACCCGCTGAGACGGTGAGCAGACGGGAGGCGCCGGGAGCGCAACCCAGACACCCAGCGGCAGCTCGCCGCTGCCAGGCGGCCCGGATCGGCCCGGATCGGCCCGGATCGGCCCAGGCCCCGTCAGCGC
>VZTN01018830.1:0-65384 GCA_013400515.1 Erpornis zantholeuca | reverse complement strand
CTCGAGGGGCCGCGGCAAGACCGCTGGCGCGGGGCTGGACCCCGTCTCGCCGCCCCCCAGCGCGGCGGCGTGTGCTCGGCTGTCCCGCTGTCTTCGCCGCTGCTGGTGCGCGGAAGAGCTGGGAGCAAGGCAGGAGGAGCAGAGGGGCACTGCCCAGCTCCCTGGGCTTGCCCAGGCCGTGAGCAGTGGCGAGAGGGAACCTGGATTCGGAGCCCGCCCTGTGACATACCCAGGGCCCGGTAGATGCCCGCGGGAGGGACCCTGGCCCCCGGGGCCGGGCGCAGATTGTACTGGCTTCACCCGAGCACAGTTCAGAACACCTGCATCGCTCTTGAGTGGGTGTAGCTGCTTGTGTTGAAGTCTGTGCAGTCTAATGGGATGTTTGGGTTGGGCGTGGGCCTCACAAGCGAGCTTGGATGGATACAGATTGACTCTGCTGGATGTTCCTGGTTCTGGGGATGCTGTGCAGAGTTGCTGGAGCTTTATGTACAGCCAGCTCCAGAACAGAATGCCTTGTTAGCTTGGTTGCTGTGCTGCATGGTGCTGAATGGTTTCCAGACTAGAGCTAGTCCTTGATGGAACATAGCTGTAGCCGTTCTGATGGAGCATCCAACAAAGAGTCATGGTGGAGTTTGCTTTCAGTATGGAGCTACCTCTGCTTCTGTGATACACTTAATCTGTAGTGTAGTAACCTCCAACTGGTAATTAACAGTCAACGTACTGTTTAATAAGATAATGATAATGTTTAATAAGATTAAGATAATCATAGAAGTCTTACCTGCCCCTTTTTTGGTTTCCTTCAGTTTTGTCTACTTGTGGATTATCTTAAACTCCAGAAGCTGCTGAATAAGGTATGTTTAGTTGAGAATCACAATTCATGTGCTTCAAGTCAGTGCTTTCATAATAAGTTACTTTTAAAAATGCATGACCATAGTGGCTTTCTCAGCCTGCAAACCTGCAGGCTTGTTGGGCTGAATCTACCATGTTTGGGGGATTTTCCTTGTCACCTCGTGGTGCGAGCCTTCTTACTTGTGCAGTTCTGCTCTCCAGCTTTTGGCACACAAGCAGTAACCTGCCAGTACATTCTCCTTGCTCTGTTTGAAACGTTGCTAAGCTTGAAGTTCTGCAGTTTCCAAGATGCTGCAATTCCTGCAGTGTTTGCCTGCAGCTTTTGTCTCTCTCTTGTCTCAGCTCTTCCTGTCATTCTCTTTCTTCTCTTCAGCAGCAGTTATGGCACTTGGGGAGCTGTGTATTGTTGGGTTGTACAACACATTTGATTGAAACATTGTTGCTTTTCAAATAATTCTTTTGAAAAAACTGTCATGGATGTATGCAATAGTTGTAGGAATTACCAACTAATTGGTGACTTTGGAAGGATTTGTAATTTCTCAAAACTATGTCCTGGGAATATCCAGATGCTGAATGAGTTTTGAGTTGAATATGTCAGAAGACACTATAAATGGGTTTCCACGTGTTGTATGAATGGGTTGGAGCCCCTCTGCAGCAGATTAATGTACCATTTCCTAACTTCTGTGTACCAAAAGATTGTTATAGATGGCTAAACATAAAACTAGATAAAATATACTGAAATACTCGAATTGAACTAAAAGTCAGGTAAGTAGTGTGTTCCTGCGGGCAAGCCATGCTATACATAAGGTACCAAAGGCATAAAGCAGATTATATGTCATTGGGAAATGAGTAGATCTATGGCTGTACTCTCAGTTAGCAGAAGCAGTGTTATTTTTTTCCATCTTGACAAGTCTCTGCTCTTTTTCCCTGAAATCTGCTCTTAGAAAAGGGATGTTTGATAAAACTTTTTCTGGGTCTGCAAAACCCTGTGATTAGAAGAGGAGCTGCCAGGATGGAGATGTGTGGAAACTTTTGGGCCTGAAATGGAATTGTGTCAGGACTTAACAACTGGTATTTTATATATCTTCTTGCACCAAGCAGTGTCTACAGACTACCCATCTCCAGACAGCATCTTCTTACGGACCTTGGGAGTGGTTTTGTCCCTTATTCCATGACCAGTGGCACTCACTGGTTGGTTACACACTGAGGAAGGTCTTTTTCAGCTTTTTCTTGCTTTGTCTTACCCTTAATTTATTTTCTTTATTTCATCCTAATTTGTTAGATTTTTTTTTCCTTTACTTGGTTAAAGGGCTGCAAACCAGCATCTCTTCATCAGTACTCTCTGGTGGCCCCTCTCTAGCAGTGATTCTGGGATAATTTGTGTAGATGCCATGACTGGAGGCACTCCAGTACCCGAGGGAGTAATTTCAAATCCTTTCTTTCTTCTTGCAGCTGCCACCAGAACCTCATGTTGCAAGGGCTCGCATCTCCTCCTGATGCCTTACCCAACATGATGTTTTTAGGAGAGTGCTGTGACACAGCAGAGCATAGCAGCCTCCTCAGGGTATAGTGTCATTGTGACTCACACCAGTCACTGCCCTGTCTTTTCCAGGTTGTCACCCATCAGTCCTCTAACTGAACAAGCTAACTAGAAACCAAGTCTTGTATTTAGAAAAATAATATAATACTGTGATGCAGCTGACTGGGACTCTTTCCATCTCTTAAACAGACTTTTATTTGGGGTTAAGGGTATATCTAGCCTAATTTCAGAGGTGATGGAAGAGTTCAGTTCAGCAGCAGATGGGGCTTTCCTGAGTTAAGACTTGACCAGAGTGCTACTCTCAAGTCCCAGCAGCTTCCTGCTGCATCTTGAAATGTTTGCTGGTTGTGTTTGAATACTGACAGTGCTGTTTCTCTGAGAGTCACCAGCTGGAACATGGCATAAAGCATGTGGCAGCTTTAAACCTTGGGTGATGGTTCATGTTTCTATACAGAATGTGCTATTATGTGTAATTCCATTTCTGGGATTTTACAAGTCAGCCTCATACTAGTGTCTTTTCTGTGACTCTTTTTTTGCCCCGTTCTTTTTGAGAGAGCGTAAGAAATTCTTCCTTAAATATTACTAACTTCAGATGATCTGGGTAGAAAAATGAATATTCAGGTGATTATTCAGAAGAGAAAAAAAGGTAGCAGCTGTTTTCAAAACCACATGGAAGTGTTTTGGGTAGAAAAACAATGATACTGGTTTTCTATACTTCAGATTTCCTCATGCTGCTCTTTTGTTAAAGGCATAGTTGTTCTTACCTTCCTGTTGGGGAAAATACTGTCACAGAAAACATCACTGTTGGTTCAGGGCTTTGAAGTTTTATGTGCAAGTCTGGTTCCATTTGCAGGTTATAGCTGTTGCTTTGTTCCCTAGCTTTATAGTAGCTCTTGAGATTTCAGAAGCTGTTACTTTGATTATTCTGTGTACTTTAAATCCCCATTTCCTGTCCCTCCAGAACTTTTGGGATATTGGAAGGGGAGCTGACCTTTCTAGATGTCATTCAGAGATAACAGGGGCACTTCTATTCTTCATTAGCTTGGCTGGTATTCTGATGAACTACAAAGACACATTTAATTCTTCGGAGCTTTAATTCTTCTTATTTTACTTTTCTTCCCCNNCCCCCCCCCCCCCCCCCCCGTTCTATCCAGTAGTTAGCTCACATGCCAAGCCTCCTGCTATGTTGATGTTTTTGGATATGAGCAAAAATTAATTCTTCTGGTTTAAAAAATAAAAGAAGTTACAAAATACTCCTTCTTGCCTGATCCGAAGAAAGCCAGAAAGTCCCCATGAGTCTGTGGTACCACCGTGGCTGACATTTTACAAGATAGCAAAAGCAGTTACAGTAATTGTGTGAATTATTAGTCTGTACCACAGCTATCCAGCACCTGAAGAATTTAACTTTTATGCTGAATAAAAAACAGCACCAAGTTGTCATGTAAGTTTCTCTAATGAATGGAAATAAATTCATTTGTGGCTATAGTTGTAAAAAACCCAAATATAATTGGTCTTTACTGAAAGTGTAGTTTTCACTGAACTACTGGCAGAATCCAGTGTTATGTCATGCAGCTTCTTTTTCCAGGGAGGGAAGTAAAAAGTGGACTAGTTTTTGGCAGACTAGGCCTAAGTCAGAGATGACAGCCCTTTGGGTAAGGTCTTGATACTGGCAGATTTTAGAGGTAAAAGGCAGCAGAAAGTGCCGTGAGCTCTTCTTTCCCAAAGGTTACCTGGTACATATGGTAAGCAAGAAGACACTAATTCCTTGGGCTGTCCTTCAGCCTGAAGGTGCGTGTCAGCCTCAGGTTCTGCTCAAACTTCACCAAACTTTACATTCAAACTGGGAGAGTGTTCCTCACTCTCCCAGAGCCCCCTGGGAATAGGCACCTGGTCACAGGTGACAGCTGCCAGTCCCCAAGAGCTGTGGAAGTGAGCTGTGCTCTCCTTACCTGTTCCAGTTGTCAAATAAAACTGGTTGTAACTTAATGGAGTGTTGGGTTAAACATGCTTTGATTACCACTGCAGGAGTTTGCGTAATGTGACACCTCTCACCTGGTGTCAGCTGAAATGAAAGTGCACGATCTTATCACTGGCCACAGGTCAACTAATTACAGTAAAGCAATGACCAGGTTGTTCATCCACCCGCGTTCATCTTGTGCTTGAGATTTTCTGTGGTTGTCAGGCATTCCAGGACATACAGTGCTGGTTCTGCTGGGATTTTTTTCTTATCCGGTTAGGGATTGATTCTCAGTGCCAAGGTCTGAAGAAAATATATTTCTAGCAATGAAGATATCTTCATGATCTTGTTCATTTCCTCCTGGAAGCCACACTTGTACATACTAGAAAGTCAGAGGACCTGGTTTACATGATGCTTGAAGCAGTGTAGTTTGTTCTCTTTCTTATTTTTTGTGCTTGTTTTTTAAGTGTTGACAAGAGTAAAGCACATACACACACATGCTCTGGAAAGATGCAGACACAAAGTTTGCATCTCCTCATTTGCCCACAGTTGTGTAAACTCTGAAATCTGATGCTTTTCTTTAGCTCGCCTCCTCTTTTTATTTTCTCCTTAAGAGCTGTAACTCAGGTGGTGCAGTACCTTGAAAAACAAACAAACAAGAAAGTACTCTTCCCTCCCTTCCCCCCCAAAAACCCTCACATGCCTTTTTTCTTTCTCTGGCTCTCAGTCAGGTTCTGTTGACTGCTTGGTTGCACTTTGCAATAGACACAGTTGCCATTTGGCTGAACCTCTTAAAGCAGTCTAAGTGAGACCTTGTGATCAGGAGCCCTCAAATGGTTGCTTATCATACAGGAACATCAGACTTCTCTCTCCATCTTTCCTTTGTATCTTTGGTGTGTGTTGTCCCATTCCTTCAGGGCATTCCAATAATTTTTTTTGTGCATGTGGCAGAAGCTTGAATGTGCATTTGGGATTGCTGAATCCCTGGAAGTGTTTAAAGCCAAGTTGAATGGGGCTTGGGGCAAACTGTCTAGTGGAAGGGGTCCCTACCCATAGCAGGGGAATGAAATGAGATGGTCTTTGAGGTCCCCCCAACCCATTCTATGATTTGGTGGCTGCTTCTGCATGAGCCCAGGGGCTCACTACTTGTAAGAGACACGTTGGGTTACTTGGTGCACTGCTCTTCTGCATTTAGAAGACTTAGAAGAATGCAAGGAGCAGAAGTGCTCTATAGTAAAGAAGCAGGATGGTCCAAAGACTGAAAGCTTATGTCTCCACAGTTTTGTTGTCTGGAAGTGTATTTTTGGAGGAGAGGTTGCTAATTCACTGAGTCATTTGGTTTAGAAGTAAATATATTTGAGTACTCTTTAACTGTGAATATGTCATATGAGCTAAATATAAAGAGTTACATGACTGGCAGTTAGATAATTCAAATAAATAACATTGTGAAAGAGAAAAAAAAGGACGTGGGAATAGATGGAAGGCCAACAGGGAAGAGAAAGGAAATATAAATGTGTCTTTAATCTGAAAGTTTTTTTGTCCTGGCTGCAGTATCTTTTGGGGTCTGTGTAGAAACTTCATACTATTTCTGAGTATTTGAGTGTAGCTTTTTTGCTGAGTCCCCTGGTCTGGAGCACCGGGAAGTGTGGAACACTCACAGTAAATAAAATAACAGCACCTTTTTTTAATAAAAAATAATGCATAGCATGCTCAGAATCAGCTCAGCTACTTTGTGCTTACATGTGACTTGGTCACTGGTAGGACATATTAGTTATGGTTCATGCTGAAAAGCACATGAGGTAACATGGAAGAAGAAGAGGATTGGGAGAAATGGGGCCTTTAGGGTAGGTTTGGGAAAAAAAGCCATCAGCCATTTTTTGGCCAGAGTTGTACCCAGTGGAGGAGATGGTGCTGCTATTTGTGAGATGTTTGTTCTTTTTTGAAAGTTGGCTGACCTGCCAAGAACAAAGAGGGAAAAGGATTTTGTCACTGAGCTCCAGCAGGAAACAAATAATTTACCATCTAAGTCTGTATTTGTTTGAGACTTTGTCTGGTTGTAAATTTTGAAATTGTTGAATTCCAAGCAGGACATGTTCTTGGTTTTGGTAATTTGTGACACTGTAGTGCTAACTAGTTGTAGATTGTGTAATCAGAGCGATTACTGTTTGGTGGTGACCAGGGAGCTGACCCCAGTGTTGTGCTGTCTGTACTGTAAGAAGTCTTGGGGACATGATGGAAGAAGGTTTTCTTGGGATGTGGTAATGGTGATAGTATCACTAACCAGGAATAGAGGGGCCAGAGACAGTGGGTTGTGGCCAGTCTAAGTGAAGGGGTTTATAAATGGGAACAGCATTACAGATACAGGAGAAGAGAAGCACTCTTGGTCTGTATGGGTGGAAATCCCAGACCTTAAATGTACTGCTGGGATTAGACTGGGTACCCCTGGATCAGGGCAGTGATAATGACCAAGACCTCTTAACTGAGATCAGAGAAGCTGCAAATTTGTGAGACTTAAAACTGGAAGAGTCCAACTCCCTGGACAAAGACCAGGTAGTGCCTTATCAGGAGGTGAGGTAGAGGGAACATTCTTCCAACTCAGTGAATGACTGCTTCATCTTGAACTGTCAGAAGAAGTAGCTTTTTGGATTGTTGTGGTGCATAGAAGGAAATTTAAGCGAGTAATGGGAAGACTTGTAACAACCACAGTACAATTAAATATAACTGATTAGAAGGGGACAGCAGCCAAAACAAATCCAGCGGATATTCAATTTCAAGAAATGAAATTACCTAAAAATGAAACAAGTAGTTTAAAAATCCCCCAAACCATGAAAAGATCTGCCCAAAAGTGAGCAGCTGATAGGGAACTTGTAGGCTGTTTAAAAAATTCTGTCAGAAGTCTGAACAGCAAACAAATTGGGGTAGTGGTGATGGGGTATCCCCAGTATCCCTCCATGGCTCAACAGGAAAGCTAAAAAAAAAAATCATAGGGAAGAGATGAGCATTTAAGATGGAAAGTGTGGCAGGTGAGAACAGGAAAATCTGTATGATGGCAGGTAAAATGTAAAACAAGAATTAAAAACAGTGAAAAAGAAGTTGAAGAGTACCTTGCATAGCAGGCTCAAACCAATTGTGATACGTTCTCCAAATTCTTTAAGAGCAGGAATCCAGGTAGTGACTGTGTGGGACTGTTTGGTGGCCAAGGATGAGATAATGGGCGCTTGAGGGTGGTAATGTGTAATGGAAAAGCTCAGGGAATTCCTTGTTTTCGAAGTTAAAGGGGGGCCCTAGAGAACCTCCGGGGAACACCACGGATGACTGAGTTCCACAGCAATAAGGTGATTGAGTTACAGAGGGCAAAACCACTACTTACTTGGGAGTACACTGTCAGCATGGTTTCTGTACAAGCAAATTCCACCTTGTTATTGTCCTGGAGTTCTCTGAGTGCATGGGTAGAGGGAAGCTACAGATATAATTAAATTTTCAAAAGACATTTGACAAAGCTGTATTGAAGAAGGTTTCCCCAGGCTTGGAGAAGGGGTGTTCTATCAATAGAAGCTTCTGGAAGGAGAGATTTGGACTGCAGGGCACCGCACAGTGTGGCCTCTTTTCTTGTTCACAGAAGGTAGGTGGCTCAGGCTCTTGACCTCTGGGCTTTTGAGAATGTGCAGGGTTGGATGTTTCACCACCCCTGTCGGATAGTCTTATAGTGTAGACCTCTCACATGGTGAACAAATTTTTCCTCCTGTTGAATTGGAATTTTCCTTGTTGCAATTTAAAACCATTAGTTCTTTCTCTAGTCTCTTGAGATGAGTCTGGCTTTGTCTGTTCTGTATCTCTTTTATTCTAGCTTGAGACAAGCCTTCCTTGCTGCTAGGACTCACAGCTGACTCATGTTGTATATGTCCACCAGGATTCTTCAGGTTCTTTCCTGAAGAACTCTGGGCTCTCAGTTTGTTCCCAGCCTTTCATGTTGCATGGGTTGCCCTGTCCCTAGGGCAGCTGTAGCCCTTGCCCTTGTTGAACTTCTTGAGGTTCCTGCCAGCCTGTCCTTCTGCCAAGTCACAGCTGAATTACAGCTCTGCTTTCCAGGCTTTTGGATTGCACCTCCCATTTTGGTCTTATCCGTGGATTTTCTCTGAAGGCATGTGCTGTACTGTTGAAATTGTCATTATGAAAATGTTAGTGCTGTGTCCACTCTCATCTCTTGTGCGTAGCTTTTTGTTACCAGCCACTAGTTAGACTGTAGGCCTGTAGTCACAGTTCTTTGAACCTGGCAGTTTTCCTGTGGACAGGACTCTGTCCATAGTTCATACCTGTCCAGTATGGCTGCAAGCATGCCAAAGGACTCTGCATTACTGAAAGGAGATACCGAATATTCATAGCTCTTATTCTCCAGAGCAAATAATTTCATCAGAGGGGACGATCAGATTGGGCAGGCACCGTTTGGCTTTGGTGGATCCATGCTTCTTATTTCCAGTTGCTTGCTTGTTCTTTGTGCGTGTACAAATGATCTCGATGGGGATTTGCTCTACAGTCCCCTGAGACACTGAGACGAAATAGACAACTGGCTTCTCTCTCCCTTATTGTCTGTCTCAAAGGTGACATTTGCCCTTTTCCAGTCATAAGTCACCTTCCAGATTGGTGTGACCTTTCCAAAATGAAAGGAAGCAGATCCTTATCCATCGTGTCTGGTGTTAGTTGTGTCCAGTTTTCCTAGGGCAGTCTCTAACTTCATCTTCCATTGGTTAGTGCTAGTGTTAGTGTCTGGGAGCAGCAGGGAAGGGCCACTGAGTAGTAGCACAGCAGGCAGCTGTAGCAGCAAGGGCACAGTCCCTCAGGACCCACGGGGAGAGCTGGGTCATGGCAGGAGTCAAGCAGGAGCTTGAGTAGGCAGGGGGGTCCCAGGAGGAACCTTTGTGCTTCAGCTGGGAAGTCAGGTCTGTAGCTCAGGTTGAGGGCTAGAGGGGAGACATGCAGCTTAAAAGCAGTTCCCAAGACAGGGAGTGGAGTTGCTGGTGTCTTCAGTAGAGCTTTCTGGAAAAGCTGTTCCCAAGGTCACCAGCTGCACTGTCTTGGTCTTGAGCCCAGGTGACCAAACCCCTAGGAGGGGATATATTTTCTGGGGATCCTGACAGGTGACACTTTCACTTTCCAAGCTCTGCCATGAAGCACAAGGATTTGGGAGAGGCCTGAGGGCAGACCTTGGTAGTTAAGCCTGAAGGCAGGAAGACATTGAATCCCTCAGCCTTTCCTGTATCCTTGGTCAGCTAATGCCTGCCTCTTCAGCACCTGACAAGCAGGTTTCTTGGCCTGTTGCTGCTAGTGTGTTCACGGGAGCCCTAGGAGCCCTTCTTGTTGCAGTTTGCATCCCTTGCCAGATTTGAGACAGCTAAGCTTTTGATCTCTGCATGCTTCAGCAGTTCTGGTGAAGTCCTCATAGTTACCTGGTCTTTGCTTGGCCTCCCAGATTCTTCCTTTTTGAGCTTAGTCAGAAGTTGTCTGTCTGGCCAAACTGTTCTCCCCCTGCATCTGCTCATTTTCTTGCCTGTTAGGGTGGACTGTGCTCTTGCACTTGGGGAAGCTGTCCTTGATGATCAGATGTTGCCTCTTCAGGCCCCTCTATAGCACTGTACAGATCAGATCAGTCTTCTGAACAAACTATAAGCTGGGTGTTTATTTTGTTACTTGTCATCTTCACTTCTCCTGGGATCTTGAACTTCTACCATGTTCCATCACCACCTAAAAAATTTATCTTTGATGCATTAAGAAACCTGACTTTTGTTCACCCCACCATGTTGCTCTTAGAGTGGATGTTGGTGCTTGAACTGGGTTTGTCCAACATCTTTACCAGTGATCTGGAGGAATGAATGGCCAATAAGATTTCCCAGGTTTTTTGATGTTACCAAAGTTTTAAGTTCATAAAATGCTGCATCAAAGGCAGAAGGGTGTCACCAGACAGAGTGATCAAAAAGTGGCTTCAGTGGAGAAACTTCAGTGTAGATAAATTTACAAGAAGTTAATAGAATGAAAATAAATATGGTTTTGATTGTTTTTTCTAAATTAAGGGTAATTAATCTAGGGAAAACTAATCTAAATCCTGAACTCAGAGGGGGAAGCTGAACTCAGAATGGGCAATTGTGACTCCAGGAGGGGATCCTGAGGGCAGCAATGGGTCGCTGAAATGATTCCTCAGTGTAAGCAGCAGGCAGAACAAACATGGATGATGCTGGCTGGCTTAGGACAACAGACAGCTCTGTAGTAAAGCTGTGGTTGCAACCACGTCTTGTGTCTGAAGCAGGCAGTGACCATGACCATAGTGGATGGAGCAGAGTCTTTCCAAGAGGAGCTGAAGGGTGGGAGCCTGATTTGAAGACAGAATGTGATCAAGGTTCACAGAATCCTGAGGGCAGAGGATGTGCTGGAAGCCGATCTGCTCACCCAGTCCTTCTGTACCAGGACTGAAAGCCCTTGGAAATCTTGTGGAGGTGGCTGTGCTCACACAGGTCCTGCTGGTGTAGCTGGGTGAGATGGACCATGTGTCTGCTCTTGGCAGATGTTGCTGGGCTCCCCTTGCCTCTGCCAGCAGGACTGATGCTGTCTGAAGCAAATGGTGTAGTAAATCCATTTACTTAAAAGCAGTGGCTCCCACTGAGCAGCTGAGTGTTGAGCACCATCATTTAAACTGTTTTTTCCCCAGTAAAAAAAAATCTCAAATATCCAATACTTTTTTCCTGATTTTTTTTTTGAGCGGGTTATTCTAGCAACTAGTGTTGCTAAGACATAAATATCTACAGATGTTCTCAGAACTAATCACACCCTGATAAACACCATGTCTGTCCCTAATGCAAAATAACAAAAAAAGTAAATTTACTGTAGTCACAACCTCTTTAATAAAATCGTGGTGAAGGTTGAGTACTGAAAGAGTTTCTCTAATAGAACTATAGGTGCATTTTGTGGTGGCCTCTGGTGCTAGTTATATGACTTTTGATATGTATGAGTCAAATCTTTTATTGAAAATGAAATTTAGAACTGTATAATGTCAGTAATTCCTTTTTGTGGTTAATGTGATGTAGATTTGCTGCCTGACTGAGAGGCTTAAAATGTTCTATCTTTTGTTCAGGAAATGTCCTAATCTATTAGAATGTGTCTGAAGTGGCTTTTAGGAATTAAAGGCAGTATGTCCTACTGTTGGGAAGTTTGTTTTTAAAACCATGGAAGTCAAACAGCATTTTTTTTTCTGTCTAGGGCTGCAGCTCTAGAAATTTGTGAACTATTTATTAATTTCCAGAAACACAAAAATGTATATGAACTGTGAGATTTCAGGTACCACACCCTGTGTGGTCTTCTGTCTTGTCTCGCTGCAAGTTACATCCTCAGGAACAGAGGAGGGAGTCAACTCTTCTACTTAGCTGATGTTGCTGTAAAATCACTGTGGTTTGGTTTTGCACTGGAAGGTAGCAGCAGTTCTGTGTTCTTGTGCCCTATGAGTGATTCACATTGGCTCTGTCTAGCAGGAATTGCCACAGGATTTCTGGGCTCAGTGGGAGTTGTTTTTCTTGAGAATGAAGTTGTTCTTTCCAAATCTTCCTTTTCTGAAAACAGTTCTTTTCCTCATTAAAATTTTCCCTGCTGTGTTTCAAAATCAAATTGAAAAAAACATTGCATAAGAACTGGAAAACAAGCATGTGTCATTGGTCAAGCAGAGTGAGCAACAAACAGTCAGAGCACTGATAGTCCTTCAAAGATCTAAAAATCATGGGGAAATTCCTGTCAGTGGAACAGGCATTGCTTAGGGGAAAAGAGAGAGATTTCTATTTCCATGTTTAGTTTCAGTTATTTTCTCATTGTATTTATTTCTTACTTTATTTTTCACAGCACAATTTTTTTTCCATTTTAAGGTTATGAAATTTTAATCAAACCATGATTTTTCAGTCCTACAGGACAGCATTTGGAGGCATGTCATGACCATCCATACCTTCAGAAATAGGGCATTACAAAATGCCTTCCTTGTAACTTTTACAGTGTTTGCTTCTGAAATTTCCTGGTTAATAAAGAAGGGAAGAAAGAGCATGGAGAGAGAGCAGGGAATCATCCAGCAGCACTTATCACAAAGGTTTATTCTCCTGGTTGTCACAGAATTTTGCAGATACCTGTGTGTGTTGTACCTAGGGGCACGTGGGTGTATGTGGAGGATGAGGAAAGCCAGTAGTGGAGTATCAGTGTTTGTCATGAGCTCTGCTGGATTTGTTCAAGACAGGGAATCAGCAGGCTGGTGTGTAGCCCAGCTTTCATTCATTAACTTGAGTCCTTTTTCAGCTCTGCTTTTAAAGAAGGAAGCTAGGAGAAAACTGCTTACAAAGGGGGTGGATTTAACGAGAGAAAGCCTGAAGGATGGTGTCTTGAAGATGGATTTTAGAGGGCATTTTCAAGGCTTGTTTTGGAGAGCAAAGCTGTTTGAGAAGTTGGCTGTCACTAGTATTATAAAGTAGGACTTGGGGCAGGGGGTTGGCACCACAGTGTGAAGTTAGAAATCCCACTTCCTTTTCCTTCTTACTTCAGCTGATTTTCAAACGCTGGAGTGAGGTGCCTGTTCCTGTTGGTTTGGAGGCTGTGGGGTGACAGTCACAGACATAGACTGTCTGCATCCTGAATTTGACAGTTACAAATGAACTCCTGCACACTGTGCTACTGCCAGCTCTGCTTCTGAGAGCCAGTGACTTGTGTATTTCATTCCGTGGTGGAGGAGGAAAGCTCACTGAGCCCCTCCTGCTCGTTCCTGTCTCTTCACAGGGTTGCACTACTACGGTGACTCCCTTTTCTTTTGAGTATCTTTAACATTTTTTGATTTGCACCAGATTGGACATTTTACACACCAGTTTACTCACTCATTTTGTTTGCATCACTGTAATGTTACAACTCATGAAGAATTTCCATGATATTGGTTTTGCCTGAAGGAAGAAGAAAATGAAACTTAGTTCACAAAATTGTTCAGTTCCTGACAGTTCCTTAAGGGGCTGTTTTATTCCATAAACCAGGAAGCAGGCTGATGCTGTAATTTCCTGGGATCTTTAATCAATCTGTTTCAAAGCAAAATGGGAGATTCTTCAAAACTTCAGAGACTGCCTGTTTTTGCCAAATTCTCAGGAGAAATCCTGTAGGAGCAGGCAGCAGGTTGGATGTCCAGCCTTGGTATAGTCGGAACACTGATCAGCCTGTGCTGAATAATAAGTTGGAAATATTTCATCAGCTCGGCAGATGAAATACTGTCATAATTGGACATAGGAATGGTGGGATACAGGGAAGAATAAAATATATCCATGTGCCTGCTTACATTGTAATGTGGAGGAGCGCAGGCCATTGCCAGTGCGGAGATGACATTTTGCCAGAAGATTAAAAAGCACTCAACAGCTGTGCAGTGCATAGTAATGTCAATATGTGTCTCTTTTACCTTTGTTTTTATTTGGGTATTTTAGTTAAGTCTAAAAAAACAAAGGGGGGTAGGTCTTGCCTACTCCACTGTGCCAAGTTCTGCTCTTCTCTGTCAGAAGCTATTTGTCATGTGGTGAGTGGCACAGAGTGAAAACTTTGTGAGGAAAAGCTCTGCTCAGGTTGAGTGATGTCTTGGATTGCTTTGGCTGCATGATCCAATACTGTGTGTGTGTAATACAGCAGCATGGGACACATGGTCATGAAATGCCCTGCTGCATTGCTGGCTTTTGTTGCAAAGCTGCAAGAAGCAGCCAGTGCCAGAGAGTGTTTCTGCCCGGCCTGGTCGGGGCCCGTGTGGGCCAAGCCTTCCTGCTGAAAGCATGGACCATGGGCCCCGCAGGCCGGGAGCCTTCATGGCTTGCTCAGGCACCTTGCTCTTCACAAGGATGCAGTGACAAAGGGGTGAGAAGAGGCCTCCTCGAGGAGAGCCCGGAAAGTCTTTGTTCAGATGTGTTATTCAGCTCTCTGGGGGCAAAGGAAAGGCAGAGGGTCTGGAGTTTTATGGGGATCCAGGGAAGGGGCGGAATTGGGGTCCCTCAGAGACCAACAGGAGGAGCTCAAGGGAGTGGCCAGGATTTAGCTGGGAAGGGGGGTAAAAGGGAGTCGGGGAACACCACAATACCCCACCAGAAAATATGGGAAGACTATACTATTCTGCTGCCTAATTAATGTATTTTTGCTGTTCATTGTAAGGTGGTGGTCCTTGAATAACTAGGGAGTGAAAAGAACTGCATAGATGACTTGTATAAAAAACTTGTACAAAACATTACATCTATTGCTGTAAAATACAATAAAAAATGTTTCTATAAATACAATCTACACCACTTAGACAAGTCTCTGAGGCCAGATAGGGTCCAGTCAAAGGTACTGAAGGAGCTGGCAGAAGTGCTCACTGATCTATTTTTCATCATTTTCCAGCCTTCCTGGCCTAACCAGGAAGGTCCCACTTGACCGGATGCTTGCAAATGTAATGCTCATCTAGAAGAAGGGTCAGAAAATGGATCTGGGGACTACAGCCTGACCTCAGTGGTGTGGAAGGTTGTAGAACAGACCATCTTGCATGCCATCATATGGCACATACTAGACAAGCAGGGGTCAATCCCAGCCAGCACATGTTCAGGAGAGGCAGATCCTACCTGACCAACCTGATCTCCTTCTACAACATGACTTGTGTTGTAGATAAGGGAAGGGCTGTGGATGTGTCTACCTGAACCTTAGTAAACCCTTTGACACCATTTCTCCTTGAGAAACTTGCTGCTCAGGGCTTGGACAGGTGCACTCTTTGCTGTGTTTAAAACTGTCTAGATGGCTGGGCCCAGAGAGTAAGGGGAATGGAACTACATCCCTCTGTGGCCGAGCACTGGTGGAGTTCCCCAGGGTTCAGTATTGGGACCAGTCCTGCTTAATATCTTTATGAATGTTCTGGACAAATGGATGGAGTGCATCCTAACCCCATAGAACACTCCAGGCTAGGAGAAAAGTGGCTGGAAGGGGGCCCATCAGGAAGGGACCTGGAGGTGCTGGTTGACAGCTGCTGAACATGAGCTAGCATGTGTGTAGGTTGCCAAAAATGCCAAGGGCATTTCACCTGTGTGAAAAATGGTGTGTCAAGCAGGAATAGGGAAGTGATTGTCCCCTTCTTTTGGGTTCAGTTTTGGGCCCCTCACTAGAATACAGATATCGAGGGGCTGGAGTGTGTCTAGAGAAGGGAACAGAGCTAGGGAAGGGTCTGAAGCACAAGTCTGATGAGGAGCAGGTGGAGAAGCTGGCGGGGCTCAGCCTGGAGAAAAGGAGGCTGGGAGGATCTTCTTGCTCTCCACAACTCCTTGACAGGAGGATGGAGCCAGGTGGGATCAGACTCTGCTCCCAGGGGATAGAGAAAAGGGCCTCAAGCTGTGCCAGGGAAGGTTTAGATTGGGTATTAGGAAAAATTTCTTCCCTGAAAGGGCTGTCCTGCCCTGGCACAGGCTGCCCAGGGCAGAGGTGGAGTCACCATCCCTCAGGGGATTTAAAAGACATGGCACTTGGGGATGTGGGTTAGTGGTGGCCTTGGCAGTGCTGGGTGTTGGTTGGACCTAAAGATCTTGGAGATCTTTTCCAGCATAAATGATTCTATGGTTTTATTCCAACTTACTGTTTAATAGATGCAATTTCATTACCCCAATCAAAGCTTTGTTCTTGGGGAAATAGTGACTGTTTTAAAGTAATATAAACCCATAGTCAATTAGCTTTTTTTCCTAATCAGTGTAATTACTGTGTGTTGGTTTTATCACAGTATCCTGACTTTAATTATTTGCAGCTTGGGAGAACTGTTTCTTGCATGAAACTTTATATCCAAAACCGAGGCAGATGGACTTGAAAAGCACAAGCCGAAAGTAAATAGCAGTCTATCCAGGTGCTGTTAATAGCAGGCAGCTTTCAGAAATATTGTCCAGGGTATCTAGTTTGAGAAAGTCTGACCAAGCTGGACTTCGTATTTTAGGGTTTTTAAAACAGGCTTTAGTGCAAGAAACTGGAGATCACTTGCAGGAGCTTTTAATAGTGAATTACTGGCATCAAGACGTTGGGCGGAGCGGAAGCCAGCTGCTGAGAGTGATTCTGCAGCCCATTCCTCTGCTCTGATGCCTTCTGGTTTGAAGTTTAGACAACATGGCTCCTTAAATTGAGCAAGCAAAATAAAATGACATGCAAACCAAATTCTTAATATTTTGCCTTGTTGGTATTCCATGCAAGTTGGAATTAAACAGGATGGTTATTCAAAACAAGTCTAGATTAAATAAAAACTGGTGTTTAATTCACATATTAGAGTTTTCATCAGGTAATTAACAAAAATCACCCCATAAAGGGGAAATGTGTGGTACTTTGCTAGTTTCCAGAAGCAGAACAATGGACTCATTTTTCTGAATGTTTCTTTCATTACAGCAGCTCATTTAATGGCTTCTTGCACACATGCTTCCATTTTGTACTGTTTTTCTCATTCACAAACCCAGTGACCCACAGAAGCATTCTCACCACCTGAATTGGTTTTTGAGACCTCCTTCACACAGAAATATGAACAGATACATATGAAGGGAATCCTGACCAAGCCCCAGCTGCCCCCAGAGCTGTACATCCTTGCTTCCTTCTCCTGGGAGCTCACCAGGCACAGTCGCCTCGGGGAGCTAGGCTGTGGTGGGATGGGGACCACAAGTGCCCTCAAGTGGGACCACAGCAGTTTGGGCTCTCTGCAGAACTCAACATATCAAAGATGTTCTTTGATACCTCTGCTGCTGTGTTCACTTAGGGTTTAAAAATGTTCTGTAATAATGTGTGATAAGCTTACCTGAAGTTCAGTTACACTGAGTTTTATACAAGTTAAAAATCTAATTTTGAGGTTTGATGTGCAAGGAAAAAAAAAAAGCCAACAAAAACAAGGAAACCCCCCCCCCCAAAAAAAACCCAACAAAAAAATCAGTGTTGTGTATTTTCAGTTTTTAAAACTCATCTTTGTTGCTGGTGAGCTGCTGGCTCAGTCTGCTCCTCTGAGGCAGCTCAGGCTGAGCAGGTACAAGATCCTGGGTTTGTTTTTTGGGAAAGCCAAGCTCTGGTCAGTCCAGACCTGTGCTGCTGGGCAAGGAGGTGTCCAACAGCACCTGGAAGGGCTCGGGGCCCTGCAGCATGTACCCACCAAGGGCTGGGGCTGGTTGGAGGGCAGCTGGGGATTAGCTGTGGTGGAGCGGGGCAGGAGCAGCTGCTCCCTGGATCCTGCTCCTGGAGGAGCTTCGGCCCTGGAGCTGACAGCAGCTTCACTCAGCCTCTCAGTGCAGGAGGAGAGAGGCAGGCAGAGGTGGTGGCAGGGAGAGGTACTTGCCATATCATGATCCAAGGACTTTCTGTGCCCACTCACAAGAAGACAAGTGCCTGCTCTGCATGAGAACCTAGTGACTGGGTGGGTGATACAGGTGAAGAGGCTGTTGTATATTTATCACCGTGACTGATATCTCAGTTTCATCAAGGTGAAACATCAAGTAGATGGTAAAATTATGGTTTCATTTACCATGGCTGAAAAATCCTGCTGTTCTGCTTGTGTGTTTCTCGTGACCATTGTCCTGCTGGCTCTCCTGGAGCAGGACTGTGCGGGGCCAAAGCTGATCTCTGACAGAAGCTTAGCAGAAAGATTGTGCTTGGGTCTTTCTTTCTCTTTCTTTTCCCATAGCAGATCCTGCATCCAGACTGCTCTTCAACCAAATGAGCCTCTGGTGGCCATGAAGGAGGGAGTATCAGGCAGACAGGAGTGGGCTGCGGGAGGTCAGGAGAGGCAAGAGCTCTCCCTTCTCCCACACCAGTGTAAGATGGTGCTGGCCTTGTTTGGGGAAGGATGCCCTCACCCCTTATTCCCAGGTGTGGAGTTCAGTGCCTCCATTTCACCCAGATACACACTGCTGCTTGGTCTGTGGAGTGACAGCCTTGGGCACACCTTGAGTGTGAGGTGTCCTCTGCCCGAGCTGCCATTTCTGGAGATGGGGAAACCCACCCTAGGCCAAGTTCTCACTTCCCTGGGAGAAGCCATGAAGCCACCAGAGGCCAAGTTCTACCTGCTGTTAAGGCAGGCACTTGCTGTTCATCTGCTTTGGTTCAGTCATCTGCTTCCAGGTGCTACAAAGTACCTGACTTATTTGGAAAGAGTGTTTTCTTCACATATGTAACACATTCCAGTGGGGCTCTGGAATTTTTTTGTCTTTGTAATTATTTCGATCCTTCTTAAAACCAAAATTAAAGACCTACTCACAGCCTTTAAGCAAAGCAGGGCATGAAAGTTACTGCTGTATGGATCAGTGGAGTGTAAAATATTTTTCCATACTGAAGAGTTTAGTTTGAGATTTTTCTATGAAATTACATAACAAAACAAGGTTAAATAACAGAAGTGAAGGACGAGGGACAGGACTTCTTGGTATGAATTCCAAATCTTTGTGCTCTTGGCCATTGTATTCTGTACTCCTTTTTATAATCTCTGAGTGGAAGAGTTTCTCTTCAATCCTGATTTTTCTCTGTTATGTCTACAAAAAATAAAAGAAATAAGATTTATATTTAAAATAAAACTGATTGAAACTGATGGAGGAAAAACTGTAAAGGTAACAGCAGTGCTTTTTATTGTAGACTTTCTTGTGTGTTGTGAATAGGGTCATTTCCAAAGAACCTGAGTTATGGAAGAGATTAATTGTAAATTCAGTTGACTTACAGTTCAGGCAATAAGGGTAAGTAGGTTTGATTAGGGGTGGCAGCCTTGCAAAATCCTCAAACCCTCAATGAAATTTTATCCTGGCACATACAATACACCCTGGCATGTAAGACCTGTCCTCAAATAAGGGAGAAACCTTTTGTGTTTTTCATGGTTAATACGAAATTATTCCAGGCTGCATAGCATCCCTGTGGCTGGCACGTGGGACTTGGCTGTGGGCGGGCTGCACGTGCTGGCAGGTTAAGTAGGTCTGGCAGGAGCCAGGGAGGGGACAGAGACATGGTTTTCAGGACACCAGAAAGTTACTTCTGTAAACTAGTTCAGTCAGTCACTTTGTGTGGGGATAATTCCATGATTTGAAGATGCCTGAATGCTTTGGACAGGATGGGAAAACAGAATGTCCTAGAGGAAAGAGCGGTCGGTAAAATGGCCTTTAACATTTCCACAGACACTTAGAGCCAGATTTTTGGGGCTGTGGAAGCAGGAATAGGTTGTACCTCAGTACAGAAAGTTGCTGGATTTAATTTTTCCAACCCACTAAGTGTTTTTCAGCATTTCTTCTAATTTCTGTAATCCCCTGAAGTTGTGCTGTGTGGGTGTGTGGCAGAGCAAGCGCTGCTGGGGTGGCAGGGGAGGCAGCTCGGGAAAAGCTGCTCTGAAGAGGTTGGGGTTGGTTTTAATAAAGGCTCCACAATGAGAAGGGGAAAGAACAAAAACACAGGTCATTCTGCCCATGTACATCAAGGGAGCAGAGGGGGAAGCCAGGAGGACACGGGCCTTTATCTTTTGCCCAGCAAATTGCAAAGGTTAATCGGGTTGTGAGCATATTCTGCAAAATTTATCTTTCATGATTTTAAGCCCCCAGAAGGTAGCAGCCTTTTGGTGTAGTACATAAGATCTCTCTGCTATTTTATTCTAAAATAAAAATCAAACTTCTCCTTTTGAAAGGTGCAGTTGAAATAATGAACTTGCTTTGTGAATTTGGCGAGGAACAGCACTGTGTGTGAATGCATTTAGGTGTACAGTCTTGTCCTGATTTTTTTTGATTGTTATATAAATGTTCTAAATTAAAACAGGTTAGATTGAATCATGCTGTTTACTGACCTAGTAGACCAGACTTGATCATTTAAAGTGTCTTTAAAATCATGGTGCACGTGTCTGATTAGTGTGTTAGCTTCTGCAGTCAATGTGGTCTGAGTAAATGATGTAGAAATGTACCATGTGCATGAAAAATCTGTATCTTCGAAGCTTAAAGCTAAATCCCTTGTTTATGAAATCTTTCCATATATGAATTTTGTATTTTATTTGGGAGATGGCCACATGAGTTTTGTGGGAGGAGTATATAACAATTAATATTCTCTGATAGCCTACATGATAAGCCCCCAAAAAGTACATAAAGCTATGAACACCTTTTTTTAACAGGGCTTGAAGACTGCTGAGGAACACACGATTTGAATCATTTAAGCATTAAAATAGTAATACTCATGGAAGAGCCACAAGACTTACCCGAACAACCAGTAAGTACATTTAAAAAAGACTAAAAATGAAAATAAAAAACAAACTGTGATCTCACAAATTCGTATACAATTATTTTAACTAATACTGGAAAAGAAGGCTTATAGTTAGTATATTTATCCAGGGGAGAAAAAGCATTTTGTTTTTCGTAAAATGTGCTGTACATTTAATTTACTAGAATTGTACAGGCAGTAGTAATAATGGAATAGTTATGTATATTTGACCTCTATGATGTTTCTATGCAAAATGATTACTTGTTATGCTCAGAAAACCAGAGGTATTTCAAGCCTGTTGTTGAGAAAATAAAGTTCACTATTTTAGGGACAGAATCAGCATGCTGGTTATTGCAGGGTATATAGTCTTTAATTCTCATGCTTGAGATCTTGAAAAGATCCTGTGATTCTTTGTTTCCACAAGTGGAAGGCATTTTTTAATGCCTAATATAACAGTATGTTGGGGTAGGGAAGTGTGTCAGAAGGTTAAAGTTGCTATGTATTTGTGAAGTATTTGCAGTACTATTTGCATTATCAATAACTGATATTAACAGAGTGCAGGAGTGCTGGGAAGAGAATTATCAATACGATATGAGATGAATTAAATTGTTTATCTAAAACATAATAGCAAAGGAATTAAGCAGAAATATTTGTATTAATGTTCTGTTCCCAAAATAAACCTAGTGCAAACTCAACAAGAAATTGCCAAGTTACCATGGGAGTGATGCTTGTAATCCTGGAGACCTCAAATGCACACAGAAACAGAATAATGTGCTTGAGGGCACTTTGGGTGTGTTCTAATTGAAAAGATTTTGATGCCTTTTTAATGTGAGAATTTAATGTTCTTCAGTTAAACTGGTTAGAAAATACTTTGTAATGTCATTTATGCAATTTTATGACTTAGGAACAAAGTCAAATGAAACGGAAATGTAAACTTAAAATGATATAGAATCTGGCTTGTCACAACCTGCAGATGATGGGCCTAAGTAATATCCACAAAATGTGAAACTAAGCAGCAAAACCTTATGGTTTGTCCTCCAGCTATTTGAGGAATTCAAAAATGTACTTTAAAAAGGAAATCTTTCTAATTACATCCTTGTATAATGACAACTGTCTTTATTCTTCAGGACATCAGAGGTAGGGTATGGCTAATTTTCAGTGGAGTGTCCTTTAAGCAGATTCTGCTGTAATATTCAGCTGAAGATTTTCTTGGTCATTTCTTTTAACTACCTGATACTGGCCAGTCATTCTGTGACAGAATATGAGACTAGATGGATCATAATGAATAAGTGAGGTAGTATTTTGGGTATAGTAGAATGTTCTTGCAGGATGAAATGGAAAGAAAATTTTCTTTTTTTTTATAGCGAGACCATTCCTGAAACACAGGAATTCTCTTTAAGTAAAAAAATAAAAGGAAACTGAGATCAACCTTGCAAAATCCTGTCAGCTGAATCACCCAGTACTGATATTGTGCACTCTTATTTTCTTTCCCAAATGTTTGTTTTTCTTAAATCACAGGAACAAGATCAGTAAGTTACTTCAAAAAATAATGTTTATGGCAAACTGTTGATAACTAAAGAGAGAAAATAGCCTGTAGAAAAGTCATTGAACTTTGAGCTCGGTGTGTTTTACTTCAAAAAAATTAATTTAAAAAGATAGGTAGTTTTCTTATTTTGATGTGAACTGATAGTAATAATTGCTCCCAAAATGTGTCTTTTCTAACTCAGTGTTAGACTGATCACTCAGTCCTGTACTGGTGTCTGGCATGTTGTACAGCCATAGCTTTGGTCCTTGGTTTTTGAGTGTTTCTTCCCTCTTCAAGTCTGTATTAGAATGAAAACAGTTTCTGTGCACACTGCAGAGCTAGAAAACAGATTCGGAAATTATAATAAATTATTAATCTGGATTAGTTTTTAGAAGTGATTCTGTATAGTAATCTCTCACTTGTTGACTGCATTGTGGGTGGAGGTAGTTAATTTTTATAATATTTATTTAATTCTTAATATTAGAAAATGACAAAATGGTTTTTTATAAAGGACAGTGAACTTGTGTGAACCTCACTGCAAACACCCAGTGGGTGTCTGTGTGGAATGACTGCTCACTCACATCAGACAGCAAGAGCAAGGTCCATGGTGCAGAGAGAGCAGCATGTTGAAAAGGGCTCCAGAAAGACTCAATTTTTTCTTAATTGAAATTAGGAAGAGGTTGGCAATAATACTCCTTGTCCCTGAGTGTCTGCTGTCCCCTGCTCCAGCCACAGCAGCCCAGCTATGCTCCCCAGTGGCTTGGCCAGTGTTGTCTCAAAGTTATTACCCTGCTGGGTGGTGAGCTGGGAGTGAGGAGTGCCCCTGTGTCTGCTCAGGCTTGGAAATTATCTGTGGATGTCAGTCAGAGTTGGATTCATTTGTAGAGTACCTGTTCTCTTGATGTCAGGAGGAAAACTTTGTGTATGGCTCAGTAAATACGACTAACCTCCAGTCCTTCTGAGGCAGGAACAGAGCTTTCCAGCATAAACAATTACTTGGATTTTCAGTGATAGAAATTTGTGATTTGGGAGCAGGGATCAGCTAGGATGTGCCTTTTGGCTTTCTTTTTTTTCTGCCTGCCTTTTTTTTTTTTCTTTCTTTCTTTTTCTTTTCTTACAAAAATCAATGTAAGCTCCAAACCAGTTGGAAATAGATGAAGGTAGGAGAAAAGATGTACTTTAAGAGACCTGTAATTCATAGTGCAGTAGAACAGCTTAGAGAGTGAACCTTTGCAGCTGCTAAAGCTGAAACTTGAATCCCTGAGGTAGACCCCATCTTTTTCCTTGTTTTAATTTCTTTTATTTCTTTTTATCTCTTTTTTCACCCCTTATTTTTAAAAAGAGTGAATTCACTTCTGCATCCTTTCTTGATGTACTTGAAGAGGGCCTATAAGAAATCTGGTGAGGAACTGTGTTTGCAAGGGTAGGAACAGGACCGTGGGGAATAGCTTCAAACTAAAAGAGAGTAGGTTTAAATTAGATTTAGATTGGATATTAGGAAGAAATTCTTCCTTGTGAGGATGGTAAGGCCCTGGCATGGGTTGCCCAGAGAAGCTGCGGCTGCCCCATCCCTGGAAGTGTCCAAGGCCAGGTTAGGTGGGGTTGGGAGCAACCTGGTCTAGTGGAAGGTGTCCCTGCCCATGGCAGGGGGGCTGGAACAAGATGAACTTTAAGGTCTATTCCAACCCAAACCATCCTGGGATCCTATGAAAAGTCTTCAAACTGTGATCTTGTCACTTGAGAGGGAACAAAAAACCTTTCTGCATCTCTCGAAAGATTTTCAGAGGGAAGTGTATGTTGAAAGGTGTTTGAAGACACTTTCACTGCCTTTTCTATGGCTCATGCAGCAGAAGGATGCACAGGTGCCCAGGTAGGGTATGGGGTTGGAGTGGGAGAGAAGGGCATCTTGACAGCACTCCCTCCTTGTACCCAGACATCAGCCTTATGTTCTGGTTACTAGGTGCTGTTCCTGCATTAAATACGTTTTAAGATGTGTCAGGAAACAAAGAAATAGCTTTCTAAGCCCATGAAGTCTGTTGAAAGCTGTTCCCTCCCACTTCCATTTGTAGTGTAAATTGCAGGAATGGGTAGAGCAGTGGGTTTGCATCTCACTGAAGGATCAAGATTTTGTAAATTGGGTTTACATCCCTCTGAAGTGTCAGGATTTTGTAAATGTTACTGCACAACATTAAGACATTAGGGACAATTTCTTTTAAAAACCTGCCAAGATGGGGACAAGCCAAGGCTGGCCAACTGAGGCCAGGACATGATAAGCTGACATCCAGAATTGCTGTTTGGCTTGACTTTTGCTGCATACTCACACTGGCTATGACAAGTTCCAGGGCATTTAAAGAGAGGATAAAACTTCTCCAGATATTTATTGATTTTTTATTTTAAATGACTTTAACAATTCACCTGAAGAAAAACTCCTCTCATAAAATTATAGACTGGTTTGGGTTGAATGGGACCTTAAAAATCATCTAGTTCCAACTTTGTGCCATGGAACAATTTAAACTACTGATCGCTGTCCAACACCGAGGGCATGGCTTGGCAGAGGAGGAAGATCTCCTGTCATGGGAGAACAAGCCATGATGGCCTTGTGCTGTAGATACTCATGCAGAAAGAAGTTCCATTCCAGTGGGCAGAACTCAAGTCCTGACTGCTGAGAGGTGTCTTAGGAACAGCTCTCCTGTTCTAGTTTTGGTGAAAACATCTCTAAAACTGATGCGTTCATACAAAACTTTGCTTCCTTTGGGGCAGAGGGCTTGGTTTGGGCTTTTTTGTAAGTGAGCTGATTTCTCTGTTCACTTTCCATATTTAAAAACCACAAACTATGTAAGTTGCAGAAGCCAGATCATGTAAAGTACCTGACTGGAAACAGCAGCAAAATCCTGTGAAGTCTAAAATTCAAGCTGCCAACTCTAAAGTTAATTTTTACTTTTATCCTCCATGTTATTTTGGTCTGAAGCAGTTTGCCCCTACTTTTTTAGATTAGTTTTTTTCTCTCTTTTGCTAAAGAACCCTGTGGGCAGTTTGGCACCCTGAGCTTTCTGCTGGTGTTGGTGGCTGAGGTCCCTGCTGAGAAGCAGGTGGCAGGGTCCCAGGGAAGGGCTGGAGCATCTGCTGCAGGGCAGAAGGATGACAGAAGGAGTTGAGAGGCAGCCTGAATGGTTGCTAACTGGTAACTTAGCCTGAGAGAGTGCCTGAGAGAGCTGGGGTAACATGTGTCTGCTTTCCCATAGTGTTGTAGTTGACATTGTCTTTGGGTGGGGAAGGCTGGTGCAGATCCTTTGGGTGCAGGATGTCTTGGTGATGTGGACCAGAAGTAGTATGTGTTCCTGGGCAGGCAGGAGAAGGACCCTGGAGAAGTCTGTGAAGCTGTGGGCTAGAGAACCACCCCAGGAGTTCATGTCAGTGGCTGTGACCAGTTCTTTGCTCAAGTTGAAGTTAAAAGTGCAGGAGATCTGAGGCTGTGTGATGTCATTGTACTGCCATAGTTTTGTAATTCCTTTGCCTTCTCTATGGTGTGATGAGTGCTATTGAAGTGCTAGTGTTGTGCAGTGAGTGCCAGAGGGAAGAGATACTGAAACTAGTACAGAGATGAAAGCAGACTGAGCTCTGGAATACTGGTAACTTCCTCAGGGAGAGAAGATTGCCCTTTTGGCTTTCTCCTTCCCATCCTTTCCCCTTGTCACCTTGAGCTTTTTTTGCCTCTCTGCCACCCAGGTCCTCTTGCCCAACAGGAATTTACCTGTATGTTACTACTTCTTTTTGTTAAAGCACATTTTGACCTCTCATGGTCAAATTTCATTTTCCTCACCTTTTATTTATATTCACTCGAGAAAGAAAACGTGAATAACATGGTGAAAGGTTTTTTCTTTGCAGTCCCTGCAATCTGGTACCTAGCATGTGCCTTCCCAGACTCCTTTTCACAGAAAATGTGCTAAACAGTGCTTGAATGCCCTGTGGGGGCTGGGATGATATTGATGGTCAAGTCTGGCATCTAAAGCTGCTCAAGAAATATGGAAGGCTGTAAAACTTCCTGGTTAGAGGGAGAAGGTGTGGAAAGGGAAGCCTGTGTATCCAGGAACTCAGCCTGGCATCCTACTGAGGGTTTCATAATAATGTCTGTAGCTTGCAAAAACTGAATTTGTGTTCAAGCCAGTGCTGTCTGTGGTGTAATCCCTGGTACAGGATCCACCTGGAACCTACAAAATGAGAGTAAGTGCTGTTGGTTGGGAACCCTCCAGCTTGTGTTAGTTATAGCTCTGAACATTTTTGTCTTTGCAGGTGAAAAAAGCCAAGATGCAGGAATCCAGAGAACAGAGCCTGAGGTATGGGATTTTAAATTTGATTTTAGTGTGGAGCATGGTTCTTTATGGTCTTTTACAATTATAAAGCTTTCATTTTAGAAATTTGCATCTTGATTTATTTTCTACAGGTCTACTGCAAATATAGTTGCATTTGTATTTGGTATAATATTGATTAAGTTCTCAATAAAAACATAATTAACTGGCCCTATGGTATTAAAGCTTTTATGAAAGTGGCTACAGAGGATCTTAATGGCATCATCATGCCCATCTTTCACAGAATGATATTGTTACATACTGCACATAACATGCATTCAATTTGGTGAGACTCAGGATATTTTAATAATATCTGTGCTACTATTAGTGCAACTGTGTGGAAAACTGCTTTGAGAAATGAAACTCTCTTGAATTGGTAGCTTCTTCTATTTAAAGCTGTTGTGTGGTACTACTTTTAACCTCAGTAGATGCTTTCTGATGGGTATTGTATTTAGGAATTAACTATTCTTACTACTTATAATGAGAATAGCTATATTAGGATTTACTCTTTCTCTGAGTAGCAGCAAATACAGTGAAGAAAGATTTCTTTTTGGAGTCTCTGCCATTCTAATAGGAGCAAGGAGGAAACATGCCATTTCTGCAGGAGTGGATGTGGTATATTCTAAAAGTTAGAAATTTGAGCTAATCACACAAACTCCCTTTCTGGCCCATCTGAGGTCAGAGGAATCACATTTTAGGGAAGGTTTTTTTCCTGTCTTGGATAGAAGGGGCTCAAGGGCAACATGGGCAGGTCTGAACATGTCATTGTGCTCTCCCTTCTCCCTCTCTGTCACCCTGCTTCAGCACAACCATGGCTTCCCTATGGGCACAGGGAGCTCAAGATTTGAGTGTAAATGTCCTCGTATTTTAAAATTGTTGACATCCATTATTTAAAAATAGAAGAGAGGGGAGGAATAAAGTTGCATATCTTTAAGTTGATTAAATATTCTGTTTGAATATTCTGGCTCTGTTTTGATAAAACTATACATGATTTTAAGTTTGACCAATGGATTAGTTTGGAAGAATTTATTTGACCTGTTTCTCCCATTCCCCTGCACTGCAAGGGGTGGAGGAGGGAGAGAAAGTCAGAAGCTTAGTTGAGCCCAGAAAGCAGGGAGGGACAGGGGAAGGTGTAGTAAGATTTGGGTTTATTTCTCATACAGCCTCCTCCTCCCTATGCAGGTCAGCTCAGGCACCTTTAGGCTCTTCCTGAGAGTTTAATTTGCTCATCCAAGACAAAACTGTGCAGTTGTTTTTTGTTGGAATGCTGAGTAGAGTTGAGTCATGGAGGGAGGCACAGAGCACCATGCTTGGTGCACACCTGAGCTACAAGTGGAAGTCTCCCTTCAGCCGCAACAGACACTTACCTTGGTTCCTTTACCTTGAGAAACTTCAGTCTCAGAATGTCAGAACAGCACACAGATGGCTGAAAACCTCATGAAAAGCTGTGTTGCAGAACTAGCAGTAATAAAACTAAATCCAGGAAAGCAATCATCAAGGAAAAAACAGTTTCAATCAGAAATTGCTTGTGCTTCCTACTCTATACATGAACAAAGCAACATTGACATGGAACTGAAACTGTGTGGGACAAATCCAAAATAATCCAATAACCTGCAAATATTTAAGTACAGAAGTGACCCCCAGTTCAAGGATGTTTCAACACTTCTTCAGGGATAAACTCAGCAGTGAGGCAATGTCTGTGGGTGGGGGAGCCTGTGACAGCTGGGCCACACAGCACTGCTGGCAGCAGTTCCTTGGCTGCTGCAGCCTGGGGGAGTGGAGACACCAAGCGATGTTTCTCACAGAAGCCATCCCTGCAGTCCCCCCTCTACCAAACCCTGGCCACTCAAACCCCATATAGTTTGATGTCTAATTCCAGCTGCAGATCTCTCTCTCAGAATCTCTTAATGAAATGGCAAAGAGCACAGGGCTACGTTCTATGAAGAGTTAGTTTGCCTTGGTCAGAAAGTTGAACCCAGGGGTGTTATGATGCCCAAGGATGTTAATTTAAGAGTTCATAATGCTAATACTGAGCCTTTGATGTCCTGGCAGTCACGTGAGCAACACAGAAGTCAGTGATCAGAAAACTGAATCTTCAAACCTTGGTTCAAACCTTTCCATGTCCAGTGAGAGTGAGTATCTCTGGAATTCTCCAATTGTCTTTCCTCGCATCTTTCCCTGGTACCATGCTTCATCAACCACAAGCTTTGTCGTATCCTTGTAATCCTTAGCCTGCCCTCACTATCACTTGTAAAGTGAGTGTTTGCAGTAGTGTTTACAAAGTGTTAATGCCTTGTGGTAAGGAAATATCTGTTTCTAACAAATATTTTTGTGTCGCTGCCCCCCAGCTTGCTGTTGGGTGCTTCTGAGTACTGCTGTGTCTTATCTGTGTTAGACATGATTCTTCTTGAGGGTTGAGTCAATATCAGTTATAATGCCTATTGTAAACATGTTTTATAAATCATTATTTCCATGCAGCTGGTTGGGTGCTTTGTAGCAATATGCCATACACTTGATCTTAGACTCTGAATTGTATTGAATGTCTGCAGAAAGCTCTTAGGAAACAAACAGAGAGGAAACAGGCAGGGAATACAAAGATTGCATAGTAAGTGAAAAGTGGAGTGTATCCATTCTTTCAGAAAAGGAGGGCTGGAAGTCATTAGGAAAGTCAGATTCCTGCGTGGAATACCTTTGGCTGCCAATACATATTTTTCAGCTCATCTTAGCTGAAAGTATGTAAGGTGTAACTTTCCATTGTAATTGATTTAATCTTTGCTATTTTGATCCAGGTACTGTGGTGTTGCAGGAGTTACAATAAATTTCAGCCTGCAAAACCTGCTGCCTAACTGGATATGCCTGCTGCCATTTACAAGTCCCTGAAATTGCATGCAGTGTTATTGTGGGATTTTTTTCTTTTTTACACCATTGCCTAATTCTTTATATGCAATTTTATAAATAGGAGTTCTAGAAATATAATTACTACATAATTACTCAGATGAATATTGACATTCTTCTAAAAACCCCTACAAATCCTAAACATTTTTGCAGGAGGGATGTGGGAACTGACAAGTGTTAAAGAAAGCCTTTAGGTCCAAAAGTTCCCAATTTGTGTTTCCTGTTGTATCCTTGTGCTATATGGGCTTCACACTATGAGTAAAGGCAAACACTGAGGAGCAAAGGAAGGTGATTCATGGATCATTCTGGAGGTTCAGCACATGTTGATGGTTTGTACCTCTCATCTGCTTGTGTTCAGATTACACAGAGAAGGTTTATTGAGGTGGCAGAATGCACATTAGGGTTAGGGTTGCCCGTGGTGACTGTCTTGCTTTCCTTGATGTAACTCAGGAGGGTTAACTATGTGGCCATACAAGAGAAATAATGTAGGTCTGATATGGAAAGCCCAACTTTTCTGAGCACGTTATTGGCATCTGGATCAAATCCCAAGGCAGAGTATGCTCTTTTCCGTGATGCTGTGCTGTTCCCAAGGCTGTTAATCGAGTCACTCCAAAGGGAGAGGGAAGTGTGGTCTCTTGTAATGGTAGTGGCGGGGGAGTGGTGCCCCTGGGCCCACACAAGGAGATACACTGTTAGCCTGGATTACCTCCTGGGCAAGCCTGGGTGCTTTCTCTGCCTTCAAAGGGAAGTCAGCTGGATCCACAGCAGTACAGCTGTGTTTGCTAAGGGTTTGGGTATGGTGCATCTAGATCCGAACTGATAAGCCCATGTACTGTGCAGATACACAGTCACAAAGGTTGTAGCTCCCAGCAGCATACTGCACTGTGGTGGTTGCATGTGCCAGAGAGGCTGCCTGGGGCCAAATTCTGTGCCGGGGTCCTGCACATCGTTGCTTCCCTAGTTTGATGGACAGCTGAGTATTTAAACAGGTCAGCTCATGTGAATCTAGGGGGTGTTTAATGGCTCTTGGATTAAGCCACAGGAGCCCAAGCCCCCTTCTCTACCCCAGCCTGGAATGTATAACAGCACTGTCTCACACAAGGTGTACTAGAGCTATAGGCTGTGCTGAGTGAGAACATTAGAAACATCTCCTCCGTAGGTTGCCTGCTGAGCCACTCTATGTCTTACCAGTTTCAGAGTACAATTGCTATGGATTTATTCAAGCAGAAAAATGGAAACATCTGATTGAATGTTACTACCAGAATACTTTAGAGGAATCTCTGGGCCTTGAGCACTGCAGTTGTGCTCCACTGGATGTGTGTGATTAAGTTCATTGAGCTGGAGCTGTTCCTTTTTACAGAAAAGACAGTTTGCTGGAGCCATGAATGGATAGAGTATGCAGGAGAAGAGGAAAGCTTGGCAAAACAGGCATTTGGTCTCTGCTCCAGGACACAGAAATGTTATGCTTTGGCAAATATGCAGGGTTTTGGGGAGGACTGAAATCCAAGTTTTATTATGACAGTTGCAAAAAAAATTTTAGTGCCAGCTGATAAAAGAGAAAGAGCACTGTTATACAGGGAGGAATAGTGTGATTGACTGATCTGTGTGCTGTGAGCTGGCAGAACATTTTTGTGCCAGTTTAACAGTGTGTTTTTGAGAATTTGCTTTGAAACAGATATTCAGGGCACTAAAACTCTTCGTAAATCCTGTGTGTTGACTAAAATCTACCGCGAGTATTGATATTTGTCTTTATTTGTTGGGTTTTGAAAGCACCTCTGTAATTACACAAACTATTTTTTTTTCAGTTATGACATGCACTGATTATATCCCAAGGTCATCAAATGATTATACCTCACAAATGTATTCTGCAAAGTAAGTCAAAAAATTGTTACTGAGTTCCGTAACTCTTACTTCTTCCTGAAGTAATTTTTTTTGTATCTTTATGCATTTCTCTAATGCTGTAAATACCACTACTGGCAGCAGATACTCATTGCTTGGACACTGAATTTAAAGAACTCACCCTTTGGCTTTAGTGACTGTTGTTTTATGTTCATGAAGATAAATGAGCACCTTCAAGCAATTAACGTGATAGTGAATAATGTGCATAATATTTGCCAAATAAACAAATTGAACGTAAATAATTATAAGGGGAACATACGATTTTCTGATCATTCACTGGGTTTACGGATCTTTGTAGTTCTTCCCATTGGAGCAGGATAGGCTTTAGCTCCCACTGCTTGTTTTTGTGTAGTCTCTGTGTGTGTCCCACTGGTTCTTACAGGTACTGCTATATTACAGTAGTTTTAGGGTCTGGTGTGGTAAGGCATGGTAAGTGGGACTAACTACTCGTGCCTATTGGAATGGGGAGTTTATCCTTCCCAACTCACCCTGCCCTTCTAGTCCTGGATGAGCTCTGGTGCTGTGGCATCCTGGAGGAGGGAGTTTCCCTGATGTCACCACAGGAAGCTGGCAGCATCTATTAACTCAAGAGCATGCCTTGGGAAGCACAAGGAGCTTATTGCACTAAGAGGACATGTTAGTCTGAGTAGTTTCTCCTTTCTGGAGCAATTTTTTAATGTGTCTTCTGGTTTGAAGGCTGAAAGATGCATAATGTAATTAGTTCTTTCTGACTTTTGTTCTCTCTTTTCACTAAGGCCATATGCACATATCCTTTCTGTACCAGTATCGGAAACAATGAGCCCTTACCCTGGTCAGCCTCAGTACCAAGCACTACAGCAGTCCCAGCCCTACACCATCTACCCCCAGACCACCCAGACCTACGGACTACCTCCTTTCGGTAAAAAGCGACTTTTCAAAGACTGCCTGCAATTACTGTTTCATGTCTCGTTAAAAAGCCAATGTTAAGCTTAACCAGGTGTGTTGGAGAGAAGAGTTTGTAGGAGAGCACATGCGTAGCTTACATTGTAGATGGGCACTGATCCTCATGATGGGACTTCAACTTACGATTTCTTACAGAGCTGTTACTTTGGGTCTCCCCATGAAGTTTGTCATATGGTTCTTGGTTTGGGATCATAATTGTCTCCAGCTGTGGTATAGCTATGTATGTGCAGTTTCCTCGTTAGTGAAATGACACAACACCCCATACTACAACTTCTCTGCTTTTTCATTTCCTTGTCGTTGTCCAAGATTAAGACTTTATTTCATCTTTCACCAAATGAGTGTTCATGCTAAAATGTCTCCAAGTTTACTAGGCAAATAATTTGCTTAATTTACTCTAATAACTGAGCTCTCTCGATAGCTATTGCAGTCTTTGCAAATGCTTGAAGGGTCAGACTTGTGTTGTCACTAAAGCTCCACTACGGGGTTTGAGCTGTCCACCCTCTGCATGGAGGGGGAAACACGTCTCTGGGATGTTGGACTGCTTTAGAAGATAATGGTTGACTTTCTCCATGGTGTATAAAGGGAGCTGAAGATGAGTAGTGCTGATAGAAAAGTATGTAACTTCTCGGTGGGTTAGCTAGTGAAAGGAACTGCCTGGTCTTTCCTTATACTCTGTATATTAGAATCATAGAGTGTTCTGAGTTGGAAGGGACCCACAAAGATCACTGAGTCCAATCCTGGCCCTGCCCAGAGCCCCCAACAACCCCACCCTGTCCATCCCTGGCAGCGCTGCCCAAACGCTCCTGGAGCTCTGGCAGCCTCGGGGCTGTGCCCATTCCCTGGGGAGCCTGGGCAGTGCCCAGCACCCTCTGGGGGAAGAACCTTTCCCTGAGCTCAGCCTGAGCCTGCCCTGGCCCAGCTCCAGCCCTTCCCTGGCTGCTGTCCCTGTCCCAGGGAGCAGAGGTGGGAGCTGCCCCTCGGGAGGAGCTGCAGCCCCTGCTGAGCTCTGCCCTCAGTGTCCTCTGCTCCAGCTGCACACACCCAGTGCCCTCAGCTGCCCCACCTCTGGTGCCTCCAGACCATTCACAAACCTCATGACCCTCCTTTGGACACTAGTAGCTTTACATCCCTTATGTATTAAGGCACCCAAAACTGCCCCAGCGCAAAGCAGAGCAGGACAATCTCTCTCTGACCCAGCCAGCAATGCTGTTCCTAATGCCCCCAGGACATGAATGTCCCTTATGACTTCCAGGGCACAGATGACTCATGTTCAGCTGGCCATTGATCAGGACCCTCAGGTCCCTTTCCTCAGGCCACTCTCCAGCCTTTTGTTCCCCACTCTGTCTAAGCAGCCAGGACATTAAAGTGTCAGACCCTGGGGAAAAAAAAACAACCCCATGACTGACTGTCCCCACACACATACCAAATTTTAAAACTGATTAGTAAAAATGAACATTTTAACTTCTCTTTCCATTCAATATTGCCTAACTTGGTTTCCTATGTAAATATTGTACAATGTTGCCAGATCTCAGAAAATGGAAGATAGCATGCAACCCTGACAAGAGGGGAGAGCCTCCCACCACTGTGCAGGAACCTGAGGGAACACCTAAGGCTGCTTATGGAAGTGGTGGAGTCACCACCCCTTGCAGTGTTCAAAAAACATATGGATATGGCAATTGAGGACATGGTTTAGTGATGGACATGGTGGTGATGCTGAATTAATGGTTGGACATAATGATCTTAAAGGTCTTTTCCAACTTTTACAATCCTGTGATTCTGAGTACATGTCTCAGGGGCTTGTCATACTGCACAACCATATGCACTGAGCTTCTTGCAGATTTACCTGTAGAGCTAAAATCTTTGTATTTTGATGTGTGTAAGGATTAATTTTTCTTTTGTTAAAAAATTAGATGTCTTTGAATAAAAACAGCTATTTTTCTGGCTTTTGTTAGCTGCTGACAGAGCATGGGCTTCTCCAAAGGTTACAAAACAATGGATTTGTCATGATATATTTGATAGACAGTGTAGGATAGATAATAAATCCAGACTAGTCTTTGTTAAACATCAGTTAAATTACTAATACTGTAATTACTAATGGTTGCTGGAACATACTTCTCCTCACTGGGTGCCTGCACTTTGATTTCAGTGCCTTGTTGCACTGTTTTTTGTTGTATCTGAACATTGGCTGATGGTTTCCTTTGCTTCATTTATTTGGTGTTTCTCAGTAGTTTGTTGTGCATGGTGCACTGGAGCTGCTTGGGGTGTTGTTTTGTGTTTTAATGTGTCACATGTTGGGTTTTTTTAAGGCAAATATTTGTAAATATGTGGAGTGCTTCAGTAAAGCTGTTTTAAAAGGTGGCTTAGACTTCTACAATTTTGGAGGGAGGGAGTGAGGGTGTAGGCCTTTTGTTAGTGTGTTGTGTGTGTGTTGTTTTGTTGGTGGCAGCAGTGGTGGCTATATTTGGGGGAAATGTTCCTTTTTTTTAAATCCAGAGGTTCTGGAATGCACGAGTACTCAGCTGCTTCAGTATTATTCTCTAAATGTAGCACTAGAAATTCTTCTGAAGACCTGGAAGGAGATCTGCATTTTCTATTGACTTCAAAGGAGCTTTTGTCTGTAAAACATCCAAAATGTTTTGGATGGTGTAGATTTTGAGGTCTGTTGTTAAACACTTGAATTTTTAGTGTGAAATCAAGTGTTAGGAAGACGTTAAAAGGCATTATTTCCAGTAATGGAAATCATACTGGAGTGGTACCTGCTGAGTCATACTGAGAGGATTTGCATGGTGTGATGGAGAGGTAGAGGACTGAACGTGCATATTGCAGAGAGAATTCTGGAAATGGTTTCTGCTCACAAAATCTCCAGTGAACAGGTGAAGGCCAACAACTTGGTCAGATGTTTTACCAGCACCAGAGAGCTTGTTACAGAGGTTGGTGTGTCTTTCTACTGTGTATTTGTTTCTATGCCAGAAAGAAGGCACCATGGATCATCTAACTGGAGCAGACCAGCTTGAAATTCAAGCAAGCTGACAAACGCAAGCATAGTCTTGAGGTGGCTGAAGTCAGGATGCTGCTTTTAGAGAAGGGATGACCTATGCTCTTGCTGATTTGTCATCTCTCTTGGTGTTCAGTGCATTGTTCTGCATTGGATGCCCTTGTGGTCTGGAGAGATTTTTTTTAAAGAAGCATTAAAATAAGAGTAGTGACATCCAGGCTGCATATGTGTAGCTGTAAGTTGGTGTTAGAAACACCATGGATGTGATGGCTTACATTAACTCAAGAAAAACCTACAAGTAGTGGGATGTCCTGTGTGGGGCCTTTCCATATATGTAGATGTGTGCTGTGGCATTCTGTGACATACAGTGCTGCCACTGGACATGGAAGAGTCTCATTGCCCCTCTCACAGCTTTTTCTCTATCATCCTTGAGGCTGTGCTAGCTTAAAACGCTGTCCTGCAGAATGACAGGAGAAGGACATATGCCACCAGTCCAGGAGTGTCCCTTGCTGTATAGAAAGTAGGACATGTCTGTAATAACAAGACAGTCGTGGAAGGCAGGGGATGAAAGATGCCTTAGCATATCACCTCAATCAACTCCTGTGCTGGCACCCAGCCAGTGCTGCCAACACTTCTGTGTGTGTCTGACCTGGTGCCACACTCCTGGTGTGGTCATTATCCTAGAGCATTTAGGGTGGGTTTGTGTTTCACTGTCAGGTTGTTTGGCACTTCTGCATGCCATGTGACCATCCCATTGTGTTGCTGTCTGCTCCTTGTCCCTCTGTCTTGTGCCCTAAGGAGCTTCTGGTTACTGTCCCTTATAAAAACTGCTCACCCATTTGGAGATGGTGGCACTCCCTTTTCAGACTAAACAAACACAGCTTCTCCCACTCACCTTAGAGGATCTGTTTCCCATATATTTTGTTCTGGAGTTTCTGCAATGTATTTACAGTTTTTCTTAAATCAGCCTTTCCTTTTTGTTTGCTAAGTATTAAGGTTCTGGAGGTTTGAAACCTTAACAAAGATGCAACTTGAGAATTGAAGAATCAAACCCAGGGGTGGCTGTACAGAGGGGAGTGGTTTAAGTTGACTCATAGGTGTCAATTTGAGATCAGATATGTAAATACATCAAAGGGCCATTGCAGAATTTAATTCTGGCAAAGCTGCAGCATGGAGCAACCTCTTGGAGCTGCTGCTCATGTCCAGCTCGATGGAGTCTCCCATGTCTTCTAGGTAAGAAACCTAGAGCTCATAGCCCATGGCTCAATCCTGCTAGAGTGAATGAAGGGCTGCAGGTGGATTCTGCAGCCTTTGTACTGTTTTTGGAGTGTTTAAAAAGGAGGGTGGTCTTTCTGATGGCCCTGAACTCTGTCTAGCTCCAAATGTTCTTTGTCCCTCTGCTTTGCACACTCATGCTTGTTTTTAAGTAGATCCTCTCAAAAGATTTCTGCTTTCTAACCAGGGCCAGGGAGAACTGTCTTTGACTTTGGTTGTAGATTTGGAGACACTCAAATGAAAGCCTGAAGAGCCCTGAAGAGTGAGGCCTGAGCTGAGCTGCCTCAGTTGGACACTGCTGGCACCTGTCAGTGCAGAGACCTCGATCTTAAACACAGCACCTTGAGCTGAACCACATGCTAAGTGTGCCCTGTACACATAATGACAGTCAATCTGCTCTCTGCTGTGCCCAGGGTTGTTACAAAAGGGTTCCAAAACAGCAGGAAATCTGGAAGAAACATTTGGATTTTTATTGTTATCAGTATAGAAAAACTACTGACCTGTGGCTTGTTTTAAAATATTCATCCCAAAGCCCAGTGAATTAGTGGAAGCTTTGAGCTTGGCCTTCATAGATCCCAGCTTCGGCCTCCCTGTGTTTCAGCTAATGTCACTTGCAGTGCTGTGCAGCTCAGCCTAAAATCACAGGGATTGGCAGGTCCTTTATCTGTGTGGGCAGTGAATCTTAGTGACACAAGCAGATTCTTACTTAAAAGCTTTGCAAATTAGCCTTCTTGGTGCTTTTAATTGTCTCTTTTTCAGCCATTTTGTCACCGGCTCTAATCCCTGCACAGCCTGACAGTCAGCGCTTGCTATTGCCGAAATGAAACACTTTCCATGTGTCATTTGTTACTTGCTTTTGTGAAGAGCAAAATCTTAATCGGAGGTAGGAGCATGCTGTTTGGTCCCAGCATATTTGTTTGTAACTGGTCCAATTTATCTGATTCAGGTGCACTGTGGCCAGGTATGAAACCTGAAAGTGGTTTAATTCAGACTCCATCTACAAGTCAGCACAGTGTTCTTACCTGCACTACAGGGTTAACCACAAGCCAGCCCAGCCCAGCACATTATTCTTATTCCATTGAAGGTAACTTGGCATGGTTTTTATCTGCATCTCTCTCCACCTAACTGAGTCCAGATACCAAACTAGAGAGGCTTGCACGCTTGTCCTTGGTTTGTGCATGCTTCTTCATGCTTTGCCTCTTTTTTCTTTGTGCCTGTGTCTGTCTGGGTTTGTATTTGCCTCATACCTGTGTGTGTACCAGGCTGGCTCGTTGGTGCCATGCTGAACAGGGTGAAGAGCAAATGGGGAAGGGGAAAGGAGACTAAATGCTGTGTTCTTGCATGCTTTACTGGGAGTGCTCTTGCATTTCTCTTCGTTTGTGGTATTTAGCTTGATGTCAAGAAATATGTTGACTGAAGTGAGATTTTTAAACATTTGGTTTTAATTCCTTCTGGAGGTAGATGGCTCTTGCATATTACACACTCTGGGTCAGTAGATCTGCTAGGAAGGGAATTTCTCAGTATAGAACTACCATACAAATATTATAGTTGCTGGAAGTACCACATCTAAGAAGGCAGGTGCTGAATTTGACCAGCTTCCACAGCAGCTTTTAGGAGTGAATGTGCCAGATAGCTGAATAATGGAATATTGTTGCTTATGGCACATATGTGCTAATTGATACCTTTTCTTTAGGCTGGATTTTTGCCATTTGAGTTTTGGTGACAAATTGTGAAAATTTGTCTCTTTCTCTGGAGATTTTATAAAGCATTTCAGGAATTTGTAATATATTCCTTGTGGAATATTTTCACAGAATAATTCAGGGACTTAAGGAGATTTTTAGTTCAGCTTCCTGCTCAAAGAATAGTTGATACAGAATTCAGAACCAGATAGCTCAGAGCTTTATCTAGTTGTGTGTCCAAAACCTCTGAGGATGGAAATTTTGCCAGTTCCAGAATCTGACTGTCATTATGATGAAAAATTTTTCCTTTTGTCAACTCAGAGCTTTCCCTCTTTCATGTTCTGACCATTGCTCTCCTCCTCCTGCTGCATACTGCAAAAAGAGCCTGTGTCTCTCATCTCATTTAATGTCCATGCAGGTACCAGCAGGCTGCATCAGGTCCCCAGAGCCACCTCCTCTCCTGGCTAGATAGTCCCTCTCCCCTGAAATGCCCCTTGCAGGGCATGTTCTTCAGATCCCTGACTGAAGATGTGTCTTTACCAGACCCACTGAATTTTATCAACATGTTTCTTCTGCATGAAGTGCCAAACTGAATGCCATAACCAGATGTGATCTCTGAAGAGCCAAGAAAAGGAGGATAATTCTTAAAATTAGCGGTGATTGGGGTTTAGCATGTCTCTCACTGAGGAAAGTCATGTGGTGTGTCATGGTACTTCCTCAGCTTGCATTATTGTGACAGTCAGTGGCCTAGTGTAATATTCATCCTTAATTCACTCTCCACATTCATAACAGGAGGAAAGCAATACTGGAAATACTCCCTTCCTTTGAGCATATCTGTCCTTCCCATGCTCCCACCAGCAGAATGACTTAATGTGTCTTACAGCACCAGCTTTAACTGCCAAGGGTCAGGAATGGTTCTATACACCATGACCCTGCCAGATTTCCCAGTGATGTCCTGCGGGGAGCAGGTGGATCCCTGGGAATTGGTGAGGTGACAGACCCATGTCAGGCCTTGCTCTGTAGAAGAATTATAAAATTTGGGCTGGAAGGGACCTTAAAGATTACCCACTTCCAACCCCTCTGCCACGGGCAGGGACACCTTCCACTAGACCAGGTTGCTCCAAGCCCTGTCCAACCTGGCTTTGGACACTTCCAGGGATGGGGCAGCCACAGCTTTGCGGGGCACCCTCACAGCCAAGAATTCTTTCACAATATCCCATCTAACCCTGCCCTCTGGCAGCGGGAAGCCATTCCCCCTTATCCTGTCACTCCATCCCTTGTCCAAAGTCCTTCTCCAGCTCTCTCTGAGTCCTCCTGGATGCTGAAAGAGGCTCTAAAGTCTCCCTGGAGCTTTCTCTTCTGCAAACTGCACAACCCCAGCTGTGTCAGGCTTTCACAGAGAAGAAGGATTTAGATCTGTGCTGCTTGGAGAATGTGTGATGTGAGAAAGCTTCCCTGCAGGCTGCTCTCTGAAAGTGTGCACAAGTCACCTCCAAGTGTGCAAAAGTCACCCCAATTGTGGAAATGCTGTTGCTTTTTGGAAAAACTTTTTGCAGACTCGCAGGAAACTTTTCCTTTTTCATACTTGGCTGTGTTTCCTTCTCAAGCAGCCCAACAAGGGGTCAGGTCAGTACAGAGGCTGGTGCCAAGGAGGTGGTAGAGAGCAGAAGCTGGAAGGATGGACAAAGTTAATAGTAATCCCTGGAATATCTGTCTCTTCTCTCCACTCAAATCAGCAGGGTGAGACACAGTTGTACAACGATGCTGACCTACTGGAGGGGAATTTCAGTGCATGGTTCTGGTCTTGGCTCTTTGAAAATGGTTGGAACAAAGCAGATTGGGATTAATAAGGTAGAGGAGGCAGGGATGTAATGTCTGAGGATGAGGTCTGAAGTGGGGGATAAAGAAAAGAGGAAAAGAGTCACGGCACCTTTAATGCAGTGCTTGTGGTTGCTGGTCTTTTTACATCTCAGACCTTGAAGTCATGTTTGGCAAATCCCTGCCAAATATTCTTACATGGTTGTGGCCCATTCACAGGTAAATGGAAGTGGCTCACAGTGCAGAAAGAATTGGTTCATCCATGTGGTGGGAACCGTTTGAAAATATTTGGTATCTAGCACTGGTTAGATACAGGATTATTAAAAAGACATGTTGGAGGGAGACCAGAGTTAAGAGAAACAATGAAGTTCATATGAGGAAATGCCAAACCTTGAAATCTTTTTTCTCATTTCTTAACTTCTATAATCAATCTTAGTGGAGAAGCAGCCTCTGCAGAGCACTACAGATAAGAATCACTTTCTGTTTCCTCTCCATAATAGTCTTGAGAGCAGTGGTGTAACAATCTGTCTTCCAGAGGGTTGCTCTGCCCCGGCTGCATGGCAGGTTCGTTCGGTTAGCAAGGGCCTTTTCTGGAGAGCTGGGTTTCATAGGGGCCTAGGAAGGGACCTTCTCTTACAGTGATAACAGCCTTGATAGTTTCCATAATGTGTAGTTGGAAGGAGTTTTATTTGGAAACTGCCCCCTGTGTTCGAGCAGTTGCTTATGAGAAGTGTTCCTTGGCTTTCACAGCTGGGCTTTGAGTAGCCGTGGAGCTACTGTAGGTCCTTGAGTGTCTTCATTGCCATCATTGCTGTGCAATGCAGCCCTTTTGCCTTTTTTCTAAATGTTTCTGGGGCTAATTACTTCCCTTCGTTTCTGCTCCCACAGAGATGACACCCTTCATGTTTCTCACCTCCTGTAAATACTGTGTATTTCTACACATCTTTTAAGATCTGTTAAGATCTGTTTCTTTTGTTTGCTTACCTTTTTTGAGGCATATTTTGGATCTGTTCCTCTTTCTGGAAGGCACCAGGGGTGCTTGCCATAGCACAGCATACATTGATGAAGAGTTCATGGTGGGTCTGTTTCCCTGGGGCAGCAGGACTGAGGCCTTCAGAAGCTTGAGTTCTTGGAGTGAATTCTGCATGGTGGTATTTGCAGAAAATGAGGGTTTTTCTCAGTGATGGTAAAGTAGGGATACTGTGGATTTCTGCAAGTCTTCAAATAAGCATCTAAAAATGATTTTTTGGTTTTGTGTGCCGAGAAGGGTGGTTTAGAAAGAAAAATAGTCCTTGGTGGCATCTGGTTTTGTACATTTTGGTTTTGTTCATGCTGATTTAATTATTTGTTGCTTTCCCTGTGAGTCCCAAAACCCCATGCTGTGGAATGTTTAATGGAATGGCCCTGTGTCTGCAACCCCCCAAAACCTGCTAAATGACTGGTGTTCCCAAGTGCTGCTCTAGCAGCCTTTTCTGTGTTTTTGGAGAACTGAATGCAGTGACATGAAGTCTATGAAGCATCTTCAAGTTGATACTAACAACTACACATCTCTAAGAATTTGTCCTATGAGCTGTTGACAGATTATTTTAGAAAGTCACATCCAAAAAGCAGTTCTAGAAACAGGGATGTTGGCAGAGATGTTCACATTCTCCAGCAGGAAACACTCTTCTTCTACTATTTGAAACATTTTTAATGTTTCCTTAAATTTTAAATCTAATTGGACTAAGAATACTAAGTTCAATGAAGAGATTTTTTAACAGAACTGATTTAAACACATTCATGTCCTTTTTCTTGATTTATTCTGATTCATTTTCAACTGCTACTGATTGACCATCAGAATGGGATTGTTGTCTTATCAAAACATGTAGTAAAGTTGTAAAACCTTTTTACACCAATTGCTTACCAGCCATGGAGGGAAAAGGTTTCTGAACCATTTGAAAGGTTTTTAAAGATGTACTAGCTCTCCTTCCCTGTAAGCCCAATTGAAATGTGACTGGTGTAAAAATACACCCCAGTCCTTTTCTGGCTATTAGTAGGAGAGTGCTGCTGGAAGCACAAATGCTTGCACATTTGCCTAGTAAGTATTTATTTCACAACTTCTCATTTCTTATGCTTTTCTAGAATATTTAATGCAGTAATTCTCAATTTTACAGCATCGACTACCAATGCCAGTCCAGTCTCTACATCCTCAACTGTTGTCAATATTTCCACATCAGCAGTAGCCACCATCTCACAGGTAAAACTTCCTTGGTAAATTTATGTGCACCATCTCCTTTACCTTTGTTTAACACGTTGCTCAAAACTAACATGGGAATGGCACTTCAAATGGAGCACAGTAGTACTGGAGTTGTGGGGCTCAGTGTATAACTCAAAGTCACTAAATCACTCCTGCTGTCTCTTTGACCATGATGCTTCTCCCTTTGGCCTTTGCAACAAACTCACTTCATCTCTTCAAAGAGGTTGCCTCATCTACAAATTGTGAGCTGAGTCTTAAAGTGAGATCTCTGCAAGAGAGATGGAGGGGAAGAAACAATTCAACTATTTTGAGGACTAAACCTGCAGGGAGGATTACATATGGATGTTTTTTGGATGCCTTTGTTCTCCCTCAGCTGGAAGAGGAAATGAGGTTGTACACAAACAGAACACCAACCCAATAAAGTAGGGTGTGCATTCTGATGGTGGACTAGAACAAAGTGAAACACCCCTGCAAGCTAGCAAAGACCATTTCCCCCACCTTTTACTTCTGTGGGTGGTTAACTGCCATTCTCAGTACTTGGATATACAAAGCAAGCCTTCAGTGTCCAGCTTTTCAGAAAGAGAATACAGGAAGTGTGGAAAATGCAATGGATGCACATAAATCCTTCTGTGCTAATGCTGTTGCTTTTTAAGTGTAAGCTTGCTTGGAACCCTAAGGGGGAAAAAAGATTTTCTTTTAGTATTTCCAAGGTACCTGGTTCACAAACCCAGGCTGCTCTTCAAGGAAATCAGGAGAGCACAGTGTACCAGAACAGTGTGATGTGACATTTGGGGTTGCTGATTTTTTTTACTGTCAGTAGCAGAAGTTAAAATCCTCAAGCACAGCTCCAGGTGCTCAGTGATCTCCTAAATGAATGAAATAGTTTTCATAAATGGATACCTTCCAGCACAGCATGCAGAATTATTGCTTGATGAAGTCAGGACATGAGTAAGGGTCATTTACCCTGTAGTTGTGCCCTCAGCGAGGCCCAAGGTCGCTTTCTGTCACTGTCAGTGATATCAGGAAGTCAAATGCAAGACAAAACCACACATTCCAGAGCACAGAGCGCACTCACGTCTTGGCATCCACTCAACTCCCCTGTTACTGTCACATAATTCATTATAAATTAATTTTTTCGGACACTGAAAGCAGAGGAATGGACCTGTGATCGCTCATCTCCTCTGCAAAACCTGCCTGTGCAGGGGCCATTGGGCAGCTAGAGTTCTCAGCCCTTTTTGGGAATGTCTTACATGTGTAGAATGAAACAGCATAGAGTCAGACTGTGCTCTTGCTGGGATTTTTCTTGGACAGGATATTCTAATACAAAAGTCATCCTGATTCAGAGTGTTTTCTGAATGAGGTGTCCTACCGTCACTAACTCTTTCCTCCAACAGGAGTATCCTACGTACACGATCCTTGGCCAGAGTCAGTACCAGACCTGTTACCCGAGCTCAGGCTTTGGAGTGGTGCCACCAGCAGACAGCAACACGGAAAGCATGGCATTAGCCACGACCACGTACCCAGCTGAGAAGCCAAATGCCCTAGCGCCAGCACGGGCAGTGCAGAGACCTTCCTCCGGTGAGGCGGGGTCTGCAGGGGACAGCTGCAAAATACCTCTGCTAAATAGTGCAGGGGGCAGGTGTGGGGAAACATCTCCAAAGGGTACCTGCAGCATCTTTCCATGCTGGGCCACAGGGGACACTTGCCTTCCTTGTCAGACTGGTCTCACTGGTGTGCAGAGTATTATGGTGGGCCAGCCATACTTATGTATTAGAAGCCTTCTACTGCTGCAGTTTGAGGATACCTACCATGTACTCTGTGTGCCCCAGGGAGAGGGAGTGCCAGGGGTCACTTGAAGAGTTGCCAGCAGCAGCTCCTTGGGGACTGGGTGTTCACTTGGCCTACAGGGCAGTTGCTTGTATTCAGTCTCAATAGCTCTTGGTACATCTTTCTCTCCTGCAGTGAGGTGTCCAGAGTACCTGGCAGCCGTGACATAGCTGCCAGTCCCAGTTATGGGAGTCCTCTGGGACTGCTCATGCATTTTCTAGAGCTGTGGTTCAGCTGTCCCCTCTCGCTGAGCTGGTCTCTGATGTGTCCAGCAGTACATGCACTCCTTTCCTCTGCCTCATCATTGCAAACAGCTGCTCTGCTGTGCTTCGCTGTGGGCAAAGCCATCAGTCACTGGCACTTGTCTGGTAGAGAAGATTTGAGCTGGTAAGGGAAGTAGAAAGTGTATTGAAAAGGTTTAATTGCCTCTTCTAGAGAAGCCTTTGGTCATGTCCACCAGTGCTGGGTTGTGTCCCACCCTCTGGAGTGTAGGCTAAAGTTTCTTGGAAAACAGTTTCTTAAATTTATCAAGGACAAGAGCAAAAACTCTGTGCTTTCTTTCGGTGTCTTGCACAAGGAGTTAGGAGATTGTTCCTGCATTGTTGAGCAGTTTTAAATTGAAATCTGCTGCCTATTGCAGATTTGAAGGCTGGGGGGAAAAAAATCCAGATTCCAGTCATTTCTCTTGGTGCCCTGGATCTGGCCAGGCCGGAGGAAATTTCCTTCCCAGCAACTGTGCTGGTGCTATGCTTTAAATTCCTAGTTAAAGCAATGCTGGTAACACAGTGTCTTTGTTCCTGCTGAACAATCCTTGTACAGGGTTAGGGCTTTCTCCCCTCCACACTCCCAGCAAGCAGGCTTGAGATACACAAGACCCTGCAAGGGGATGCAGCTGGGACATGAGCTGACTAAAGAGATTTTCCATACTATATAATAGCATATTCAGCAATAAAAAGTGAAGTAGAGGAAGAGATAGGTGTGTGGGTTTTGGCTTCTAGGGTGGGTCTTGATCGGAGAGGGGCTGGGTGTCAGCCTGCTGGGGGAGGTACTCAGTGATTGCCTTTGCAGCACTTTGGCTTATCAATCTTCCCCAGGTCCATCAGGAGTACCTGAGCTCAACCAAGTCCTCCAGCTCAGTCACACAACCTGTAAGCAGGGATGGGTGGCTGCCAGTGAACCAAGCATACAAATCTGTAGTCTGGGGCTCAGTGAAGTTCAAACCCCTCTCCCCTTTACCTGATGGGATGCTATTGACATGGGGGGTTTTGTGCATCAAGAAGTGTGGTGCTCCACACACTTTCCCTCTCTCAGGAAACAGTTGTCCTCTAGCTGAGGTGAGCAACAGCAGATTTATTCATGAGAATTAGTTCTCATTTGCTGCTGAAAACCAAATCTAAGGAACTGACCTGTTATTTCAAGGTCATGGGAATGGCCCAGTTGATGTTTTCAGTGCTTTTTTCTCAGCTTGAGAATTCTCCCAGGTTCACCATTTTGCATTGATTTTCACAGGAACTGAGTGTCTCATCATCAGGCCCCAGACAGAATTAAAGCTCTTCCAAACCCTTTGTGCCCTCTGCTGTCCTGCTACAGGTCTGGTCCTGTTTTGGAAGTAGCTAGGCAGATGTCTGGGTTGTTAATTATTCTGCCTGAGCTATAATAAAGGATTCATAGAGTATCTCCCATCATGGTTCTTACACTCTCCACATCAAAATCAGTGATTTTTGTGGAGGTGGTGTACTCTTTCCCCTAGGAAGATGTTCTTAGCAGTAGCAGAACAGGCTCCATCTTGTGTCCCCATCAGTCATGGCCATGCTGCTTGGCCAAGGCTGTCTCCAGGGCCACCATCATCAGTGTTACTCTTTTATATTCAATTATTAAATAAAACATTTGAGTAATAAAGTAGTTCCAAGGCTGTGAAATGACTGTGGGGTTCCAGGCCTTAGGATGGAGGGTGCTCTGCTCTGGCTTTGCTCTGCAAGCAGTAGCTCTTGCAATAACTCAGTCCTGGGGGACTGCATTGAGGAGATGGAGCTGTTTTGAAATGATGGGACAAAGGAATTATGGTTTATGTTCTAAACAGGGTTCAACTACTACTGCATCCACATAGTAAAGTAACGTCTTGCCTTTTGCTGAGGTGGTTTGTGGTCAGTGTTGTATTGGTGTTTGTTTTGAGACATGAAGGGATGAGAGCTGTGTGATTTCTTTCTTCCAGGAGATGCATCCACAAGTCCTTTGCTGCCAAGAGCAACAGCAAGTAAAGAGTTAGATGAGCAAGCAAGAAAAAACATCCCTGGAAAGAACAGAGGGAAGAGGAAAGCAGATACCTCCTCCTCACAGGACAGTGAACTGGAGGTAAATAGTGATCTTTTCTACAGGTAGCATTGCAGAATAGTGTGATGGTGAAAATTTTCCTCCCTTTTTTTCATTCTGTCTCCATGGAAATAGAAGGAGATTATAAAATGGTATGGGTTGAAGAGACCTTTCAGGGTCATCTAGTCCAACCACCATGCAATGAACAGGGACATGTTCAAGTAGATCATCAAGGTTGCTCAGATCTCTATCCAACCTGGTCTTGAATGTTTTCAGGGATGGGGTATCCACCACCTCTCTGGGCAACATGTGCCAGTGCCTCACCACTTTAATTGTAAAATAATTCTTTATAACTAGTCTAAATTTACTGTCTTTGAGTTTAAAACCATCCCCCCTTGTTCTGTCACTACAGGCCCTGCTAAAAGGTCTGTCCCCATGGGCTCAAAAGGAAAGAGAATAGGTTTAGATTAGATATTAAGGAAAATGTGTCTTCCTTGTGAGGGTGGGGAGGCCCTGACACAGGGTGCCCAGAGAAGCTGTGGCTGCCCCATCTCTGAAAGTGTCTGAGGCCGTGTTGGATGAAGCTTGGAGCAACCTGGTCTAGTGGAAGGTGTCCCTGCCCATGGCAGAGGGGTTGGAACTGGATGGTTTTCAAAGTCCCTTTCAAACCCAAAGCATCACTTAAATGGGTCTTGGAATCCTAGTGGTGTAATTGAGGAGACATCCGGGTGTCTCCACTACAGCTCCATGCTCAGAGCAGGGCTGTCCCCTGCACTGGGGCTATGGCTTTGTCTTCCTGAGCCAGGAGAGCCTCCCAGGCTGAAGATCCTGTACCTAGGCAATGATATCCTGTACCTAGTGATCTGTCCCAGCACTACCACATCCACCCAAGAGAGGAGGTTTTCTGTCTCCAGTTGGAATCTCCCATGCTGCAAATTTCCCCTTCTTCTTCCACAGCAATTTTCCAATCTGCCACTCTTGAGAAGAATTTGTCTATCTCCTTTGAAGTTCCCTTTCAATTAGTTGTGGTCTCCTGTTAGATATCCCTTAGTCTCCTCTTTGCTGAAATAAACCATCCCAGTTTCCTTAGCCTCTCCTCTGGGCTGCTGACCATCTCAATAGCATTTTGCTGGCAATTCTCATTTCCTCACAGATATATGGGACCAGGGATGCAATCTGGGGTAACCCTCCCAGTGCCAACTGGGTTGAGACAGCACCTCCTTTCTGGCACACGTGGCACACTCCAGCAGGAAGGTCATCTTATACACAGGGAGAGAGTGCTACTGGCTTTTACTGGTGTCCAGTCTACCCTCTAGCTCCTTCAGCCTGGACCATTGTGAGGGGTTATTCCACCCCACGTGTTGGCCCAGCTCTCAATATCAAAGTCCTTCTGTACCAAAACTCTGCCATTCCCCATGGCAGCCCATTGCCTTATTTATAACAAAAATTTCTCGGACAAACACCAAGGGCATATACCTAGTGCTCTCCAGATCACAGGAAGTAGACTTTTACCTCAACAGGGCTCTAATGTTCATTAGCACTCTAAGGTTTACTTTTATAACTATAAAAGCAAGAGAAGCTTTTGAAATAGTTTGACCAAAGAGCCTTAGTCTGAGTGTATACTTCTGTGGCAGTAAATAAACTCCACTGCAATAAATTGAAGAGTTGAATGTGTTCAGCCTGTAAGATGAGAACTGTTGTTTATACCTGTTGAACCATACTGCAGCTAACCACAAAATTAACTCTAAAACTTGCTCCTGTACTGTAGTTCAGTGCCTGGAATAGCTCTAACCTGCTCTTGTTCTCTCTGCAGCGGGTGTTTCTCTGGGACCTGGATGAGACCATCATCATCTTCCATTCCCTTCTCACAGGGTCTTATGCTCAAAAATATGGCAAGGTAATACTGTCTTTTCCATGGAAGAAAACCCATTTCTGTCATACAGAATTAAATGTTAGTCTTTGGAAAAGGAATAGATTTTTTTTTAACTCTATAAGGTCATACTTCTGATTTGTTGGCAATTTGGGGCAGGGAAAGAACTAAATTTGGCTTTATACAGAGCTAGGAGATGGACATGTCCCTTCTTACAATGCAAGTCTGTCAAACTCGTTTTATCGTCACTGGGAATTACTGAGGTTCTAGCACTCAGGGGGAAAGGAAGTGGTTTTCCTTCTTCAAAATACATTGTAGATTTTTGAATGTTTTCTATGTCCTGACTGTGAAAATGCATCTGTCTCTCTTGTAGAGCACTGAAGTGTTTTGTTACATTTTGGGTCAATGTATTATCAGAGTGTGGACTTTTTTTTTTTTTTTTTTTTTTTTTAATTGAGTTGTTTAAAATATTTGGGAAATTGTAGTTCACACCATTTAATGTAGCTGGAATTATGCCAGGTTTGATACACAGTAGAAAACTCTGTAGTTAACAAATGAGAGATTTATGACAATTCCCTTCTGTCTGTATCCACAGTGCACTTACATTTTCTTTTTGTGTTTTTCCAGGATCCAACTCTAGTGATTGGCTCAGGTCTGTCCATGGAGGAGATGATTTTTGAAGTTGCTGATACTCACTTGTTTTTCAATGACTTGGAGGTACATGGCAAATGTGCTTGAAAGGCAGAACTCCATGTTACTATGTCAGAATTAGACTGCACTGTTTGTGAGGGCTCTGTGCTTCAGAGCCTCTTGTTGCTTGTTGTAAGCACAGCCAAATCAGGGGTGCATTCTTAACTGAGATAGGCATTGTGCAGCCTTCTAGTGTCAAGAGCTCTCTCCGTTTCTGCTTCAACCTATACAAATAAAAAGACTGATGTATGATCCATCCTGTATTTGCATTTCCAGACTGGTGAGCACTTTGCTTCCACTGATACTCTTTTGAAATGGAGACCAGAGATGTGAGGAAGAGGCAGTCTTGAGGATGTTAGTTCTCAAGGGCTGTGACTAAGTTAAGGACAGAATACAGGAGGTGACTTTGGCTGTGGAACAGCTTTGAAAGACATGCTGCATAGAAAAGCAGGCTGTACCCATGGAGGACATATAACACCCTCCCTTTTTCTTTTGTGTTGTCTTTGATGTAACCACTCAATGTAATTCACAGAATTGACAGCACTAGTTTAGGATTTAGGAAGGCTGAATATGAACAGGGACCAGCTAGGCTGTAGGTGTATCACTGATGCACGTTGTGGAAAAACAAGATGGTTTTGTTGATGCAAACAGACTTAAATGATATTTCCATTGTGGCTGTGACTACTGGCAGCAGTGAACTTTGCAAAGGTGGTAATGAGTTACATCCCTGCTTCTGGGAAAAAAGCAATAAAAACTGAATGAAAATGCCAGATAGTCTCTTATGCTGGAAAGGGAGTCATTGATGTGTTAGCTGTGTGCTCAAGCACAACACATACTGCTGTAGGTGTTGTTTAATGAGTTAAATCAGGTGCACTAAGCACCAGAGCCATGACTGCCACCACACTGCCATGGCTCTATTGACCCATGTTGAGAAAATGGAATAGCAATGCTTGACCAGGTAATGTGGTTTTAGGGTATTTTTGTTTTGGTTTGTTTGCTTTTTTTGAAATGGCAGAAGGGTTTCAAGTGACAAATGAGCTTTGAGTCCAACCTATTCAGTGGGTGTTGAAGTTCTTTTTTTGCAGACAACTCCAAATGCCATAGAAATGTGCTCTTTTCAATCCTTTCTGGTAGTTCCGATCCCAGTCTGGGCAAGGACCTCTAGGGACTGGGAAGTAAAACCCAGTACTGGCAGAGGAGCGAGCTAGTGGAAGCTCTGTGGGTTTGTGGAGGCACTGTGGCATGGCTTGTTGCTGTTGAGAAGTGTGAAGAGATTGGTATCTATCACAGTTTCTTTAATCTGCAGTTTTCAGTGTGTTTCTGGATTACCACAACATGACTTTATTTTGGGGTTTTTTTTGTCTTTAACAGGAGTGTGATCAGGTGCACATAGAAGATGTGGCGTCTGATGACAATGGCCAAGATCTAAGGTGTTGTACTGATGAATGCAGGAAATGTATTGCTGATGTAATCAGGTTTTGTGAAGACTTCAAATGCAGATGGGGTTAAGGGATGGAGGTCAGCATTGTGCAGGGAATGAAACCTGGCAAAGTGTTTGTTTGCTGGGGGGCATTTCTTTGAAGACCTACAAAGCATTAAGCATTTTGAAATTATATTGTGAATTATATTGTCCACTGTTGAATGCTGCCTCTGTGCTCAAGGACAAGTGAGGAATGGAGAACCAACACTTCAGATCTCATGACAGCATTAGATTAGTAACCTGATCTAGTGGTAAAAGTTCCTGCCTGTGGCGGGGGTATAGAATGAGATGATCTTGAAGATCCTATCCAACTTAAACCATCCTGTGACTCCATGATCTTGACCTTTGAAAGTCCCCCTGTGGTTTGCATCTCTGAGAGCTTATGGTGCTCACTACCAAACAGGGTTAGGTAGGTTTTGTACTGAGCTAAACTTGCTCATGAAAAAGTCTGAGAAAGGTCTGTCGGAAAAAAAAATACAGGGAAAGTGGTGAAGCAGGACTTGCTTCCTGCAGTTATAAGCTGGTGGGCAGCTCATCTGCTTGTGGAGCTGCAGCTGTGGTGGAAAGGCATGGATATTATGTTTGGAAGATGTGCTGGGGTTTATTGCTGCAGGATGAGGAAGGGGCGGGTGGGAAAGATGCTCCATATGGCAGAGGAATGAACAGCCAAGGAGGAAAGGAAGGTTTTGTAGTGGAGGATGGGAAAGGAGTTGTATCAGTGCAGCAGTTCAGAGCAGCAGCTGTAGTTGGATGTCAGCATGCCTTTCCACAGGAGCTGGGCTCAGCTCTCCATGTGCAGCTCCTCTCTAAAGTGTTTTCCAGCTGGTGTCAGTGCTGCCATCAGCAGCCCCACCAGAAGTGCCACAGTGATTCTGTTGCTGTGGCACCCCTAACACATCTGCTTTCCTGGAACAGCAACTACAACTTCTCCACGGATGGGTTCAGTGGCTCAGGAAGCAACGCAAACCACAGCTCCTCAGTGGGTGTGCAGGGAGTGGACTGGATGAGGAAACTGGCCTTCCGCTACCGCAGGGTACGCGAGATCTACAACAAATACAAAACTAACGTTGGAGGTGAGTGGTCACCTGCACTGAGGTCTGAGCACCGAACAGAGCTTTTGGGGCCAGACTCCATCCTTCCTCAGAGCTTTGGCTTTCCTGATGTGTGGACATGAGGAGTAAACCATTCTCCCAATGCTAACTGGGATCAGATTTGCATAGAATCTAGAAGTCTACATCTTCCAAAACTGAACAGTGTGCCAGTGCAGGCTGTGATTTATCATGGAGATAAGGATGGTCACTCAGTCCTAGAGGCAAAGGTTTTGGTGCAGGTAGTATCCCTTTGCTAATTTGGTATGAAAGGCTGCCTGGCACTCTGCTCAGCAGTGGCCTGGATGACTCATTTGCCCTGCTGCTCAGGAGGTCTCATTCATGTCTCCACAAAGTCTGCCTTTGGTTGTGCCATTGCCAGGAAATATGGTGGTCACCTGTGGGCTGTCAGGCCCACAGTCTGACATGACTTCTCTGCTCTCTCTTCATAAAGTCACTTAAAGCCACCTAGATTTGAGTCCCTTTCAACTCCAAAACAGTCATAATCATGCAAACCGTAGTGAGCAAATGGAGATTAATTTTCTGTTTAGTCTGAATCTTGGCATTGCCATCCCTGGAAAAGGGACGCTGCTGGAGCAGCTCATCTGGTAGGGAGACTTGGCCTGGTTGGTTGTGGGTTTGGATACCCTTTGCCTAAACAAAAACCTTGATAGGTGGGGTTTTTTTTTTACATATTTTTTAAAAACCAGGTGTTCAAAGCTACAACTTTTAGCATTAAAAATCTGCTAGTGTAGGTCTGCAGTTCAGTGTGCTGCAGTTACCTGCTTTCGTGTAGGCATCAGACCATGATTTTGTATTTTGCACATGGGAGACCTGGATGCAGAGTTTTTCAGGACCTGTGGAAAGCTACATGGTGAAGTAGCTGTCAGTGCAGCCTGCTGTGGGTTCCTCCCTGGCCTCACTACAGAGGACTGCTGTAACAGAAGGCTGGAGTGAGGGGGGCTCGTATGTTATGGATGGAAATTGGAGAGAGGTGCAGGCTCCATGTGTTTCTTTCTTGCTGTGTTTACTGGCAGGAGCAGAAATGGGCTCCACTTCTGTCTGCTTTTAATTCAAAACCAGAGGCTTGAAGAAAATGGTATCTAAAAGAGATTACAAACATGGGAATAAAAGAAGGGGGGGATGTTTTAAAAAGTGATATGTAAAAGGGTGGATATGTAAAAGTGGAAAGGGTCCTTGGAAAGCAGAAAGTCAGAGAGAGTGATTGTAGGAGTTCCTTCCCCTGCTCTGTGGCCTTGTGACCCCTGCTACTGTGAGTGCTTTGTACGAGAGAAGTGCCTTTGATTGCCTGTATCCTGAGAAATGCTTTGAAATAATCACAGAAAAGTGTCTGCCCAGTTCTCCATGGTCAGATTCCTGGATGGATGTCTGGGCTCATTCATGTCACTGGGAGCTGGTTTCTTTTGTTGCTTTGAGACAGTCAGTCCAACTTCCAGAGGCATTCAGTTCTGTTATTTACTGGAGAGCAGGCAGCTGGTGCACTGGGGGACACCTCTCCCTGTGTCAAACTTGGGAGGAAAACATGTGTTCCTTACCTTCCAGGCCTGCTTAGCCCACAGAAGAGGGAAGCTCTGCAGCGACTGAGGACCGACATTGAAGTGCTGACAGATTCCTGGCTGGAAACTGCATTAAAATCCCTGCTGCTCATCCAGTCCAGGTACGGAACCTGGAAGTGCATGCAAGGCTTTCTCAGCCCTTTCTTGCCCTCTGGTTTGCGTGTGCCACTGTGCTGGGTGCTGCTCCCACCACACTGCTGCTGTTTGGCACAGGCTCCGAGAGGCCAAGTGACTGAGGGCAAGAACTCCACCCCTGTTTATCTGCTGCAACACCTGTAGTTAGGAAGGTCCCCATGCTCACCAAATGGTTTTTCTGACAGAGAATTCTGCCAGAAGCAAACGAGCAAAAATTGTGAAACCTTGTCCTACAATGCCTCCTGAAAGCAGGACAGCAAAGCACATGGCACCTGGGGAAGCTGATCAGACTGCCTGGAGCAGTCCTGGCACTGCTGCCTGTAGATGTGCTTGTAACACACTTGTAACACAAGTGTTTTTCTTCTTTTAGAAAAAACTGTGAGAACATCCTCATCACAACCACCCAACTGATGCCAGCTCTTGCCAAAGTTCTCCTGTATGGATTGGGCGAGGTGTTTCCCATTGAAAATATTTATAGTGCTACAAAAATAGGTAAGGTGTTGTGCCAAGTCTCTGGCACTGTGGCATCTGCTGAGGATTAGCTGGGATTTATATATGGGGAAATGCTATTTCTGCAGCTGAGGAGCCCCATGCTGTGGTCCAGCTGGTCGAGGCTTCTGGCCTTGGGAGCTGAACTGGGTGCTACCCCTGCCTAGTAAGACAAGAAGTGTTTCTGTACTGGGAGGAAGGGACCTGTTGAGGCTCTATTTCTCTCTGCCTGAGGCTTCTTACAGGAGGATTGTCTTTGGCAGGTAAAGAGAGCTGCTTCGAGAGGATCGTGTCACGGTTTGGAAAGAAGGTCACTTATGTGGTGATTGGAGATGGGCGTGATGAGGAGGTCGCAGCCAAGCAGGTGAGTCTGACTGCCGAGGTGGGCAACGCAAAGGGAAGTTGCTGGCAGGCTTTGCCTACGAGGATTCTTGTTCCAAGGCTGAACTCTTCAGGCCAGGGCAGCCAGGAGCAAAGTTTGCCTTTCATGCAAGAGATCTTCCATTGTGTTAAGATGGGAGGTTTTCTGGCTCCTGGGTGTTTAGTTCTCTTTTACTATTGTGTAGGATTGCATATAACACTGTCCCTGTCAGCAGTGTCCTAGTGTAGCATGCAGGACATAGCATGGTGAAGGGCTGGACTCTCATCTTGGAGGTCTCTTCCACCCTTGATGATTCTATGGTTCTATATCCTGATCATAGCCTGTGACTATCAGGATAATGCAGTTTCTCGGGAGCACAGAGGATTCAGGGTGCAGGAACAGCAGCAGGTCAATACAGCACCTGCCATTAGGCTGGATTATAAACAAGGAGCAAAGAGTTTGATTAATTTGGACAGGCCTTGTTCAGTTGTGCTAATTAGCAGTGAAGTGCAAAGACGACTGTCAGGACCTTGACTCTGCAGGCTTCTCACATTCTGCCATGTGCCAGAGCTGTCGCCTGTGCTTGTTTCCTGAGGGCACTGGACTGGTATTCCTGGGTCCAGCAGCAGCTCGCAGCCAAGGTTTCCATTGTGAGCAGCTGACAGTCAGTGCTGGTGCCTGTCACACACAGATGTGCATGTGGCCAAGGTCCATCCTGAGTGTGGCGTGCCCAGCACTACCACACTGCACAGCCCTGCAGCTCTACCCAGCCTGCTTCCACCTCAGCTAAAAATCCCTGCATAAATTTGACTGTCCTCTGTTACAGCACAACATGCCATTCTGGAGGATCACAAATCACGCTGACCTCGTGTCCCTTCACCAAGCCCTCGAGTTAGACTTCCTGTAAGAAGCTGGAGCAAAGATGTGACTGCAGCTCCCACAAGCCCTCTCCATTACTGGGGGGGTAGAAATCTCATGTTTGGGGACTCACTTTTCAGCTTGATGAAGAAAACATACCTAATGCAAACTGTGGAGTGGAATATGACAGCAGGTCGTTCCTTGGGAGCACGGGCCCTGCCAAGTCCAGAGGTGTCCGGTAAAGAAGCCCTAGACTCAGCAGAGCTAGAGCTTGTCTGCAGATGGGACTTAGAGAGCCAGCTGAATGCCTCTGGCAGGTGTCTCCAGAGGGCGGGGCCATAAAACAGCAGATGTATTTGTAAGAGCCTTCTCCTTTCTATTCAGCTTAGTTGTAGAACCCAAGTAAACACAAAACTTTATTTTTATAGGAAAACGCTGATGGCAGAGCTTAAACCTCCCTTGTTTTGCAAAGCCGAAGAGCTATGTTTTCTTTCATAGGAAATATTAATGAAAATGTCAAAAATACCTCTATTGCTGTAAAATGTGTCCTCTCTCCTTCCCTGGGTGTTCAAAACAGTTAATTTATTACAATGTCCTTATGTTATTTCCTCAGTGTGGGATTACTGGAAAATATAAAGGTAAGGGAATGCTTCTGGGATATGTGGTTCCTTGTAGAGGCAAGTATTGGTGTTCGAGTTGATCCCAGTGGCTTCTAGTCAATGTGTGCACAAGCTCTGTTAGCCAGCAGGAGATCACTGGATTCCAGCCTTGGTCTGGACAGTAGATCCCACAGATTTTCCCTGTAAAGAAAAATGAAACCGCCTGTGAACATCAGGTGAACAGCCTGTGAACAGCCGACTGGTGCAGACTGCTCAGATATGAACAGAGTCCTCACCTGGACTAGGAATAATCTAATTCCTAAATCCTCATTAATGTTGAAGAGAAGGCTCTGGCTATGGTAAAACCTTCATCTCTGCCTTCCTGACTCTGTTTGTAAGTTCCTTTTAGTAGAATCAGATTCAGTTTTCTTATATTCTTTGCATTAGCCTAACTACATAGTGAGAAACAAACGCCTTGTTAAAGAGGGACTTAATTTTTTAAGACACTGTGATGTGGCAGCATGGAGCACTTGGGAGGGATTTTTCTGCTCCTCAGTATAGAGGCTGGAGTCAATGACCTGCAGCTTCCCTGGCCAGGAACAGCCAGCTAGGGACTGGGGCTGGCACAGGGGCTGGTTTTGTGCCAACTCAGGCTATGTTTGGTGGTCTCCCCCATGTATCCCGATAGCACCAGATCAGCAGATGCCCGGAGGACAGGTGTGTGCTGTGCCCCAGAACCTGCTGCTGCTGCTCCTGCAGAGCCAGCCCTGTGACTGCACCCAGACCCCTCCAGATCGTGGGCATCAGACCCTTCCAGATCCTGGGCACCAGCCCCACATCACCACTGGGAGACTGGGCTGAAAGTCTGTCACTGCAGGGAGGACTCTGACCCATCTGCTATACCCATACAGGCAGGGATGTGTTTGCTGCATGTCTTTCATGGCATTAATTACTGAGGGTTAATTTCCATCAGTGCAGGAGGAGCTGCTGGGCCTGCTTGGCACAGGCTCTGCTGGGAGCATCTGTTCTGGGGCCAGCTCCAGTGACCATGGGGCAGAAGGTGCCTAGAGCCAGGGGTTTGGATACCTCGTGCTCAGGGACTGGACCTGCAAGGTCTATTTCACATGGTACCAGCTCCAGTTCCTCTTTTTCTTTTGGTTATTTTTAATTAAATTGGAATCAAAGACAATTCTCTTTCTCCAGGGGGGTCGCTGGAGACAGGAGTGATCTGCTTTCCATTTCAGCTCCTTGCCAGGTGTGATCCCAGGTGGATACTGGGTCTCTGTATTTCTCCAGGAGCTCTGCAGCAGGAACATGCTGTCCATGTGGGAGCTCCTGCCCGCCACTCATCCCATGAGGAATATCTGAGGAGTCTGCAATGGGTGTCACTGGGCAGCTCAGCAGAGGGAAAGGCATTTGGCTGCCCTGGGGCCTGCTGGCCCAGCAGAGCCTGGGGGCAAACAGGCTGTGCTGGGAGTGCTCAGCAGTGGATTTGGAAAGGGGAGCAGGACCTAGGGATGTTCTCTGTCTACACCAAATTGAGACCTCAGGTGTGTCAGCACCTGCTCCAAGGCAGCTGGGGCAGCTCCAACTCCCTTACTGCTGGCTCCATAGAGTCCAGTTCCTCTGGGGTCCCTGTGAAGTGCCAGGACTGTGGCGAGGAGCCTCATTGCTCCCAGAGTTGGAAATGTCAGCAGAGGATTGGGACTCGGTTGTAGTGATAAAAGGAGTCCGTGCTGATGCTGAACATCCCTCAGCAGGTTCCCAGCCCATCCAAAGGTCTCCTGTAAGCAGGTTTGGGAGCTGTCCCAGCCTGTGCAAGAGCCTGTTGGGAGCTCATCTCATACTCCAGCTGGCTGAACTTTGGGATTAAAACCTGTGCCTTAACCTCCCACCACTGGCATGGCCAAGCAGCCCCTGTGCTTTGCTCCCATCAGAAGCAGCTGACCAGAGCCATGCTGGGGAGGGGCTGGGTTTGCCCAGGCACTAGCAGCAGGTGCTAGACCTGCAGGCCTGAGCTGCCTGGCAGCTGGCTGTGCTTTGTGTTTGTTTACTTCAAATGTTCTAGGGGAATTTTAAGATGTTGGTAATATTTTAGCTGAGTGTGGAACTCGCAGCCACTGACATTTCATACTGATATTTATATGATGTTTCCTTGAATGTATGTAAAGTACTTTTATAACAGGAGGTTGATGGTACATTTCTGTGTTTGTTAATAAAGGGGTAACCTGGCTATTTTATTTTTTCCTCTACTGGCTGAATTTAAGTATTTTCCTGCCTCTCTTGAGGCAGGAACAGCATCTCTATCCAAGCATTGATTTTCTCCTGTCTGTCACCAGTTCAGCTACAAGTCAGGACAGGACAGGGGTAATGGCAGAGCAAACCCGAACACCTGAAAGACAGTCAGCCTGCAGGCCTAGAGCACCTGAGCTCACCTGGGTGCTGCTGGCCTCCCCTTCAGCTTCAACACAGCCACGGAGGCTTTAAAAACCACCTGATCCACTAATATTTGTTGCCTCTGACAGCCCTTGGGGAGAGGTCTGGCACTGGTGGGAAGCAGTAGGACTCCTGGAGCCCACAGCACCTCTTTTGCTGTGCTACAAGGGGCGAGTCCCAGGTGCTGCTGGCTGTGGGGCCTTTGCCTATTCATGGTCTGTAATGGGAACTGTCCTGTGAACTGGAAAAAAATAATAAAGTCTTTATTTTCTATAGTCAGTGCATCAGCCTTTTCTCTGTCACTGTTGTCAGTCCCTGCCCCTGTGACAGCCCGAGCCAGGCTTGGTGGCACCAGGAGCATTCAGGGTGCCAAAGGTCACAGTGCAGTCACCAGAGCCCCCATACCCCTGGGGAGCCAGTGGGACAGGCACCTGCTCCTGGGCTCTGCTGAGGTGCCCAGGGGAGGCATATGGTGTTTCCTGCACAAACTTTCCCTTCCCAGTTTGTTTTGCACAAGGCAACGCCCCTCTTCCACCCTCTGCTGCAGTGCTGCTGGCCCTGGGCAGGGCTGAGCTTCTTATAGGATCAGCTGTGAAACAGCATTTCAGCTGCTCCTCCAGCTGCATCCTGATGCCTTCCCTGGCATGGAAGTTCCCTCCTGGGGTGGGGTGCTGGGAGGGATGTGACAGAGGTGAGGGCAAGGAGCCAAAGGTCAGTGCTGTGGGCAGCCAGGACATGCTACAGCTGCCAGCTGGGCAACAGCAAAAGGCAGGGGCTGCTCTGGGGCCTGCCTGGGTTTGGGCACTGAGCTGGGTGGAGGCAGGCCCAGCTGGGAAGGTGTGGGTGTCTGTGCCCAGGAGCTGGCACAGCACTGACCTCACTACTGACCACATCAACAGCCACCTATGGCTGAGAAACTGGCTGTGGCCAACTCCAGCTTGGTCACAGCCTTTGGAGTACTACCCAGGATTTTGTGGTGGGAATGGCAGCCAAGGGAGCAGGAGGTGTCCATCATAAGCCAGAAGCCCTAAGCCACCCTAGAGCCTCCCTAAACGCAGCACAGGCCTCCTTCCCCATGCACAGGCCTCCTTCCCATGCCTCCCTGAACACAGCGATAACAGGTGAGCTTTGACCTTGACACCAAAACTAACACAAGGAGGAAAGTCCTGGCTGGAAACAGAAAGGTCAGATAGCCACAACTATGGAGGAAACAAGTTCTCCCTGCCCTGCCACCCAGATCCCTGGACAGCAATGGCAGCAGCAGGCACAGGAGAGGCACAGAGAAAAGGAACCAGGGCTCTTGTTTTCATTTTTCTTTTTAGAAAAAGCTAGTAATAAATAACAAGAAAAGCTGACACAGAAGTGTAGCCATATGCCACAATGTGCTGGACTCACCACTAACACCGTGGCTTTCCTTGAGGGTACAGCCATGGGAGCCATGCTGAGTGCCATGGGACTCATCAGGTGTTTCCACATCACCCCTGGTTTCTGCCAGGTCCCTCCAGCTGTCCAAAACAACAGCTTGGGAAGCACAACCAGGGGCACAACCAACAAGTCTACCTCCTGCTCATGTCCCTTTAGAGGACCTGCCCTCAAACAGCAGACTCCACAGCAGCAGCCCCATTCAGGAAGTCCTGCCGTGCTGGCTGGGACAAGGGGAACTGGATCTGGGCCAGCCACTGCATCCGCCTGTTCACAAGGTCTGGTTCCAGGAATGAGTGAAACTTCAGCCCATCACTCCCTCCACTGGCATCCACCTCATCGTAGCTGCCTTCCTGCTGCACCTGCTTGTTGGGGTGCAGCCACTTGTAGTAGGTGACCCTCAGCCCCAGCCCCAGCAGGTAGCAGGGCAGGGCAGCAGAGACCACTGGGAGGAGGTAGGAGTGCTCATCAGAGGGAGCCCGGCCCCAGAGCCAGGCGAGGGCCAGCAGCGTGCTGTCCACCAGGATGAAGCCATGGTAGATGATGCTGCGGTGCAGTGTCCTCCCCTGTGCCACATTGAACCAGCTGAAGTAGAGGATCACAGCCACCATGGCTCGGTAAAGCTGCTCAGGGCCAGATGATTCCATGAAGTCTGTGCCCTGCAGGCTGACCCAGAGGAACATGGCCAGCCACACAAGTGGGAAGTGGAGAGCCACACCGTAGGGCCAGAGCAGGGCAAAGAGGGCAACCACGAGGATGCGGGGGCAGATGAGGAAGAGGTTCCACAGGAAGTAGATGATGGAAGAGCCCAGGCTCAGCTCGTACTTGTCCTGCAGGAAGGAGCGCAGGGACTGGTGGTAGTCCAGCAGAGACCAGGACACACACAGGAACGCGGTGCCGATCCCTAGGCCTGCAAACACAGAGGTGAAGATGCTGAGTGGGGACCAATGGCTGGCCCAGCCTGGCTCAAACCTCTCCCTGCCCAGCACTACTAAAATGAACTTCCCCTCAGCTCAAAAAGCAGCTGCTGTCAGGGTCAGAGCATCAGCACCTGCATCTCTCCTCTGGCCTTCTGCCCTCCCCAAGGAGAAGGAGGCTGGTGCCTGGCCTTGCTCAGATGGAGAAGAAGTGCTGGGATTGAATGGCTCTGCAGAGCCCATCTCCCAGGTATGGAAGCCCCCAGCCCACAGAGGCAGGTGAGCATTGGTTCCCACATTGTTGGGCTCCCCACTTCACTGCAGTGACAACTGCTCCCCACCTCAGGAAGGGCACCAGAGTACCTGCTCAGTGTCCTGTGCTCCACCCATACCAACATCAGCATCTCCCCACTCCACAGAGGGTGCCTGATTTCTCACCTGACCCTCGGCCTCTTCTGGGGCACATAAGAGAATGACCACAGTGGTCGCCCAGCTTCAACCCTCCCACTCCAAGCCCAGCATGGTCCATTGGGGCATGTGAGTGCAGGACAGGGGTCCACCCTATGGTGTGACATGTCAAAGGAAGGACTGACATGAGAGCAAAATGAAACTACAAATGTCTTGCGGGGTCCTCCAGCCCCTGGACAGCCTCTCTGGTCTGCCCCATCCAAGCCCACTCTGACCCCAAGCCTGCACCCCCAAAGCCCCCTCCCTTGGCCCCAGACCTCTCACCCTGGGAGATCTCAGCCTTGTTTGTCCGCAGGATAATGTAGAGCAGCAGGGTGAGCTGAGGGGTGTTCTCCAGGAAGGTCTCGAAGAGACGCAGCATGCTGATGTCGTGGGAGAGGAAGGCCATGTGTCTCTGCTCATCCTCCTCCTCTGCCTTCGCCCAGCACACCTTCCAGCCCACCTTGAGAGCATGGAGGCACCTGTGTGGGGACCCAGCTGGTGGTGAGGTCCCACGCAAGGCACCACACACCTTGGTCCTCACACTGCCCTGAGAGGTCAACAAACTCCTGACAGGACAACGAACCCCACTGATCTATGCCCAAACCCCTCTTTTTTCCTGCCCAAACCACGCACCACAGCAGCCACACGATGCCCAGTGCAAGTGTAAAACAGCATCGACCTCAGGGGACCTGCGTGGATTATTGCCTTCTCCCGGCTAAGCCTCGTTGCTCCCCTGAACTGACGGGAGCGCCAAGACCGTGACGAGGTTTCGGAGCGCTGTTCCGTTTGTCTCCAGAGCAGCGGCAACAGCACGTGGAGACAGAGCAGAGCCGGAGGGAAACTTCAGGTTGCAGGGACACAGGTGGCTCCCACCGACACATTTCATCTGCCTCCAGCGCGGGGCTGGGCCGGACTTCTCTGCCCGAGAGCCTCTTGGCCCTCCCGAGAGCCGAGGCACCGCTCACGTCCACCCCCGGGTGCCAGGAGGCGCCGAGAGGCAGCTGCAGAGGGTCGGGCACCCGGGGGGCCGGGGGGAGACTGGGGCGGAGCGGGGCGCGGGGGATGCCCGGGGAGGCGCGGGGAACTCGGTGCGGGGCTGCCGTACCTAAAGAAAAAGCCGAGCTGTAGGAGGTGGAGGGCGGCGAGCAGCGCCACGGGCACGGCGGGGCGCAGCGCGGGCGGGTCGGAGCGCAGCCAGAGCCAGCTGCAGCAGCCCGAACCGCGGCGGGGCAGCTCGCGGAGACATCGGGGCCTCACGACCGGGCCCGGAACCGGCGGTGGCGGCGCCAGCACGGGCCGCACCCACCCCTCACAGGGCCTGTCCCAGGCAGGCCCCGCCCCGGCTCCCTTCTCGCCGGCGCCGCTGCCGCAGCCCCAGGCCAGGCGCGCCCCAGCCCCTTCCCCTTCCTCGCAGCCCCCGGCAGTGCCTCGGGCGGGGGCTGAGCCGCTCCGTCCCGTTCCCGGGAAGCAGCACCGCCCCTGCCAGCTCCTGCCGGCCGCAGCCCCGCGGGGCCCCGCGCCCCACATGTCTCCCGCAGCGGTTTTGCTACACCGTGGAAGAGCCACCCTGCAGCCCCGGACTCGCGTTCCCTTCATAGCCGCTGCCCGCGCTCCCCTCGCGGATGCCGCCGTGACATGCAGTCCTGACTGCCGACTGCCAGGCACGGCCGGGGCACGAGGGCTGTGCGAGGTGTCACCCCGGGAGGAAGCGGCGTTGAGGAGCCCGGGTGCTCGGAACGGGGGAGCGCTGGTGGCACACGGCCCTTCTCTGCCTCTGGCTGTTGGCCCCCGGCCCGCCCTGTGCCACGGCAGCTTCGCTCGCTCTGAGGGTCGGGGCGGGCTGTGCCACGGGGCAGCCAGGGTAGGACAAGCTGGAGCATCGGTCCAGCCAGCACAGCCCCACGCAAAGCGGGGGGGGGGGTCCCTGCCTTCAGCCACCCTCAGCACCGCCAGCACAGGACTGCGTTATCCAATTGCACAACTACTCTCCTTACTGCAAGCAATTCCACTCATCTTCACTTCCAAAAATCCTCAGCGATTTTCTTCCTAACCTGCATACCTCCTACAAAAAGGAAATTAGAGTACTTTTGGCTTCTAGATATACTGAACTCCATAGCCAAATGTTCACCTTTTACACACCCTACTGCATGATTTAACCACAGAGGTGCACCACGGGCTACAGCTGGGCCACTCAACTCAAGCAGGATATTGGGATTTGCCCCAGCAGTAACTCCTGGGAGAGCGGAGCAGAGCAGAGGCTTTGGGTCCCCCAGCCAGCCCCGTGGGTGTGCCAATAAGGAGCTGGTTTTGTCTTGGTTTGAAAAGACAGGTGTCTGCTAAGGAAGGCAGAAACCTCCCTTGGAATGGAAGATGCAACCCCCCTCCCCTCCAAATTATTATAATTTTGAAATCAAGGGCTTTCAGGCAGAGATATGGGAAATAGGAATAACAGTTCTTTACTGTTTATAGATATATATTTATACACACACACACACATATAAATATATATATATCAAACAAGGCAGGAGAAAATACTGGCTTAAACTGACAGAGTCAGATACAACCTGACCCCCTGTTAGTCAGGGGACAGTGGCAGTGCCATGAGATGGTGGCTGCAGTTCTCCTGAAAGTGATGGATGTAGTTCTGTTGAAGAGGTGATCCTGGAGAAAAGGTCTGGTCTTCCTCAGAAGATCCAGTGGTGGCTATGTAGCTCGTGTCTTCTGGAAAATCCAGTGGGAAAGGCCTGCTTATGATTATCAAAATCCCAGTTTATATCCAGGATTGAGTGCCTGGGTCCTCCTTCTGGGTAGAGCTTGTCACAAAGGCACTGATGGCCATTAATCAGGAGATAGTCCAGGGGCAGCTTATCTGTGAGTCATGGGCAAGGCCCTGCTGGGCCATGAACAGAAAATAGCCTTGAGGCGGGGTGGGGGCAGGGAGCACTGCCCCACCTGGTTCATGAAGATGGTGATAGAATACATGCTTTTGGTCACGTCTTACTTTCCAACCCAGGACACAAAGCCAGGTCACTTCACGAGTCCCAGGCAACAGAAACCCTACCCTACCCTACCCTTGCGGCTCCTGAACACCCAGAGTTCACCAGACTGTGAGCTCTCCTACCTGAGCCCTGTGTGTGCACGCTGCTATTCCAGCAGAACCCTGGGCACTTAGCAAGCTGCAGTTGAAGGACAGGTCAGCAGAGCAGAGCAGAGCAGCTCTCACCTAGCAGTGTCTCACCAAGTGCAGTTCAGTGTCTCAGCAGTTCACTTTGTAAGATCTGGGTCCTGCTTTTCTGCAACACCTTCACCATGAAAGCCAAAGCCGTGGTTCTTTCTGTGGGAACACCTACACTACACACATGAAATGTTCCTGAGTATTTATGACCACTGAACTGGTCCCATTACAAATGTAAAGCAATCACCAGCCAGATCTGTTTCTTATGATAGGAAGCTTCCCATTGACAGCAGGAACAGTACACCCTGTAGCAGCCACCATGTAGCCTCCTGAACAAGGCAGGGGGTCCAGAGAAACGGGAAACACACAAGTCCCTTCTCTCCATCTCACTCCACCACCAGTATCAACTTATAGCCTCTTTTTCTGTTACACTTTAAAAATGGTTTAAAGAATGTCAGAAACCAGGCTGCTGGAATTAGTTTTTGCACCTGATGATTAATTAATAAGAAGAGTTGTTATAAATTGTGTAAGAAACAAACAGAGCCAAGAGCAGAGGGGTTTGTACACACAGGGACAGAGCCAGGAGCAGAAGGGTTTGTACACACACAGACAGAGCCGGGTAGGGGTCTGGAGTGGACAGAGATGACCAGAAGGGAGCATGGTCAGGCTCTATAACCACACTAACCACTAAAACAAGTAAGTAACCCTGGGCATTGCCTTTCACTACAGTTAAAAATTCCCAGAGTTCAATGTTCCTTTTGTCAGTCCCTAGTGTAAGAAACTAACCCCTGCACTGCTCAATTAGAATGTTAAAAGAGTAAAACCCGAGCTGATTGTCCCCATTGTTCAGTACTTATCTGCCTAACCTTTGCTAATTGTACTCCCTTTTTCTTTCTCAGATCTTGTCCCGGTGGAGCCTGAATCCAGAGGAGGCAGGTGTATGCAAATAGAAGAGACCCTTAGCACCATGGGATAATTTTTATGGAATAAGAGCTCCTTAAACAACGAGCCGATACACAATCAGAAGATCTAAAAGACACCCCAAGTCAAAGAAAAGATAGACGCATTTCCTAATCCTGATTTGGGTTGTCACCCTGACCTACAAGGAACGAGACTAGTGTGGGTACCCTGGACTCCAAGCTGAGAAAGTAAGCCTTCCTGGGCATCCATGAGGGCAGGATCCTGGCATATGCTCCACTGCATCCTAGCAACAGATCTGCAAGCTGCCTTGTTCTCCTCTGAGTTGCCAGTTGCCCTTATGACAGTGGGAATGAGTTGGGTCGGGTCCCCCTGCCCTGCTAATATATTTAATAAAGAGATAGATATTAATAAAGGCTTTAGCCTTGTTCATTTCAGATTGATAGCCAATAAATTAACCCAGAGCCAATTTGGGTTTAACAATAACTCATAGCTAATTCAGGTTTAACAATAACCCAGAGCCAATTAGGGTTTTATAATTTAAAATTTATTAAGCAAGCACAAACAGGCAAAAGCAGTACTGGACTGCTGGGGGGGTCATCACTGCCCCT
>VZTN01018829.1:313681-365429 GCA_013400515.1 Erpornis zantholeuca | reverse complement strand
GCTTAATCACCATCAAAGTGAGAAACTGTTCCCTGATGTTCAGAGGGAACTTCTTGTATTTCAGTTTGTGCCTGTTGCCTCTTGTCCTGTCACTGGGCACCACTGACAAGAACCTGACTCCATTTGCTTTACACTATCCATTCAGGATCTCATACATGTTGATCAGATCCACACTTCACTCCTACATCAAGAGTGTCTGAGGATTTTGAGACACAAAACCAAAGGCCTTAGTGAAGTACCCTCTGCTTTCCCCTCATTTACCAAGCCAGTCATTTCATTGTAGAAGTGTATCAGGTTGGTCAAGCAGTTTTCCTTTGGTGAACCTATGTTCAGCACTACTGATCACCTTGTCCTTCATGTGACTGGAAATGGTTTACTGGATCAGTTGCTCTTTCACTTTCCCAGGGACTGAGGTGAGTCTGATCTTTCCTCAGTCCTGCTCCTTTTAAAGGTAGGAGTGACATTTGCGTTCCTCCAGTCATCAGACACATCTCTCCACCACCATCTCTTTTAAAGACTGAGAGTGCCCTCACAATGACATCACCCACTTCCCTTGGCACTCGTGGACGCATCCCATCAGGGGCCATGGACTCGGATATGACCCATTTGCTTAAGAGCCATTCCCTGCGCTGATCCTTTTCCACCAAGGGTACCTCTTCCTTGCTGGAGTTTTTCACCATCTTCTTTGGCCCTTGAAGGTTTGTCTTGCTAGTAAAGAAATGCTGAGGCAAAGGAGGCACTACTACCTCAGCCTTCTCCATGTCCTGTGTCACTGGGTCCCCTGCCCCATTCAGCAGCAGGCTCACATTTTCCCATTTGTACATTTTGCCATTTCATACTTATGGTACAAGGCCTTCCCATTGTCTTTGACAACATCAGTATCTCATGGTCATTGCAGCTGAGGCTGCCTTTGGCCTTCCCACCCCCAAGCCTCTGCTTCATTTATGCCTGAGATCCAGCAGAACACCTATCCTCACTGGCGTCTCTGTTGCTTGTGATCAGCGCTGTGCAATGCTGTGAAAGGAAGGCTGAGGCCATACTGAAGGACTGGACAACATGGAGTAAATATTTGAGCAACATAACTAAGAGCTGGATACATACTGATGGACACTGAAATGCTGGAGCTGAGTTTGTACAAATTCAGGTCCAGCACCTCCAAGCAGCACAACTTCCAGACAGGCAGCTTCTTTTGAATAGCTTATAAACAATCCAGAAATGAGTACAAATAGGATGCTTCTAGTGTGCTGTCTCTGAAGGGCTTGTTTTGAGGTGTGTTTTCCTTTATTCCACTGCTTTTGCACCCATCTGGGAACATTCTGTTGCAGTTGCAGTACATAAATCTGGGTCTTGCAGTGCCCTAACTTCTAATCAGTGGGTCTAAATTTTGCTTCCTGTCTCTTGCCATGTGCTTGTGTTGCACCTGATAATACTCAAATAATGTGAGTGTTCTGTTGTTAAGAATAATCCGGCTTATCCTGTGATGCTGATCTGATCTTTGTGTATCTTGCTGTAAAGAAAGGGAGGGAAATGATCCTCCCCACAGAGTCTGGTGGCCTGTTTTGTACAGTTGTAAAAACTAAGGAGCATTTTTTGGTAAGGATAGTTTTCTGTAAAAATACTTGATACATAGCCAGTTATTAAAAGTTGTTCCAAATAAAAATAGTTTTCTCTAGATACTGTTGACACATTGCATCAAAGTATGGAAGAAAGAAGGTGAAATGGCATGTTCTCCTCAGTAGAAAGGCTCATCTTCCAAAAGAGCTTGACAACAGTGACATAAGCTATTACAAGCCTTGAAAGTTTTCCTTCACTGTACCTATTAAAATGTCTTTGATAATTGCTGTCACCTCCTGCAGAGTTCTGGCATTGCTAAATTTTTTTACATTAAAAATAACCCCTCAGACTGTTACCCTTGCCTGTGTTTGTGAAGTTCTCCTTCCAGCTCTTCATGGATTTAACCTCCTTCACTGTTCATAAAGGAAAATATAGGAGCTTTAAGATGATGCTTCAGAACAGAAGCCTAGGGCACAAGTATTAGATGAATGTTAGAGTGTAATGGCTATGACATTCATATTGCTTATCCAAGGAATGTCTTTTTCTTTCCAGCAAAACACTTTGCAGTTCTTTTGAGCTGGGGATCCCTTCTCCATTTAATCACTTTTCAATTTCTACATGGCTGGATGTCTTAGGAAAAAGGCGGATTTTTCTTGTGAGGATGAGGGAGAATTTGAATTAAGAGATGAAGGGAAGGTAGAAATTTTAGGGAACCTAATAGATGTGAATTAGGGATGATACCTTGATGTAAGGAACTGGATAGTTCTGGGGGATCAGAGGAAAGACAACCCAGCAAAATCAAATCCTAAAGACAATAGAGAGGAAAATAGGATTTTGTAAATCAAAATTAGGTAGTTTGGGTGTAAAGCACCACATAGCAGAGCCCTCACTGGAGTTTCTCGGTGTTGTGGTGCATCCTTTCAGGGATAATGGGATGACTGCATTTATTTTTAGATGTCTTTCAATGGCTTCTAGTCTGGAGGAAGAGAAGTTTTGGAATCATACTATTTGAATGCCTTAAGAGTTTAGGTACAGAAGTGCCTGTCTTAGATATTCTGTCAGTTACTCCTGCTGGTAGTATTTTACAGCTCTGTAATTGGTTAGACTTCCCATTATCTGAAGCCACTCTTCTAAATGAATATGCCATAGTATCTTTCTATAAATAAAAATGTGAATGAATAATTCCTATGGGCTGGCTGAGGCTTTTATACTCCCTGAATTCCTGAACACTTATTTTTTCTCTGTCTTCTTTTTTTCCTTAGGCTTCAGAAAGTTTCATCTAATTCCATTACATAAGAGCTTTTAAGTTATCTTAAGATTTCTGAAAGGACAATTGATAAAACCCTGTCTTGATTTTAAAAGGAGACTGACAAGTCTATTACACCCTTCAAATGGCTTCTTTTGAGAAATCAAAGCTCTTACTGCATATGTGAATATTTATGTATGTCTCAATTGTCCTTCCTATCTGGGGATCATGAAATACGGACTGAAACTCACCATTTCTTGGTCAGCAGGAATAAAAAGCTGTGTTGCACTAATAAAAAAATTCAAATTACAATCTCTATAAGAAGAAATTTTAAGTAATTGCTGTCTTGTATATGCATTGAAGATAAAGCATTTTAAAAGCAATAGTTTTCATATATTGGAAATAATATATATTGGTAAAAAGAAATCAGCTTTTAATTATATAAATAATCATAGCTTCTTTTTCTCTTAGACAGTTATTTAAAAAAATTGAAAAGGGGAAGGGAAATAGGCAACTCTCCCCAAAACCTAGGCATCAGTTCTGAGGGATAAACTTGTGTGCAATGGAAAGATCTCTGCAGTTCAACCTGGGCAGTTTTGCCCTTAATACTCATTAGTAAATCTTGTAGGAAGAAGACTCTGTATTCATAATAAAATAATTTCATTTGCTTGTCTGGAACATAGTGTTGTATATTCTTTGTCTACCTACCTAATGCTTTAGAAAATATGATGAATATTAAAATCAGGAGATTTAAGAAAGGTATGTTGTGTGATAAAGCAAGTTTTGTGCTAGCAGCTCCATTTAGGAAGCACACACTGCTTTAGTTCTCTTTATTCTGATTCTTGATGGTGGAATTTAAGAGATTAAACAATAACGTTGGCAGCCTGTAGCCTTAGGTTTCTTTAGAAAGTGTAATATTCTGTGAGGGAAATTAAACCTATAAGAAATTCTTCATAGATGCCTTACAGAATACTTAAAAGATATTACCTTTCCCTACTGCACGTTTGTGCCTGCTGAAGTATAGCATCATGTTTCAGATGAAGTTACTTAGGATTTATTTGACAAATGGGAGAAATGTGTAGATTTCACTAATCTTCAAAAGCAAAGCAGCAAAAAGAATATTGGTCACTAGAGAGGAACCAATGTGAGGAAACACTCATGAATTCAAAATATACTTTTTTTTTTTCCCCTTAAGGTATCTCAGTTTTTTCCTACCACTTTTCAAGGAAGAAATACCACATTTTTAAACAAAAATAAGAAGGTAATGTTGCAAATGCAGAACTACAAGACACATGGAACTGACTACTACTCATATTTGTACATTTTTCTCCTTCACATAAGCATGCTCTTTATCCTGTGGAAAGCAGGAAACTTGTAAGTTAACTTTAAGAGAGATACAAACCTCAGAACTGCATAGTACTTCTTCTCTGAAGTCCCCTTTTGTTTCAAAAAAAAAAAAATTTTTTGCAGTTACATAACATGGGTAATAGTATTTCCAGAGTGAAGGAATGGAAAAAGTACTAGCTTAGCATTGAAAGTACTTTAGTATGATGAGCAGATGAAAAGGAGTTGCTTTTGCTGTCCAGAGTTCACAGTAAGAAACTTAAATTCTGTTTTGCAAGGCATTGAGGATTCCAGCACGAGGGTTGTTGTAGGTAGAACTTGAGGGGAAGCAACATCTTCATCTTGTTCTTCAGGCATCAGTTGCTGTTCTGTACTGAAAGGGATTGCATGAGACACAAATTACTCTAGAGCTGGTCTTTGACACCTGACACTCAAATTTTCAAACTTGGGGTTGAAACTCCAACAAATATGTGTTTGGAGTTCTTCAGTAAAGCTTTTCAGATGTCATATAATTACCTGAAATTCCAGTTTTCCAGTCACTGCACTAGGCTTACAACTCATGTCAAAGTGGATAAACAATTTTAATTCTTCTATATATTTATATATATTCTTGCTGTATTCTTACATGAAATACTACAGAACTCTCTTCTTTCTATTTGTCAGAGACATATCCTGAATTTTTTCTTGATAAAACAGTTTTCTGATGTTGAGATTATTAATGTGCAAAGAATGGAGAAAGGGATTTCACTGTGCATGGCAGTGTTGAGATACTCAACTGGTTTAGTCTTCATTTACTGCAAAATCAAAAGTCAAAATCAGTGAAAGATTACTGAGAAAATACAGGTCTAACCAGGTCTGTTGCATGTTCAGCAATGCATAAAATGCACAGGGAAACAAAGGTGTGATGATTCAACCACTGAAGAGGAAGCCCCTTGTTCTAAGACTCCCAGCAAAAGTACATCATTGATACACTAAATACAAGTGATAGATGCAAAGTTTGCTTCAGGAAAAATCACAGAAGGACATTGTTCATTTCATAGCTGCTTCTGACATGTTTTGAAATACTTTGAGTTAGTGCAAAGGTCTAATGTAATATCTGTTAAAGAGGAACAGGTGTTTTGGAGAGCCTCAGATCATTAACTGGATAAGGAAAAAAAAATCGCAGGAGAGAGCTGAGAGTGTGAACTTTCACACATCTAGACTATTAACTGCAGCTAAAATTAACTGAAGCGATGGTTCACATTTCGATCATGAGACTTCAGTCATGGTCTTGTATTTCTCTATATTTCCTACAAGGAGCAAATGCACAGCTTGTGCATGTTTGCTCCAAGTGTCAGGCTGCTAAATTTCCATTGCAGGGGTTTTTTTCCTTCTCTAATATGGTGATTCTTATCCTCGTAAAGGCTTTTAGAAAGTGAACTGCGCAGGTTCAACCAAACAAACCTTGGCACAGAATTAATGTCCACTGTTAGAGCCTGGGTTGATCTCAAGGCTCCTCTTTAAGGTATAGCTGGGCCTTTCCCACAGTCTTAAAGTGACCAGAGTTGTAGGTATGCATATTATGTCCATGGCAGCTGTTCTAAGAGAGCTGGCTCTGCTCTCTAGCTTGCAGGGACAGTGCTTCCTTGCCCTTGGAGGGCTGCCTGTGGCCTGCTCACAGCTGCAGCAGCAGAATGGAATACATCCAGGATGCTGCTGGCTTGTTGCATGGTTGGTGCTGATCTTATCCTTGTAAACGGCAATATTATCACTAATACATGAGGTTTTTTCGTAAGTCTTACAAAACAGGTGCCATAGCTAAAGTTCAGAAGGACTCAATGACTTTTGCTGATTTTTCCTGGTTTTGGAAAGAATATCTGAGCTTGTACAGTGTTCCTAAACAACTTGAATAAATGGTTTCTCAGTAACATTTATATCCACAAAACATAAGGGGTTTTTTTCGCATCAAGCCTATCAAGTATAAACAGCAGTTGATTTTTTAACTTTCTTTCCTTTTTCTAAGAGATTTTTTTCCAAAGCCTTATCTATGGATAACATGTTGCTTCCTTTGGCAAATTTCTTTAGCATTTGGTGGTATAACTGAGGTGTTCACCACTTAAACTGTTACCTAAATCTAGTAAGTTTTGTGTTAAGAATAATATAAGTTGTTATAGTTCTAAAAAGATTTTTTTCATTGTTTGCCAGAAAGCTGAACAGTGGTGCTTTGAACTTGTGTGGGATACTTTAACATAGTTCTGTGGTACCTTGATGTTTTCCTCTATTTGGCAATATGTAAATTGCCAAAAGACATACAAACTGCACAAGGCTGCTTTTCTCACAAAGTGGTGGGTTATAATACTTGTGTTTGTGTTAGACCACATCAGATGGGAAGCTTGAAAACGCTTTGAAAGATAGTGTGGTTAGAGTGACCATCTGCCTTCAGCTTCTTTTACTGTCTAATTGTGAAAATACCTAGAAGTTGTTCAGATGCAATAATACAATATTATTCAGTCCACTTGTGTGTGTATGTGCAGTTGTTATTACTTGGATTGCAGTGAAACTATGGTTACACCTGTTAATTAGTATAGCAATTATGCAATTGAGATCAGAAAAAGAAGTGTGCTTGGAAAAGTGAAAAATAGCATAAAGTTCTCTTATACTAACTGTTTTCAGTATCAGATTTGAAGCTAGTTTGTCTTAGTATGTTTTTAATGAAATTCTCTCTGTACGAAGTCATCAATACCATTTTTTGGTCATGGGTTTTCCTATTTCAATACTTTGTAGATTAACTGTGCAAGTCTACATGAAGCTTATGTTCTAACAGTTCTAGTACTTCAGGGGAAGGATGGACAAGCAATTAAAAGTCGGTTACTAGAATTAGAAAAGTGCTCATAAAATATGTCTTTATTTTTCTCAATTCAGTTTAAGAGTAAATAGGTCTTTGTGCTTTTCACTAGCAGTGTGCTGGTATCTGTAAAATGAACTGAGGAATCTAAATTGCCATTTTTTCTAGGGGCAAAAGTTTGGAATCAAAATATAGGTCATCAAAGCATGAGAATATTTGCCTTTTTCTCCTTGTCTCCTTAAATGTGCTAATAAATGCCAAAGCATGTACAGGAATTGCTGTTATTCTTCCATTTCTCTGTTCTAACTTTTGCAGTCTATAATGATTTAGTGACTCTGTCTATAACTTAAGAGTTCTGAGTGAAGTAATGAAATTGATTTCTCACTAATGCGTCAATGTATTTGAAATAGAAGTCTGTGTGCAGTCATTGCCTTTTATCACTGCTGAGCCATTAACTAATAGCTTCCATCCTGGGACAATGGAGTGACTAGAGCCTGAGGGAAAATAATTTTCTATAATATATCTGCAAGAAGCACCAGTCTACAAGAGCTGGATTTTTGTAGAAGCAGATTTTAGAAATCATTTGTTGCTATCATTTTAGGAAGAGTGAGGGCTGAATAATGATGAGAGGCATTCACATAGAGAGAAAGAACAGAGAAAAGAGATGTCCTTTCTAGCAGAGGATTCTTGTTTAACTGAGGCCAGCTGAAGAAGAAAGTGCAAAGCAATGAAAAACAACTCTTCGGTTTGGAGAAGAGGTCATATGTGATAGGGAAGATCCTGGCACCCTTCCAGGACCCCAAACCTAGACTTAAGGAGTGATCAAGAGTAGTGAGAAGAAATTAGGTCAACATGTTTGTCTTTTCATCCAGCTCTGTTTTTCATGTGCTTCTGCAGCTGAGATAAGTTTGTCTCAGAATCAAGAGTGTTTTGTTTTCATTAATTAGTATATCACAGTTAAGTGGTCTGTAGAATCTGCATTGCTGAGGTCAAGTTGAAGGAAAATGCATGGATTAACTACCTGGGAGTTAAGAGTAGCCCTGAGCAAGTCCTGGAAGCCCACAGCAAAGTTAGCTGCTTGTGATGAACAAGGAGGAGAGCTTGTGTTGATAAGATCCCAGCCTAACCCTAACCCAGGGTGCTAGGAGCTGTCTGACCCCATATGAGAAGCTTCCAGACAGGGAGAACTCTTGATAACGTAATGCTACCCCTTGAGCTTCTAGGTTGTGGGAAAAAGAGTTTTCAGAACACACAAAGGGCAGTTACCTGATGCTGATTCCTCTAGCTGAGTTGGGAGAGATGCTGTTGTGTGAAACATTTCATTTAGGTATTCCTAGATCAAAGAAATGCCAAAAGCACAAATTAAGTTTGAAGAAACTAAGGCTGCAAGAAATGAGGATAATGGGAAGCAATTTGGGAGTTACTGACTTGATCTGCTTGATGGTCTGCCACCATGAAGAATGAGCAACCCCAGCTTGGTTCATGTGATTGCCAGGGCAAGAGGGGGAGAACTAGAAACCCTGAGTGTATTTAAACACCTGAGCTCCTAGTGTTCACTCACAAAGGGAGGAGTAGGAAAACCATTTAATTTGTCTTCAACTTCAGCGCACTTATAACACAGGGAGAGGACAGTTCCTGCTTCTGATGGAATCGGAATTCTATCAGTAAGAAACTGGAGCATCAGATTATTTTGGATGTATTTCTGTTCCTGCACAGGAGTAATTAACACCACCCAGTTCTAGTATCCTGCCTCCACTCACATAACAGTTCCCCCAGCACTGTGTATTTATGGACTTATGACCCCCAGCACCACTACCCCATTCCAGCAGTCTGTAGATATTAATGTTGTTTTGCATCTGTGGCAAATGGCGTGAGATAAGGAAGATGTAAAGCAGAAGTTGCGGGTGAGGCTAGCCCATAATATACTGCTTTGGTTTGCGTCTTGGTGAGAGAGCTGCATTGGGAATGAGGAATAGCAGGGGGTTGCCCCCCAGGTAATTTAGGCAGCATTTTTTCCTTTAGTCAGGCTGAATGCTTCAGTGCAATTTATGAGCTATTAAACAATTTATGTTTCTCCTTAGTAAGATATGTGTATATCTAAATATCTCTTGAGAATAAGGAAACTAAGAAGTACATTAAGAAAGAACTGTCAGTGAAAGTTTGTAATCCTTCATTGTGTGCCCCTGTTGAGATCTAGGACATTAGTGGGAATACTGTAAGGCAACATTGTTCCGATCAAGAAAAATAGCTCTAGTTTCCCTAATGAATTCTGAAAGTACTTTAAATTCCACATAATAACTAATGTGCATTAATCTTGATCGCTGCAAGTCTTTAATGGCTGCTAAACAGCAGTGTGTATCTTCAATTAAAATGCCAGCTTGAAGCATGGGCTAGAAATGTTGGTAGAAGAGAAGCAGTTCTGCTTCTTAATGGAGGGGGGGAAATCCAGGAATCAAAATGGGTAGATATTCCCATTTGCAAGTAGTTTATTAATCACTTGAACTCCTAATAGGTTCTTCCATTGGGAAAAACAAAGTCAGATATTTTAGAAAACTTGAACTTGCTCCAGAAGACTGTAGTATCAAGCCAGTCATAGAGATTTGTCCCTGCGTTGTGGTCAGCCATGCATGTGAAAAGCAGCATAGGGATGTTTTAATTCCCCACCCCACAGTAGATGCCACACCAGTAAATGTGTCCTTTACTGTGTGACTGAGGTATATTGCCACTGCATTGCACAGAAGAGGTCCCTGCTTGCTGAGGGAAATGTCTCCTGTTCATAACCTCCTTTTGCTGTTTCTCAGACTGCCACTGCGGCTTGAACATGCCTTTAGCTATCCCAGTATTTACTGGAAAACACAATTGAATACATGACAATATATGTTTTGCCAGTTGCAGTGAAATAACCCATCAGACAAACCACATCACGTTAAATATTCTTGCCTAAGTATGTTCCTGCTGGGTAGAGAACCTGTAAAGCTTGCAGATCAACAGGAAAAAGATGTGTCTCGGCTGATGTTGCTGTTTGCTTCAGACCACTGAATGGTGATGCAAGAAGGTTTTTAGTGTCCCAGGAGTTAGCAAGGGTGGGTAAACAGCACCTGAGCAGTGGGGCCAGAACTACCTGCAAGATCTTGATGAGTGGCCAGGGTTCTCCTCTCTGCCAGGACTTACCCATGTGATGGAACTGGCCATAGGCTCCTATAAAGTACAATTATCAATTTACTTGGGCTTATGGATGCACACAAGAGGGAAATGTGAAAAGGTGTTTCTCTGGGCCCCAAATGACTAGACAAACACAATGCTTCAAACATGTAACAAAAACTGAGACTGCAACAAGTTGTTCTCTTTCTAATTGCTTTGTGAGAATGAGATAGCCACGGTGATGCAGGGACAGGAGCAAGGTCTGAAATGCCAGGCAGGGGACCAGACGCTTCTCTGTTTGACTTCAGGAGGGAACCCTCTCCCAGACTGCCTGAACACATTTCACAGCTGACCTCACTCAGATACCCCTGGCTCCTTCACAGCCTGCACAGCCAGGTGACCCTCATGGGTAAGACCAGGCTGTCACGGCTTAAGTCCAGACACTAAGAACCACACAGCCACTCACTTGCTTCCCCCTGCTCTGTGTGGGGAAGAACCAGGAAAAAAGTAAACCTATGGTTTGGGATAAGAACAGTTCAATAACTGAAACAAAATATTATCATAGCATCATAATAATCGTAATGAGAAGGAGATAGGTTAATTTCTGTGAGGGAAACAAGTGGTGTACAATACAACTTCTCACCACCTTGCTGCTTGTCCCTCAGCAGTCAGTCTCTCCGGTCCAGCTCCCGCCAGTTTTGGTGAGCTGTCCTGGCCATGCCCCCTCCCAGGTCCTTGTGCTGCTCCTCACTGGCAGAGCACAAGAACCTGAAGAGCCCCTGGCTCAGCTCACTGCTGAGCAGCAACTGAGTCATCAATGTGTTATTGACATCAGTCTCATACTGAATCCAAAACATCACACTGTACTGGCTAGTGGAAAGAAAATTAACTCCCCAGGACAGGCTCAGTAGCTGCCTTTTACTCTGGACTGATAAAAGATAAGGAGCTGCTTCTCCTTCTTCATTAGTGGTATGGGGAAGGCTGCAGCTGAATAATACCGTGAATCTAAGCTTTGGACAGCACCACCATAAAAAATTGCAACTTTGCACCAGAAATTACAAATCAAGTATAAACTGCCTTTGCTAGTTCAAATTTATTCCAGAAATATCGACAGAAAACATTGTAGAGCAGACTGTGGATGGGATCAAGACTGTGAGCCAGGAGAGCTGCGATCTGCTGCACTGGGTCGTTTGTCACATCGTAGCTGGTGTGAAAACAACAGGTACGGGGAATTCTCAGCAGTGTGATTCCATTTGGCACATAGGTTGGGGATTGGCACATGCCTTTTGATCCAGATTGAATTTGTGATGCTCGCTGACCCAGTATTGTGGAGATCCAAACTTAATGAATGCAGACCCACTTTTTAGGGAGTTTGTTGGAATTGCACAGTAAAAGAAAGATGGATGGCATTCTGTTTCAAGTGTATTGGATGTATTTGTATGCTGTATATATCATTTATGCAAACCTTATGAAACTGATGTAAAAATCTCATAGTTCTGGCAGATATTATTACAACCTCAATACAGATTTTTTGTATTTGTAAATCAAACCTTGGCATTACTTTGCTCTGTTTCTCATGGAAACCTAGCAGTTTCTAAAACAAATTTCTAACAAATTTTTTAAAATTTGTTTTACCAAGAAGTGACTTTCTGCCTTGATGTAATTTCATTTTGTAACTTACTAGCTTTTCTAAAACATCCAAAACATCCATTGTAGCAAAATGGACTGTCTGAAGCCAAGTGTTGACTTTTAATCTTGATAAATTATTTTCTAGGTTCTCTGTAGCTTTGTATTTTAATGCTGTTGTAACTCCAAAACAGTCTTCTAAAACTTTTTTAATGCATGCAAAAAAAAAAAATTATTGTGTGCAATTTCAACAAATAAATAAAGAGATATCTAAGTTGTCAGAGCTAGGAATTTGGAGAAGGGAGAGTGAAGAGTGCCAAGATAACATGTCTTGCCATTGGGATAAACAAATAAGTAGTAGAGAAATGTAATATTGCAGGAAGAGGTTGTATGATTCAGAGAACAAATGTGCAGCCCATTGCTAGATGGAGCAATCTCAGTAACATGTACCACGGTGTAACCCACAGCCTCACAACAGCCCCAGTTTCCCAACTGTTGTGCAGAAAGTACTCACTGGAAGCTGACTACAGAGACGGTGGACAACTGGCTTACCAGACTGTGAGGCAGGCAGCAGAGCCCATACACGGGGGGATTATCGAGTTAAATCACATGGCAATGTGAGGAGGGTGGAGGACTGACCGTAATTGGCAGGAGTGAGCTGCATTTCATGAAAGAATATACCTGCATGGAAAGGGGGCTGTGTATTTTGGCCCATATAACACAACATGTTAAAGGAATTTGAAGTCTTTTGTGCTTCAGTGGAGATGACAGTATTACCAGTGTCCCTATGGAGTCAGTGATGTGTTTTGTCTTATTTTCCATATTTTACAATAAAGCAGAGATGTTCTAAGTTAAAAGAGCAAAGCAGGGAATGAATATCCTAGAAAGATGTCTGGTTTAGTTACTTGCAATTTAATCTCAATTATTTATTGAAAACAAAGTAAGAGAAGAGTTAGTAAAAATCAGAGTTGAAGGTTTTGACAATATTGTCTTACCTTTCAGTGTAACTTAGTGTATCCCATAACATGTGTATTAACACACAAATTAAGATAATATATGGATATATAATTGAAAAAGCCACCATATACCAAATCCTACTTACAGCCTCCTTGGTTAGCACAGTCAGCATGTTATCAGCTAAATTTCATCTTAACAAATTATGAAGCCAAATAATGCATCTTGAAGAGTGTTCTCAGTGCCTGGGAGTGATGCTGGATAATCCAATTAGGATTCCAAGCATTACTCTGCAGTGCTGGGTGTCTTCAAACTGGAGTTACTTCTCCATTATATTGGCATGGGGGTACCTCTACATACACACTGTGCTCCTGTGAGAGAAATTAAGTCAGTTTGACTTTTTTCAGATATGTCTGGTGATGTTTCTTTTCCAACTTCTTATTTTGATGTATGGTTTTGCATTTTCTAAATTGCCCATAGATGTTAGGTTTTTTTCCCTGCTTTTCATCTTAGTTTTTTATTGCATGCTACCATTTTTTAAAACAATAACTCATATTTAGATCTCTAGTGAGGACATTACTCTTCATCACTATCTGAGACTATCTCCTTCCTAATAGGAGATATAATAGAAATTAATATATTATAGAAATTATATAATTATAGAAATAATATAGTAGAAATTAGTTTCAGGAATTAGTCCATTTTCAAAAGACTTTTTTCAAACCAAATCCCAGCAGAGTTGCAATACAACACGCATCCATGCACTGGGAAGGAAGGCTTGAAACTTTCCTGCTCACTGCTGAGCCTTAATATCTCCTAATACAGCCTCCCAGAGCTACCCAGAATCTCTACAGAGCTGTAGATCTACCATCTGACATTTGTTGTCAGAATAAGTAATATTTGTAAACTAGAAGAAGCTGGAAAGAGAATTGATATAAACAACAAAGGCATAGTTTAGTTTTCAAATAGGATTAAGAAGTGACATGCCAGAGTGCATCTGTGCATTTTCCATTATGAAAGTGTCTGGTAACAGTCTAGCATTCCACGTAGTAAAAAGTATATGTAATTTTCCGTTGTTTTCTACATGTCAATGACAAGATTATTTGTTGTGTGATGTGAAACTGCCACTGTCACCTTTGCCTTTCGAAGAAATAGTCATATTGCGTGTCATAAATATCTTTTTATAACTACGTGGATTATTTTTAAACAACTTGAAGTTAATAACAAGTAATATTTTAGGGACATGGTTTATATTTCTGTGATATAATTACAGAAGCAAAATTGTAGGTTCAACTTTTCAATTTTCCATTGTTCGATTTAATTATAATCTGTATCTAAATTAGTTCAGTGCAGAGAAAATCACACAGCATTTCATTTTAACTTTTTATTCCTACACTGTTTGATTTTGGAATATCCTAGTGTTTAATTATTAAGAAATAATCATTTTCTTGAAGACAACATTAGTGTTGTTAAGAAAATACTGTTGGGGTGATTTTCTTCTTATTAAACTATCCCCTTGATCTGAATATTAACACCAACTCGTCAATGGGACAATTTTAGCAAAATTTACAAAATATCTTTATTAACACACTGTAGTAATTTCTGGATTTCTTTTCAATTTTTTGTGACTTCCCGACTTAAAATACTCTCAGTTTGGATATACATTGAGTGTTTAGTTCAGAGAACTATCTATAAAGCTGTTCTAAGATGGTTTTCAGTTTCCAGAATAGTTTCTCACCATTGGAATTGCGCACAGGTGTGCTAAATTTTAAAGCAGAAAGGCACTGAGGCTGTACAAAATTTTAAGTAGCTCTCACTTTACTGTTCTGTTAGTTGAAACAGCTTTGGAGCTGTCAGTTGGAATTGGTGGGTGCGTGGAAGAGGTTTTCGTGAGGAGCATTGAAAGCACGCTGTTCCTCCAGCTGCAGGGGCTCCGTCTGCACCCCGGGGCTGCACAAGGAACAGTCTCAGTGCATTTTTCTGCATAGTAGATTTCTGGATCATCTTGTAATCCTGCAGACAGCATTGGATGAGTTCTTGAGGAAATACACGAGGTGTCTAGCATTTGTTCCTGTGGCGCTAAATAGTGTCCTGTTTGTCACAGCACGAGCGTAAAGTGAAAACACACACTGCAGCTTGCCAGTAGTGCTGTTTGTTGCTCTCACGGCTGTGCGCCTGGCAGCGTGCTGTGCTAGTGCCAGGGAGGAGCACTGGGACAGAAAATCCAGTGTTCCTGCACAGATGTACGAGGGAAATTGCCAGAGGGTAGACACCTGAGTTACAGGCAGGCTATGGACAATTGCTCACTCTTGTATCAAGTGTACATAAAAGGGCATAGAATCAGAATGGTTTGGCTTGGAAGGGACCTTAAAGATATTCCCATGTATCCCATGTTAAGGAAACATAACTGCAAAACTTAAGAACATTTCTGAAAATTTAACCATCTTGTCTGTCTCATGTAACATATTAATGCTCACAACATTGATTTTCAGTCTGTGTGTTCTCAGAGCTCAAGGCACTGAAGCTTGTTAGCCAAGCTGGCATCTTGTTAGAAGATGTTAGCTGGGCTGGCATCTTCAGAATGGGTTGAGTAAGAGTTTTACTGGATAACGAGCCCTAATTCTTCATAACTGAAGAATATTGCCAGAGAACGAGTTTTTCTGAATAAGTTGTTCCCATAGTCGAATTCCAGTTGCATTACCACATGCCGCATCACTTTCTTTCCATTGTGGAAGGAGTTTCCAGAAAGCTGTGGTCTAGGTGTGTGTGGAATCCAGGACAGACCTTCCACAAGGAGCTTCAGAGGCTTGCCGGGGGCAGTGTAGGTTGTGTTGCAGGGTTGCGATGCTGTTGGAAGGCCGCGTGCAGTTTCAAAATGCCCTTTTTCAAACCCTTGCCTTCTAAACTACTTACAGCTGCTGTGTGAGTGTTCTCATTAGAGAGAAACTTGGCTGTATTGGGTAGCAAATTGAAGTCCTAATTTATAATGTCAATGCTGTAAGCTGATTGCTTGTAAAGACTAAACAGATTTAGTCTGCAGACTCTACTTCGTTATTGTACTGATTTTAGGAGCTATTGAAAAAAAGCCAGGTCAACTTGCAATAAATTAGAGGTTTACTTATTATCAGAGTAGGGATGAGGACTGTGGGTATTTGGAGTTTAAAGGCTATGTGAACATTTATTTAAATACTTTCTGTAGTTTTCATTTACAAGTTTAAAACAAGGTTTGGAAAAGATTTAAGTTTGCTTTGTTTAAAGCAAGGGTTATGTTGCCCTTTGAGTTCCTTTGCTAATTAGATGTTTCTATTTTAACGTAGCACTGTATTTCTTAAAGGGGTGCCATTGGGATGCAAACCAAACCGAAGACAATCTGCTTTTCAGTTAACAGGAGTGTTTTTCCAACATTATTTTCAGCCAATTATAAATTAATGCCTTAAGACAATAGAAGCAAAAAATACTGGACTGTTTTCACTTTGTTCTCTATGGCTCTCTCAGTGAACTAAATTTAAACTGAGTTTATAAGAATGCAGTTTTAATTCGACCTGTACATTGTAATCAGATTTTAGTGGTCATTTTAACTGATCAAGATCTAAATAAATTTGCAGTAAGTTTTTCCAAAATGCCCTTACAGGCATACAACTTTGTATGTTTACAAAGTTGCTATTGCAACTTTGTAAACCTGTCTCTTCTTTTGAAATATCATTATTTCTCATTAGCATTCTGTAGATGAAATTTTCCTTAAAACTACTTTTATACATATATAACTAGAAATGTTTTTTTCTTTTCATGTTTAATATCATTGTGAATTACACTTATAATTTATTTAAATCTCTTGACAATTCATTTAAATATGTGAGATTTTTTGAAATGTAGTTCTCTTTTGAAAAGATTTTTCCAGCATGTGAACTGGTAGGCCTCCTAGTACTGGGTATTACCAAGGAAAAATACTTAATGCAAATGTGAATTGTAGAAGTTTTTTTCACAGAGTTGTCAGATATTCAAAGTTCTGCATTCAGTGTTTTGGCAGTTGTTCGTATGAGAGGTTAAAGATACTCAGTTATTATTGATGTGTTTGGCTTTAAATAGCAGTCAAGCAAAATTTGTTATAAAAATGCAAATCAAGCTAACGGAAGCCTGCAACATCTGCTGAATCATTTTCTCTAAATAGTAAGAAGGAATCCTGTACAGGCTTAACTTTTCCATTTAAAAGTGCTACGCACTACAGCTCTGAAACTGGAAATTACAAGGAATGGGCACAAAACAGTGAGGAAAATATACATTTAAAATTGTTTGTTATCTTAATAGATACACTGCCACAGGCACATACTGCTTTTTCTCAGAAGGTAGAAATTATTAACAGGATGTTATCTCTCTTTTTTGAATTTGCAAAGAAAAAGTGCAGCTCTATGTTCCTGATGTCCTTCTTCCATACTTCTATCAGGGTTAGCTTTTTATCTGATATCATAATACTTATTTAAATGTTTTTTGAAGCTGCAGTTTACAGTACACAAATACTGAAAGGTTTTTATATCATAATAAAAACAATGCTAACATTCAGGAGAAAGGGGGTTTTTTTATTATTTTTCTTATTAGAGGACTAATACTTAACTGTATTTTCTTCTTTTTTTTTTCTTTTTTTTTTTTTTTTTTTTTTTGGAGTGACTAAATTTTCATATGGAGATTGAACAGAGCTGTAATTCTTGCCTTGCTGAAATAACAAGAACTGACATAATAGATGATGGTCAGTCTTTTGCATTTCCAAAGATACTGTATAATACAACTGAATGAGGGATAAAATATGAGAGAGGCATCCCTTAAAGTTTCTGGAAAGTCTTTTTGTAGACTGGAACTCCATTCTTTACTTAACTAGTCACACTGAGTATTTCAGATCCCTGTATTTTGTTGATTGTCCTCACTATGAAGTACATTTAAAGTTACTTTCTTACATTAATTAATAATTTTGCTCATCTTTGCCATAATATTTTAGTATATTAACTGTTCTGCACTTTCAAGAAATAATGAACTGGCAGTGAGATACTATTTCAGTGAGCTGTTATTTCTTTTATTTCTTCATAGACCCTTTTTTTCCTTTTCTATGAGATCTGTGTTATTGATATATGTCCCAGTAAACTTAGAGTATTTGGACTGGCTCTAAAAGCCTTCTTGTCCTGACACATTCTTTCATACAGCACCTGCAGTTGTGTGTACATGTTTCATATGTGTAAATGACAACTGTCAAATTGTTAACTTCATTTTTAGTGGGAAAATACCATCATTTGCCATAGATGCAACCTTTCAAACAGATGAATGCAAATGTTTTCAGCTGTGAGCATTGTGGTATAGATTCTCTCCATGACTTTATTCATCTTTATTTCTCGGTTAGCACTGCCTTTGTACTTCTTATCCACTGCTTGTTAAAGAGGAACTACTAATTTCTTCTTTTGCTGAGTAAGACTCTTAGGTTTCTTTAATTCCCAATTAGCTTTCCTTTGCTAATAGTACCATTAATGCCTAAAAAAGCACTGTAGCTCTGAAGGCTGAAATCATCACAAAGTCAGCAAATGTTGCTAAGCCTCCATACATTTGTATAGCTTTTAATGAAAATGTGCTAAGATTTCTTCCCACTGGGCATTTTAAGCATGGGAGCTTCCTTGTCCAAACTGCATGGTAATAGAAGCTGTGTGGAAATAATCAGTGTTATGCCTGAGAAACTGCTTTTTATTGTGAATTAGGTTGCGTTTAGTGCCCTAAAACTCCCTCATCACACTACATTTGAGTTTCGGTAGCAAAGTATTCAGGAAACGCTTTTACTTCATCCCATTTTTCCTTGTTAGGGATTTAGAGCCTAGAGTGCATCCCAGGGTTTCAGCCTTTCCTCCCCAGAATATTACTTCTACCACCCTATGCTGAACAGCAAAACCCACCTGACATCAGTGGGAGGAAGTGCCCTTTAAAGCAGCAGCAGTGTCTTTTTTTTTCCACAACTGCAGCAGAAAAGGAAGATGGAACATAGTACTGCTCACTTCCCATTTTGGTTTGGACTCCCCTTCTGACTGCCCACCACACCTTGTCCATCTCCCCAAAAAGCTGAGAGAGGGCAGGTCAGGTGTCAGTCAACCAGCCCAGAAACCAAGCCTGGGCTAATGAGGATTCTTGTTTCTTGGAAAAAAGCAATAAAAGTGTCTGTATAAATAAAAATTGCTTTGTATTTCAGCATTGCTTACAAGCTCCTCCCAAGTTTGACTGTTAATCTTTGCCTTTATTTCTTCTGGATATGTATAACTCATGTCAGTATTTATCAAAGGTCTTCCTTGCTTTATGCTATTTCTCTGTGCTCTCAGAAGTAACAGGATTATTGTTAAATTACTGCTTTTTGGTAAAATAGATAATTTTATTAGTTTTTCATGACTGCAAGTGGGTACATTCTCTTCTTAATGAAACCCCACCCAACAAGGAAAAGGAAAGTTATTTCAGAGATGCCTGTCCTTCTGCATGTATTTTTCTGCTTGAAATTTGATGAAATTATCCGGAAGGATTTTGAAGGTGTTTCTACATCTCATTATGAATTCTCTGCAATGCAAAAATCTCAACTTTATTTTTGTCTCAGAAGTACACGTCTGATATAAAATTCCCTTTGGCAAGGAAAAGAGATTTTAGGATTCCACAAATCCAAATTCTTTTGCTTATGGCTACGTCCCAGTTGAAGCGTTAGATTTTCCTTGGAGATCTTTCAGAGCCAGGAACATGATTCTTTCAGCAGGGTATGGTGCACATCAGCTTCCTGTTTAAACTGGTTCATTCTCCAAAGATGCAAAGAAATGTTTTGTTCAGCCTGGCAGTACTAGTCCAAAGAGACAAGCAAGGGAAGCATGGGACTCCAGTTTGGAAGCATGAAAGTGTAGATGCTGGTGCAGTGAAATTTAGTTAATCAGTTAAGGTTTTATTTTCATTAAAAAAGTAGAAACTTGAGTATTTCAAAATAGTATAACAACATTTGTATTTTGGTAATATCTCTTTCACACAATGGCTTGCTTTCTTTCTTTCGGGATGCAGGAGGAAAGTAATTCTACTCACTAATTTCAAACAGTCTCATACTTTCTTCAGAAGAATGGAAGAAACAAATTAACACTACTTTACACCTGCTGCTGACAGTACTTAACAGCACTTTAAAAATGAACTGTGTGCACTGGCTACTGTTAGTTCATTTAAAAGCAAGTGCTGTACTTTTTGTCTAGGTCTGAAAAAAGATGAGTCCTTTAGGCTCGTTTTTTCTCATGCTAAATATGAGTCTCTCAGTAAGCACTGAGACACCTCCATTGATAGACCTTGTCTCTGTCTGTCCTTCCAGGGGTCACAAACGCAAACTGGATGAAGATGATGCTGCCAGTGAATCCAGTAAAGAATCCAGCAATGAAGATGAGGAGGGAAGCAGTTCTGAAGCGGATGAAATGGCAGCAGCACTTGAAGCTGAACTGAATGACTTCATGTGAGATTCATGCAGATGACAGAATTTGTAATTGCATTTTACTTCTCATAAACAGATCAGACTTCAGATGAATCACGTCAGTACTTAATGTTTTTCAAAAATGTGTGTGTATATTTTGCAAAGCAACTCAAGAGGTGATATGTTATTTTACAAAATCAGAAATAGATGTTTTTAAGTTGTTTTACTAAAGGAAAATATACTTTTTTAAGCAAAAAAAGTATTAAATGGGACATGGTGTGCTATGCCAAAGACATGTTAGGAGCTCTGCAGAACCTTCATGTACAGGACAGTGGTACAAAGATTTGTGATTAAACACACATCAAGTTTTAAAAATATTGCAGGCTGTGGTTTATGGGTTACAATCTTCAAATAAAGGAGGAGATAAAGGAGGTGGAATTGTCTGGGTAGTACAGCACAAACCTGACGAACTGGTCATCCTTTTCCACAAATAAAGCTATCAAATATAAAAGAATTTTTGAAATAAAAAAAAACTATTTATATTTGTATAGAAACAGAGAACATGATATGCAAGCTTTGTGAACTCTGCACTTGACCCACCTGTCATTTGCTTGTAAGAGAATACATAGTGATCAGCATTCATGGTTTTACGTTACTTTGCTGAATAGTTGCATTCTTTAGAGAGATCGTTTAGATTTTTAACTTATCTTCTCTGTAACCAGAAATTTAGCACAGCAAACTATGTGGTCCTGTACTGCCACAAGATGCATATTCACCCATTCGTGTTGTCTTGGAAAGAACAAGTGCTGCTTCAGTCTAGATAGAATTTAATTTCTTTGACAAGAGATCTGATGTAAAGTTTTTGTATATTCTATTTCATATTTGACCCACAAAACAGATTTTCTTTCATTTAATAAAGGTTCATTTTGTATGCTTTGTTTCTCTTTCCTGTTCATTTTCTTCTGACAAACATAAGGCACTTTCCTCTCTTATTTTTCCTTTATTCTGCATGAAAATAATGAAAAACGTTGAAAGCAGGTGCAAATTTTTAGATTCAGGCAGGTAGCTGAAGGACAGAAGAGAAACACTGGCTCAGAAGATTCAGGGACTGTTAACATCTGACATTTTCTCAGGTGTCTTTGTCCTCTAAAATTACCATAAGAGTTGTTGATCTGGTATTAAATTTCTGAGGCTAGGACCATGGTTTATTCTCAATTGTTAGCAACTGGAGATTGAATCCTTTTAACAATATGTTTGCAAAAGAAGACTCATTAGTTAATATGTCATGGTTAAAAGGAAGTGCATTCTGGTGCAGAAATACTTCATTTTTCCACTTAGCAATAAAACAGAACATTTCAGTAGAATCTCAGCTGCTTTACAAAAAGCACTCTAAAGCTTCATAATGACAATAAAAGGAAGACTGAGAAAATACAAGAGCCTTTTCAGATTAATACTGCTTTTCCACTTCAGAATGCAAAGTCAGCATCCACAGACAGAAATAGTGGATTTTGTGGGAAAATGTTCAGTTTCCTGGACATTTACACAGCCACCACACAGCTGAATGCTACAGTGCCCTGCCTGCTGTAGCTCTCCATGAAAACAAGCAGGATGTCTCCAAGTTACTGTCATCATATAACAGGAAAAAAAGATGAATACTTGTAAAATGGGAAGTCAAAATACTTTCTTTTTTTTCAGTAACCTGAATGCAGCCTCCCCAGCTACCAGAGGATGATTCCTTGCAATTAAATACTAAAATGTCAGGGGTTGTGGGGTGCATTGTGTATTTTCTTAAAACCCCACTTGAAATAATGTGAAATAACATCAGCTTTCCAGGTCACTGTTATGCTGCAAATGACTTGACAGCACAAATTTCAGCAGAGACTCGTTCTGGCTGATGGTCTTTGCTAGTCACGCAACTCTGTGGCAGCATTCAAGCTCTGAATGTAAACACAGCCAGCGAGCAAAGCCAGGCAGGCTCTGCCTTGGTTCAGGCAGCTTTGCTGGGTGCTGCGTCCCTGGCACCGCAGCTGCCACTCGTGGAGGCATTCCATGTGGACAGGCTCTCTGGTGAGGAAGGCCCTATCTTCCTCCCAGTGTTGTTTTATGGGTGATGGTTTACCTGGTGTCAGGGGGGTCTGGGCACAAGTCCTAAAAACCATCAGCTCTCCAGTATCTCTTAACAATCCCTGCCCTCCAGTCCAGGAGGGGGGACCTAGCACAGGGAGGGCTGAGAGCTGCCAACCTGTTGCTCGCTGCCGGAGCAGTGCAGAAGGCACTGAGCTTGCTTTCTGCAGAAAAGTAGCCCCCTGCTCATTCAGGTGGCTGTGTCGAGTGCACTGCTCACCAGTCTCTGCACAGGCAGGAAAGAGAAGTGGAAACTGAAGATTGATAAGTTAAATGAGATGATATGAGATGATAAGTTAAATGCCCATTCTAACCTGCCAGCAAGAAGTCTCTGGATGTATGAAGTTGTCACTCACTCCCACTAGCTTACACTTTTTTGAAGGTGCAGGAGCATCCTACGAAAAGCAACAAATGTGCTTTGTGAAATTACTTTAACTCTTTATTTAGTGACCTAGATATTTTGACTGGGTGTTTTATCCTGCCTTTTTGGCCTAATTCTGTACATTATGTAGCTAGCAAGGACCTGCTGCCAGCAAGGGTGCTCTGATGGCTGAAGGGGAGACCAGATTCCCAGTGAGGCTGTTGAACTTACTGGGCAGTACTGGTTTCTGAAAGGGTACCAGGTGTGGAAATGAGTACAGAAAAGACACCTGGCTTCATTGAGCTTTCCAAGCGTGTACTATCACTTAGTGGCCAGGAAAGATGGCTTCTAAGGCCTCATGGTTATTTAAGAACTGGTAAGAGCCATCATTTTGATTTTTACTTTCTCCTCGACTTGCCCTCACCAATTCTTAAGAAGACATCACAGTTCTCAGGAGGATCATAGTTTGGGTTGGAAGGGACCTTTAAAGGTCACCTAGTCTATTCTCCCTACAGTGACCAGGGACATTGTTTAACTAGACAAGGTTGCTCAGAGCTTGGTCCAACCTGGCCTCAAATGTTTCCAGGGATGGGGATGAGGTGGGACTTGTGATAAAACCAAAAAGCATCATGTAGTGGCCAAGCTTTTATCCTTGTGCCTGTGCTGGGGAGGGGGGAAGATGAGGGAGCAGTTGTTTAGCACTGAGACATGGAAAGCTCCAAGCATGCAGATACTTTCACTGTTGGGTTTTGTGCATATGTGAAGTAGGCCTGGAGTTTTCAGTGTTAGATAGTAACATCCTCTATGAAGGGTGGGAAGTCTAAATTTTCCTTCTTGGCACTACTGCTTGCAGAATAGGTGACTGTCTTACAAGTGTGAAAATACACACAAAAAAAACCTGGAGCTGTAACTAAAGCTTTCTCAGCTCTGCCTAATTTTACTACAGTGAACATTGCAGTAGATGACAAGTTAAAGAATAAATACATAGTGGTCTTCTTAAGGAAGTGGATCTCATCATGTAGCTGAAAATTCAGCACGAGAAGACTCCCAGTTCTCACTACCTGTAGCAAGCTTTTTATACATTTGTTTTTCCTATCCAATCCCACATTCTGTTGTCATTTCAGAAGTGTTTGGAGCCCAGCACTCATCTCAGCCTCCTCTCCCTTCCCTCTCTGAGGAACAGGAGGCAGCAGTAGCCAATCCCCCAGGCAGGATCACCTACAGCAGGCATACATACTTGTCCTGATAGGCTGCAGCTGCATATCCTGTGCTCTTCCTGCTGACCTGGCTTTGTGAGAGAGAGAGAGGGAGATGAACTGTAATAACAGCAGAAACAAATAGTACAGATAAGTGAAAATACTGCCTTTTTGTAGGCTGGGTGTGAGTGCTTCCATGTGGAAAGAGGAACATCTTTCTTATAGGAATTTATTCCTCAGTGCCATATAGCTCATAACCATAAATGGAAAAACCTTTGCTTCTAGTCTGACCTCCCATGTAGATCAACTGAATGATTCCCAGTAGCTATTAAGTCATTGTCCCCAAGAGCCAGGCCAGCTGCTTTGCTGAATCTCCTCAGGGCCCACGTGAACCCTGTGATCTTTCTCCTCCAAAGAAAGAGTAAGTCTGTTGTCATCAATATATGCATCGCAGAATGGCTGAGGAGGGAGTGGACCTCTGGAGGTCATATGGTCTAATTCCCTGCTCAAGCAGTGAGGGTCACCTACAGCTGATTGTCCATGTCCAGTCAGTTTCTTGGATGTCTCCAAGGATGGAGAGTTCACAGCCTGTGCTCAGTCACCCGCATAGTTCTAAGATACTTCTTTTTTTTTTATTATTATTTTAGGGCAGGTGGAAAGGGAAAATATTAGCACAAGGAGCATGATTGCTTGCTAAGACAGAGGAGGCATAAAGCAGGTGTGGCCCTCACCCCTGAGTTTCTCAAACTTCCATCATCTTTAGGATGCATGATTGCCAGAAGCTTGTTTTCTTTCAAGTCCAGAACCAGACACTGTACTCTAGAATCCCCTACCATATGTTAATGAGAGTGTGGATTTTAATATGTATGTGATGGGCTTTTGAGCCACTCGAGATTTTATTTGAGAAGAAGATTTGAGAAGGATGCCAGGCACTTGGAACAGGATTGCTAGAACTATGGAGAAACAGACATGAACTGTAAGTCAAGCCCTCCTTTGCACAAACTCTATTTCTGGTACAACAAATTAGTCCTTTCACTCTTCTCATTCTTTATTACTTTCTATTTTTGCTGGTGAGTGGCAGAAATGCCCCGTGACCTGATCCCATGGGAGGATGTGGTTGGCATAGACCCCAACCCCAGAGCACTCAGATAATTTACTTGGCAAGATGGGGGCTGATTTTGACTCAGATTCTGTCATGTGCACTGAGCAGAAGGTGGGTTTGATGTGTTTGCATTACTTGACATTCCTGACTTGCATGAACCCCTTTAAAACCCCTGGATTTCTTTCTCATCTCTGCAGGTCTCATGCCCACAGAGGCTATGCTGCCACCCCGTGAGTCAGAAAATTATTAATTCTCTTTTCTTTTCACACTCCATCCTAACAATGTCCTAATGTCCTTGTTCCCTGAAAAGACAAGGAGACACTTATATCTGGTAGATACAAGTATGGATGGCACTTCTAAAGATCTCCATCCCACGATGCAGCTGGACTGGCTTAGTCATTGGGTGGGTTTAGAGGCACTTTAAAGGTAGAGCAGATGCCAACCTGTAACACCAGAGGTAAAAGTGCATTTTGTTGCCCTCTGTGGGATGGACAGCTGTATCCACGGGCTCCTTCCATGTGCTGTCCTCTTTCCCTGAGCGGTCCTCCATGAGTCAGGGTGTCTCACCAGGAGACTGGGAAGCAGAAAAGAGAGAGATCTTCCTCCTGAGTCACCACTGCCATCTTCCTGAGCCAAACTCTCTCCAGAGCTGGCAGACAGTAACCATATTGCAAAGCCATGTAGGTTTTATAGGTGGTGAAAAACACCCATCATTCTCCAAGTCCACTCTTAGGCAAAGCACTGCAGTTCCCCTCCGTCCCTTCTACATCTGCCAGGGGAAGCCTTGACAAAGTGAATGGCAGTGACAGGTCTCTACTGACAGTAATCTTGAGGAAGAAACCTTGACCAAGGACTGTCAGAATGGCTGGGTCCTCTTCCCTTTCCCTTCCCTACAGGTGACTGACATCTCTAAGTCCCTAAGACTGTTTGCCTGTCAGATTTTGCATGCGGTTGCTCCTTCACAATAATCAAGCTGTTCTTGTTGAAGCACAAACTACCATTGCTAGTAATCAATTGTAAGTGGCAAAGCCCATAGACAACAGCCTTCTCCTCCTCTTCCTCATGCTGCCTTCAGACCAGGCGCTGGCACTTTTCTGGCAGGGAGCACAGCAAGAAGTCAGAAAAGCTTCCTATCTTTTCAGATCTACCACTATGGATATGTATGACCCTTTCAGGACATAAGTATTAAGTATGTCACTTAGTTGCAATATAAATGGTGCTTGGGAGGTTCTTTGTTTTAATTAAGTGGATGAGTTTGATCCTCAGAGAGCTCAACATGTCCTTGGGTGAATAAATGTTTAATAATTCTACTTTGTCTCTCAGAATCTTATAGCTGCAACCCACAGAAAAGCTTTCTTTTCCTTGACACTGAATACCAAATTAAGAATGCTCCATTTAATTCATCTGCTTTTTGCTTTCTGTCCTTGGATCCAAGCTCTCAGCCAGCCTCTCGGACCAAGGGGGGAGCCCCACCATAGGACCCCTATGCACAGCAGCCCTGTGTCAAGCCCAGAGGACACAGCCATCAGCCGCATCCTCCTTGGCTCTCCTCCCTCCAGGGGCTGCGGGTGGAAGCCATGTCACCTCTGAGCCTACCTCAGAGGAACAACAGCTGTGCATCTTCCAGCATCCATCAACTTCACTGACCATCACCTTTCCCTCGCCGGTGGAAAAGGCGTTCAGCTTGCTGGCACAAAGCACATCTTCCCCTGCAGCTGGCTCCTCCTGTCACCAACCCAAGACACTTTCCAGTGCTTTGGGTTTTGGCACTTGAAATCTCTTTCCTTTTTTAAAATTCCTAAGACAACTAAGGAGGTGAAAGCAGGCCTCTGGTAGGCTGTGGAATGGAAAAGAAAGAAACTCAAGAGTCTGAAAGTTGTGCATTACCAGAAGAACTCGTCTCTCACAACGGAGGCTATGCTTGGTGCGCATTCATCTGAAGATACCCATCAGGCAAGGAAAGGTGAACAAAGGTTGGACACTGTTTTCTTACATGAGAGGGTCCTCAGTCTGTAAGGGGAAAGAAGAGGGCAAACCAGAAGTTCATTAGATCAGAAAGTCTCCTCTATAGAATGTGGCCAGGGCTGTATCAGCCCAATACCTACTGTTGTCCTTGTAGCCAGAACCGCAGCCTGTGCACAGGCCACTGAGCAGAGCTCCTGGTTTACTTCATTATCGGAGGGTGCCCGTAGGTGCAGACTGGGGCACAGCAGGGGTTAATTTCAGCTGTGGCCTTACATAACTTTTAATTGCCTGCATTCAACATCTGTGAGGCAAAAGCAGGGCCAGCCACAGTGGAAGTGCTGAGGAATAAGTCCATGAGTAATTCCTGTTTTATCCCCAGCTTATATCGTTTACCTCATTACGGGACCGCCTGCAGCCTTCAGCTGCTCTCTGCTTCCCCAGAGTTAATAGATTTCACATGTCTCTGTGCCACGTCCCTGTCTCAGCTGAACTCTCCACGCAGACACAACACAGCCTCCCCCACGCCTGCGGACAGTGAGTTGGTGTGAAGACAACCCAAGTGCTCTGTGACAGGGATGCAGCAGCTGCTGCCCCAAAACTTGCGATGCTCAAAGAGCAGCCCTGGCCACGGTGCCTTGCTGGGATGCAGCACAGGCCAAGACCCGAGTGGCAACGCAAAAACAGCTGCTGCTTTCAGAGAGCAAATAACAAAAATGCTGCCCATGCTGGAGAGGGACAGATTGCAACTGCACTGCAGCTCACTCACTTCAGACTACAACCACCCTGGAGCAGCCCTGAGCAGGACATTTTGGCCCCCTCACAACAACACAGACATTCAGATTAGGCTAGAATGTGTCCAGAGAAGGGCAATGAATCTGTTGAAGGGTCTGGAGCACAAGTCTGATGAGGAGCGGCTGAGGGAGCTGGGGGTGTTTAGTATGGAGTAAAAGGAAGCTCAGAGGGAACCTTATCACTCTCTACAACTGCCTGAAAGGAGGGTGTAGCCAGGTTCCTTTTCCCAAGTAGTAAGGGACAGGACAAGAGGACTGTACTTCAAGTTGTGCCAGAGGAGATTTACTTGGATCTTAGGAAAAAATTCTTTATTGAAAGGATGATCAGGCATTGGAACAGGTTGTCCAGAGGGAAGTGTTCAAAAGGCATGTGGACATGGCACAAGGAAACACAGTTTAGTGGTGGACTTGGCAGTGCTGGGTTAACAGGTTCAATGAGCTAAGAGGTCTTTTCCAACTTAAACTATTCTATAATTCTATGAAAGAGCCGCAGTGTGCTAGTCTCTACCTTGGTTTGGGTGAAGCAGGTTGTCACAGTCAGCATGAGCTCCATCCCCCTGGCAGCCTCTTCTGGAATCCAGGTCTTGGAATCAGGGGCATGAAATGTGTTGCTTTTCTTAGATCCCCCATTGCTTGTTGTGGCGGCCAGTGGGCCCACTAACCAAGGGGCCGCCATGAGAGCTCTCTGGAGGAGGGGACCCTAGGAGACACTCCCCAGGTTAAGGTGACAGAAAGAGGCATCTGCCCGGGACCTTCGTTCATGTTAAGGTACCCCAGTTCTGCTTCCCCAGTTGGCCTCTTGGCCTCCCTGCCCCTTTCTACCTTATATGTCCCTGCCCTAGAATGTTCTCCCTTCTCTGTCCCCCTATTGGTCCTTTTTCCTGAGCCACTCCCTCACTGCTTCCCTATTGGCTCCCATACCCTAGCCCCGCCTATGTGCCACGCTTGTGCCCTCAGATCATTGGTCCCTGATGCTTCTCTCTCCACCAACCCCTACTTAAACTGGGACCCTCCATTGCTTCTCACCTTCGTCCCTGGATCACTTTGGGCGTGTGTGTGCAATAATCACCTCCCATGGAACCCCATACAAAGATCCTTCCTGCCTCTTTGCCATCGACTCACATTTGGAGCTATCCAGTGTGTGTGGCACCGACCGAGCGACTTCATAATGGAGACACCTCCGGAAGGTTGTGGCACTAGACCACCTGCAACAGCTTGTTGTCTTCGTGATGTAAAGGGCTGTGGGACACCATGGAGCTCCCAGAAAGGCAGCTCCTGCCTGGTGGAAACTGCTGTGTCTCCCTTGATGGAAACCCTGCAGCCCACTTAAGGAGCTCACGCTTGCTGAGGAGGTGCTCTCTGACATCTCTGGAAGCTGTTATGGACCGCTTTTTAGATCAGAATTTAAAACTAATTCAGGATGCTGTTCTGGGTCATTGTGGAAGTATTTGGAAACCTAGAGAGGACAAAGGAAAAACTGCTTTCATTGCTCAGAGGTTCCTCACGTGACACTGAAGGCTCAGTGCTTGTAGCTCTCACGCTATGATGTTCACTTGGCTTTCTTAGGAGATATTTAGCTAATCATTTTAACTTAATACCTTTGTGCCTGTAGATATTGCTGCACCACTCTTGTGACACACTTCTGCTACTGGCTGTTACCAACTCTCATTCCATTTAAAACCGTGGAGCCTGCAAACCACAGGAATTTCAATTTGCACTTTAAGAAAATGTGAATTTTTTTCTCTGCTCATTGAGGTTGTGAAGCAAACTCTGAAATCATGTCCTGGCTGCACTGTGAAAAAACTCAGCAGCTCAGCAACAAGTACACCTGGTGATTTTTAAGCTAAGCGCACAGCTTCGTGGGGGTTAGCATGCAATTTTGAATGTGAGGGGCTATGAATAATAATAGTAGTATTGAGGCAACGAGGTGTAATGAGGTAAACAATATGAGATTTTCCCACTGAGTTGAAATGAGACTCCTTCAAATCTTTTGTGAAATTTTGACACAGCTCAAAGAAACATTTTCTGATGAGCATGTGGGCTGCAACATTGAGAACAGGTTCTTCCAGTGTTAACAAGTAAGGATACTGCCTCAGCAATTACATCCAAGCATTTTCAGAGTTGAATATCTTATAAATATATTCTTCATCTTCTGATGTGTGAGATTGGGCACTGGAGGGTGCATCTGTTTTCCAGCAGAGAGGATCTGAATGATGTAGTTCGAAGAGAGGAACTAGAGCTCAGAGATGAGTCTTGCTATGAAGTATCCTACAAAACAAGAAATCTAGACCAAGACTTAGAGATACTTGGGGTAAGAGGGATGCAAATCACTCCAGACCACCAGTGCAGTGGTGTGAATACAAGTCCCTCACAAAACTTACGAGTATCCTTTGCTTCAGACAGTTTTTGTCCCCATAAAGACTACCTGAGATGTAGGCTCTGAGTAAAAATCATCTAGGACAATCAGTAGGATTTCCACTTGCTATTCTGTTCCCATTACTTTGGCATTTTGGGCCAAATGTTTTAAAAAACTTCTGATGTCCCATCTTGAAAGTCACATGCAATTCTTCATTGGTGCTTTCAAGAGGCCCAAGTTCAGCTGGCTGCCTATGTGCACACAGACCGACTGATTAAAATGAGTGTATTCTTGTTTGCACCTGTTCCTCCTCTGTCTTTTCAAGCTTTAAACTAGAAGCATAATGTGGCCAACAGTGTTAAAAATTGTGTGAGGTGCTGCACCTATGTGAGGGCAAACCACAGTACCAACACAGGCCAGGGGATGAAGAGAGGGAGAGATGGAGAGCAGCCCTGTGGAGAAGGACTTCAGTTGGCTGGTGGATTAGAGGCTGGACATGACCCAGCAATGGGCACTTGCAGCCCAGAAAGCAAATCACGTCCTGGGCCGCATCAAAAGCGTGTGGGCAGCAGGGCGAGGGAGGGATTCTGCCCCTCTGCTCCCCTCTGGTGAGGCCCCACCTGCAGGGCTGCATCATACCCTGGGGTCCTCAGCACCAGAGCAGGGCCACAAATATGGAGCATCTCTCCTGTGAAGACACACTGAGAGAGCTGGGATTGTTCAGCCTGGAGAAAGGAAGGCTTCAGGGAGACCTCATTGCAGCCATTCAGTACTTAAAGGGGGCCTATAAAAAAGGTGAGAACAGACTTTCTAGCAGGGCCTGCTGGGATAGGACAGAGGGTAGTGGTTATAAGCTAAAAGAGGGTAAATTCAGACTAGATATAAGGAAGAAATTTTTTATGGTGAGAGTGGTGAAACACTGGAACAGGTTGCCCAGAGAAGTTGTGGATGTCACATCCTGGGGGACATTCAAGGCCAGGCTGAGCAGGGCTCTGAGCAACCTGGTCTGGTTGAAGATGTCCCTACTTAATGCAGGGAGGGTATTAGACTAGATGGGCTTTCAACCCTTCTGGGTCCCTTCCAACCCAGACTATTCTGTCATTCTATGAAAAACATCAAGGCCCTGAAGCTGAGCTTCTGCACCAAGTTGATTTGAAGAATAAATTTTGAAAATATAAAAATAGGGTTTTAGCAGCCTGCCTGACAGAGGCAAAGACATTGTGTGGGCAAACTGTTCCAGAACATGGCTGTGCAATGGTTATTAAGAGCTGTACTTCCATAATAACAGTGCTGGGAGCTTTCCTTAGTAAAGAATGATAAGCAAGTTTCAACTTCTTCCTTGCTGAGACCTGGAGGCAGCACTGTGCTTGCTTAGCTCTGGTGCATTATCCTGTAATAGCTAAGCAATATACTTTGAGTGAAGGTTGAATAATAGAGTGTTTTCTCTCTCCTCTCCCCCCACCCCCACCACTTTACTTTCAGAATAGCATCTTCCATTGTTGGTTATTGTCATCAACTGATTTCCCCAACGACTGCTCTAACCACCATTTCTAGCTTCTGGGCACTAAGCAAAGATCACTGCAGCATAATTGGATTAATTTAGAGACTGACTTTGAACAGCATAATTGATTTGAATTTTATTCTGTTTTCTCTAGACACATTTTTCACTAAGAATCGCAATGCCTGTGAGCCCGGGCATGGACTCGAGTCTCCTACAGGCTAAGCCTTCAGGAGTGAGAGCCCCTCCTTGCTAAACAGGTACCTTCACCCATGTTCCATGCATCCCTCCACTGGAGAGGGGTTCCCCCTGGGCTCCTTCCTTCTGCTACCCTTTGCAAGGGCTTCAGGTGCCAGAGGAGTCATGAACTGACTCACTTCTCCACCATCACTGCAGGGAGTGCTTTGTGCTGCAGGAAGGGTTTTCTTCTCTGGCACAGGGTCTGTGACTGCTGTGACACGGGGTGTGGGTGATGTTTCACATGGGGACTGGCCTGCCCAGCTGTCCCCACACGGACCCTGCTTCAGGGATGCTCTGTGGCACACTTGGTTCTAACATCACTGGGGCCTTTCCAGGCATTTCGCTGCGTTGCTGCCGTACCCAGCACAGCAAATCTTGTGTTCTGCCATGGTTTCTGACTGGGTTTTGATTCTGTGTCTCACAGATGTGGGTGGGGAGTGCCCTGTGGATGCTGCAGCAGGGCCTGAGGGTGCTTGGTCGGGTCCCTGAAGCAGCATGCACTTACTAGGGATCCCCAAAACATCACTTTTGGTTCACTCCCAAAGCTTTCTTTTCCTATGCAAAACATCTCTTGGTTTTCACCACACATCTTCACAGATTGTTAGGGAATGAAAAGGCTTTTAATTATAAATTAGAATAATTATAAAAAAACTCGACCGAGTGTCATGGCTGCAGCCCATCCTCCTGAGTAGCTCTGAGCTCCCTGTGCCATTTCAGCTCCTCTTGGCTGACTACAGAGGTTGGCAGAGGTGCTCAGTGTGTCTCCTTCCTTCTGTGGGAAGGGGTTTGTCTGGGATATTTGGGCAGTGGTTTACCTCAAAGATGGAGCTGCCCAGGCCTAGGGTAGGATCCTAGCATGAGTCACCTGGCTTGTACTACCTGTCACAACTTATATGCAGTGCATGGGACTTTTGCATTCCCAACAAGCCCAAGGTTGCCGTCCCACTAATTTCAGCAGACCCAGGATGTCCTTGCCATGCCTTTGGAGAGCACCTGGCTCTCGTACTCATGTGTGGCAGCACACTGCTGTGACCACATCCCATCATACCCTCTCAAAGTAGAAAAGGAAAAGGGATACAACTGTGTTACTATTTCCCACTCCAGGGCCAAGAAACAACAGAACTAAAAGCAGTGTTGGCCCTTGTCCTTCCTATGGTTTTGGGGAAAGAGTGATCCTATTTCCTAGGATCCTAGTATCCTATTTCCAAATAAATCAGAGGTGGAAGGAACAGAGACAACTCAACCCCCATTGCCCAGTGATGCAGGGCACTCCCTTGGAAAATCAGCTGCTCCTCAGCTGTCAGCATCTGCTGCAGGCATCAGCCTAGGGGTGCACACCCCCTGCCTGCACTGCTGCCTGCAAGTGCCACAAGGCAAAAAACACCTGCCCTCCTGTTTTCCATACAAAACTGCATGTGTGCTCTTGCACGTGGAGTTCATGTCCTTTAGCACATAAAGGCCATGATCGTTGTACGAATGTTCATAAAATCTTGTTATAAGGCACACAATAGATTTTCCCACTTCTTCTCCTGCTTGGTATTGTCTTGTAATAAATTTCCTGAAGATTTAACTGAGTTAGTGGAATATATTCACATTAACAGCATTAGCCTTTTCCTTAGACTAAAGTTTTTCCAGAGTAACATCCAGCAAACTGATGCCCAGGAACCCTTTCCTCTCAATATCTGAACAATAGTTCTTAGGGGCCAGCTTTCCCAGCTTTGACTAACCTTGCTGCTTCTACTCCTCAAACATCAAGAATGCCATGAGCACTTCAATCTTTTGTGCTCATAGCTCTCAGGGTTTGGTAGGAGACACACCTTTAATCATTTGCCTTTTGGGTTTTGCTTCCAGCTTTCCAGGTTCTCCCTGGTAGCACAAAGCCAAGAAGAGAAAATGGGACTGCAGAAGTGATGCTGTTGAGCACACACAGTGCCCCAGAAGAACTCCTCTTCCCAATTCCTGGAAAACTTTATCCCTTGCCCATAATCACCTATTCCTTCTCTTCTATCTCAGTTAGTCATGCTCCCCTCCTCGCATGCACACTCCTTCCATGCAGATGTTACAATTGTGCAGGCTGTAACACACTGGAAGATTTCTTTTCCCTCCTCCACAAATATCTAAACTTATCCCCAACTACCTAGCTAATCTGTCTGAAAGATCCAAATGTCCCCAGCATTTGGGGGTGTTTGGGTTTGGGATTCTGATTCAGGCTTATCTAGAGAAAATAATGAAAAGTCACTGTGCTTTAACTCATCCAGCAAATGAAGCTTGAAGGCACTCAGTGCTACTGTAGGAATGTGTTGCCTGAAACCAGTATCTACTTGCAAACCTGGTGGGACTAATTTGGGTCTGAAGGAGTTTTATGTAAGTATTGTTTTACTTTAAATGTTCTCTTTACTTCTCATCACTTCTTTAAATCCCACCAAAGATGATGTCTTGGCACATTCACTCAATGATATTGACTTCCCAGTGGCAGCAGGGGAATAAACCAGGAGATTAAACTGTCCAATCAATTGCCCTCCTGCCTGTGTTATGGGTATTATTTCCCACCATGCACATTCAGCTTTACACTCTGTGACCATTAACACAGTGGGTGCTGTTAGACAATGAAATGTTAGACAGCAGCCTGCTAATAAAGGGTTTAGTGAATAACATGATATCCTTACCAGCAGCTACAGAAGAGTTGGTGTGGGGAAACAGGGACTGTGTGCTGGGACATGTGGCACATGAAATAGGGATGTCTGTGCTAATAAGCAAATGCTCCTTTATTGGAGGGCTAGTGTGGGAGCCTTGACCTGGAGAGAAAACTGAGTTTGAGGGAAATATCCCTCTGGATTAGAGGGGTGGTCAGAACAGGCATTACCTCCCAGAAACTTGCTTTTTGATCCCATGTGGCTTAACATCTCAGCAGGACATTAATGACAAGAAATTTAACAAGCATTTTTCTGCACTGCCAGGTTGCCAAATGTTACTCCTTCCTCCCCAATTTTGCCATTCACATCATACCTGCTGCTCTCTTCTGCTTTGTGAAACATGACATAAAACTGCACTTCTTCCCAAGGAGAGATTTCATCTTTGCAGCTTCCCTGTTAGGGCTTCTCACCCCCTGCTGACATCCTTTCCCACTGATGCTCTTGTACTTGCCAAGCTAGAGAATTCCCATGGGCATCTGCTGGACAGCCTGAGAAGCAGTTACCCAGCCATGGACAGGGCAGGGGCGTAGGGATGCCACCAACCAGGGTCTACACATAAAAGCGACTTGGTACTGCCTTGTAATGTCCCTCTGGTGAGAGCTGAAGGGCTGAGGAAGGGCAGGGAGACATCACCCTCTTCCAGCTGGGCAGCTGAAGCTTCCCACTCCTGGCTGTCCTGTCTTGCACATTTTTTCTCAGGTTTTCAATGGGCCAAGTGGAGTTTCTTTTGTTGTGTCTCCTGCAAGGTCACAGTGCAAGTTAGCGGTGTGCTGTTAGGAAAGGGACAGCTGACATATTGTCCAACCTCCTCTTTACCTAGTCCCACCTATTCATTTATGTTTGCTTTGAATTAGCTGGTGAAGTCCCTTTATCAACATTATTTATAGGTTTTATGCATTTCAAGACTGCTGCTTTGTTCCTAGGTTATATTTGTCTCTTAATCTAACTAATCATCTAATAGTTAGATGATTAGTTAGATTAAACATTAATCATCTAATAGTTAATCTAACTAATCATCTAGTTTTGAAGTCTTTTCATTCTTTCTTATAAATCAAATTTTGGACCTTGATGGATCCATTTGCTGAGCTGATCTGAATTCTCCCTCTTTCATCAGATCTTCTTCATCTCATAGAGGAGTGAACAGGCTATTCTGTGTGTGCCTGTGAAAAGATTTCATCTATATATTCCAGTCTCATTATATGTTTCTCTGGGTATTACCTTGTTATGCTGCATTGCAAGTACAGCCCCCTAAGATTCTTTCCATGTTGTTTCTTTGCAGGTTTATTTGATAGCACATGCCTTAGATTTTTCTGTCCCCTTGTGAATTAGAATAGCTTTTCATTTTGATTGCATTTTAATCCATAAATAGTATCTCATTTTCTCACTTTCTCCCTGTATTTTTTTTCTGGGTGAGTTCCATTCTATTTTTTTCATGTCTTCTTTGTATTAGTAATTTCCCTCAATTTAATATATCTGGGGCTTCAATTAATATATTCTTTTTTTCTCCACTCTAGATAATTAGTAAAACATAAAAGAACAGATGCATGTTATCTAACAAATGTCTCTGCTAGTGTCCCTGTGACCTGTAAATGGTTACTTCCACCATTTGTTTCTAATGTTTAAATTTATTCATAAAAGATGTGTGATCATCTCTTAACCCTAGTAAATGATGTTGAGATGGAGATTCAGTGGACATTCTCACAAAATATTCTACAAATAACACCAAGTATAACAGTAGGAGGAGCTCATATGAGAGACCATTGCAGTCTCTTTTGTCTGAATAATCTGTACTACATGTATTGTTTTCCCAGAGCTGTTTGTTTTGTAATGTTCCTGTTATCTATCAACCTTGACAAAAAGGGGTACTGAGAAAGGCATGGCATTTCTGTGCTTTGCACTATTGACTGTTGTTTTATTTTTAAGTTAAATTTTGTGTCTCTAAAAGGACATTGCCTTTCAAAGGAAAAATAGATGGTCTTCCTTCAGTGACAAAATTACACCAAAATACTGGAAACTAGAAATTACTTTTTCTAGCTTCAGAAGCTCAGCAAAGCCTTTCCATGACTATTTGTGTTTACAGCTGTTGTGGTTTAGGAATTCTGTGCTCCCACTGAAACTACGTACCACTCTCACTACTCACTCACTTCCCACTCCCCCTTCAATTCTCCTCTGTGTCACTGGACAGGAGAATTGGAGACACAAATGGCAAAGATCACGGACTGAGAGAAGAACAATTTACTGGAAACAACAATGAGAGAAGCAAATGAGCAGTAACAGCAACAACATTAATAACAAAAGTGTAGAAGAGAGAGAGAGACAAGGTGATTCACATGCAAAATGCTCACCACGAATCCAATCCAACCACTCCACACTTCCCTGATACAAAAATGAGGTGAGGTGGTACAGAGTAATCTCCAGGTCCTGGCCAAGCCCTCTCCTGGCTACTGCAGAAATCAACCCTGTCCTGGCCAGAACAGGACACCAGTGAAACAGGTCAAAAAGCTGTTCCATCTGCTATGGAAGTCGCCTCCATAAAAGGTAAAATAAATCAGGGTCTTGTTTTTTGAAACATGATTCCATTCTTCCAATAACTTCTTGAAAAAATTGTCAAATCTCTCTATAGTTTTCCTTTTTACAAATCCTTTGTACAAGAATTAAAAAAATTTTGGAACGCACTGTGAACATACTGTCCCAGAATTGCAAAAAAAGGGTCATTTTTCTGCTTCAAGAGGAACAAATTACCTCTGTTTCTCCATTAATCTTTGTATAAGCAACATACTGGTGGACAAGCAGTTACTCATATTGCTTTAGTTTATCTCCTCCTGGTTTTGTGGTACTCCCTGCTTACACCATTCCAAACTTCACACTATCAGAAGTGGTCCCAAGGCTTTCAAAGACCTGCATGCTTGTACAGAGACCAGCTGTTCTGTCTTGGTGTTCCTGGCTAGAGCAGGAAATCTGAAAATCCTGAACAACTTTCAGTGATCTTTAACCTTCTGGAAAGCCTTGAGCCTTGCCAAATTTCTAAAGTTTTCATCTCTGGCATGGTTTCTTAGCCCATACTACCAGAGACCAGTTGGGTTGCATTGATTCTCACCATCTAGTGGGAGAAGATCCCTAGGACACACCTCCCATCCTGATACCAAAGGACTTCTGCAAAATCTCTAAGCACTTGCAAAACAATTCCTTATCAATATTTCTTTTATTAATTGAGGGTGGGTGGGGTGGGGTTGTTCCTGTTCACTTAGACTAAAATAGCCCACACGTCTCATTACTATTATTTGCTTATTTAGAGATCACACCTGCATTTTGTGGAAGCAGTGCATGGATATGACACCTTTCCTTTGCTCCTTTTTCTTTGTTATAGAAGATTTTTCTACGCAGCTATTCAGCATCTCAGCCCTTCTCCATTCATCATTCATTTCATATCCTTTGTAACTTGTAAATTGCAATGCAGAATTGCTCACACAAACACTTTAAAAAAGATGATTCAAAGTGCATAAAGGTCTCGGCTGAGTAGTCCCAGTCTGTACAGATAGTTGTGCTGAGGGTAGTTTTTTAGGCCCTAAAAGAGCATCAAATATTTCCAAATATTTGTTTCTGCAAAATCAAACTCACAGCAAAAAACTCAGTGTCATAAATGCCATAAATTAATGTAAAATGAACGAGACTGAAAAAAAATGTTACTGTAGCACAGGACTGTCAGTCCACAACTAAAGTGGTCCATAGGTAGCAAAAGGCTGTCAGGGTACATACATTTGTTTTAGACTTTACACAGACCAAGAGGATCAATCTGACAAAAAATAAAAAACAATTGTTCTCACTCAATTCAGTGACTATTTCCCACTGAAGAGATATTACTAAGTGATAGTGCATAATTTTGCTAGGGGAACTTGACCTTTTTGCTTGTTTCTCCCTGGTAATAAGCAAAGCAAATTAATCCCACGTGTTGAGCTGATGAGTAATTGTTTCTTGTAGGTACAATGGTGTCATATGCCAGTACATACATCAGCATTAATCTCTATTAATCACACAGAGAACAATGACATTTTACTGAATTTTGTCATTCGGTAAGCTCCACACCAAACCCCTAGACTGCTAAAACATTGCACAGGAAACAGACCTACACTGTAAGTTGAAGAAGAAAATGGAAAATCAGCCATACTGCATACAGACCTGCCTAAACCTGTGCTGAGCTTCACTCCCAGCTCCACACAGCTTAGTGACTGATTTGATTGGAAATCTGTATCCCGCTCCCTCTGAGGTGCCATCTCACCCGTCTGCAGGCTGTCTTGTAAATGCAAGTGCACTCCTTGGCACACCACTTTTTTTAATGCTCATGCTCTCCTTTTTGAAAATATTTAAGCTAGAAGAAAGAAAAGTAATGGAAACACATTCCCTAAAACTCCAGGAGCTGGCCTGCTCCTCTCGCACATTGGCAGACATTTCTTTTCTTACCCCCACTGCAGTGAACTCCTTTCAGATGTGAAATCCTCTTCTGCATGCAGGGTGCAACTTCTGGCTAATATTCACTTGGATGGCTCTGTCTGACAGAGCTGGCTGCCAGGGGCTGCAAACACCAAGCCAGAAGGACATGCAGGACCTTGGCTTGTTCCTTAAAAGACGGGGCATGGGAAAGCGCTCTGCTAACCTGGAGTCAGGGAGAGGAGAGTGATAGTCACAAAAAGAGGGACATTTTAAATGCAGTTGATAACTGTGTCCCTCTACACACAGAAATGGCTGGTAAGTCTCATTCCCCCAAGGGATATTGTGAGCTGCTCCAGGCATGCTGCTGGCGGCCGCTGCTTCCCAGAGCACCTGCATTAACTCTGTAAGACCAACAGTGAGCAGCTTTGGAACTGAACAGTCAATTTGCTCTATCAGTTGCCCTGGCAGTCTGATAATTGCAATGGTGAAAACCGAGCTAGGGAATCCAGAAGGGTTTTTGGAACAGGCTTTCAGGAGGTTTCTGACTCCTGTTGTGGAACACCTTCAACATTCACAAAAGAGCAGTGACCTAATTATGAAAAACTGCTCTCAAAGGCCCCATCTCCTGTTTGCTGTTTCATGTCATTTTGCTGAATTCTGCTTTAAAGGCATTTTCTTTCTGTTTTCTTGAAGCACTACTCTGGCTTTGTACTTACGCCAACAGCCTTTGGGCTTTGTCTGCACTGAGTCTGGAAATCTTTCATTCCCCTCTCCCCAAGCCAACCATGTTCAAACACAGCGCTTGTGGAGAGGTGCTAATGTGCTTTCCCAGGCCTCTTCAGACATGATTTAAAAGCTGGTAGTTAAAAGCATAACACAGAGAAATGCATTTGCAAAAGGATACATTTTTCTTCCACTTGGAGCAGAGCTATCTAATTTTCTCTGAGAAACTGAGCCAGAAGTCATTTGACTTTGTGCAAACTAGCTGAGTTATAATTTAATTGAGGATGTATTTTATCTTTTTTTTTTTAATCTTTTTTTTTCACTGCTTCAAGTTCTATGATGGCTCTCCTTCAGACTTTACCAGGCTCACCTCACGTCCTCTCCACCTGTGTATCAGTAATGTGAGTAATGTGTGATGCATACTGAAACTGGAAGTGGTTTAGGTTCCATTTGGAAGATGGTGCCTTCCATTTTAGAAATAAAACTTCATGCTAGTTTTTCACTTGCAGTTCCAGATTTTCTGTAATATTCAGCTCTTTGGATATTTCATTCTTTGTTCTGAGTAACTCTTTCAGACAATACATTTTTCTGCCTGTAACTGTACATTCCTGTTTAACTAATACCTTAATATTTAGTCTTCTGCAGAAGAATCAGTCAAGTTTTCAACTTCCAGAGGTTAAATAATCCATTCTTCCTTATTTCACCTTATTTCACCTTATTTCAGTTCCTAACTGAACTCCTTTCTTTGTTTCTACACTTTTGAATGTACCGACACTACTTTTTCTTGGGCTGAAGCTGTTCTTCTCTTGTGCTTTCCCAACCACAATTGCCCCCACCTCTCTCCAGCTCCTTGATACATTGTGCTGTGGGGTCGAGCCAAGTGGGCACTTAATGGCATTTGTTTTGGTGACATTTATTGTTTTTGTACCTGCCTTTAGCCTTTGGAGATAGACCACTGATTCCTTTCATATTCAGCCTATCGAGTCAATGTTTTGGTGACTTGCTACTGTCTCATTATGGAAAATCCAGTAGACTGAATATAGCTTAGCCTGAGCTGGAGCTTGAGTGCCTATTAGATCACAAGCATCTTGTGTTTCCACAAGCAAATCACTTATCATGAAGAAAATAATACACCTACATGTTTAGGTGTCTAAATCCCAACATGAAATCCACCAGCTTGGATCCTCATCTCAACCCTCACTGAAACTCTTCTGGCAAGGAGCAGGTCTGAAGATACCTTCAAGGGTCTGTGCTGAAATGTTAAGCTGCAAATGTTGTTCTAACACTTTCCCTGAGACTAGTTTTCTTCAGGTTCTGGAGTATGTTAAGCCTGGAATAGAATAGGTTGAACTTCCACATTAAACACTTTGTAATGCGAAGTGGAACAGTTTGGAGAAAATGCCATCTGTACAGCCTAGCCTGAGAAGTGATGAAGAAGTATCTGCTTGCAGGCCCTGTTTCTGTAAACTTGTTAATCAGAGTTGCCTGGCTGCATGAGTTTCCCAGTATGACCTCATTAGGCAGGTGCTTCCACTGTCCCTTTTAAGGTGGCTACATGCCCCATATGTGAGCAGATATTGCTTATTTGGGACTTAATGACCCATAATTTGTGTGCAAGAAAGAGCTACTACAAAATATTTGCAGATAGAAATAATTTTCCCTGCTGTAATAAACTTCATGTGTTTGTGTCACTAATAGTGCAGTACCAGGGGGGGTGCCTCGAATGCAAGCTTTTAGTACAGGTATCTTTTGTTTGGTAATGGATAGGGAGGATGTTATTCTCAAAGAAAAAAAGAATTGGTTTGGTTTAGTCAGCAATTTACTGAGTTAATTACTTCCCACATATGAACATGTTCACGCTCTTGGGCAATTGCTACATTATTATAAGTTGAATTAAGTAGTAGGATGGAAAAAAGGATTTGGATGAATGGTGCTTTATATATGTAGAACATACAAGAATCTTGAGCTTTATTGTGCTGCATTTTTTAAATTGCTATCCCCTCTGAATGGATTATTTTTCCCATTGACAACCCAGTTGCTAGATGCTGAAGTAGCACAAGGTCAAGTCTATCCAGCAGTGGGACTCTGGTATGTGATGTTCTTTAGATTTAACAAGGTGATATCTCCGAGGGCTGTGGGTCAGTGAGAAGATAAACAGCTGACAGACTGATAGTGGCACAAACTCTCAGTCAGATAGCTTGGACCCTCTTCCCCAGCTGTTGGAGATCTTTTTTTCTCCCACAATAGTGTCCTAGGCAGAAAGGCACAATGAGAAACACACAGAAAATTGATATCATTCCTAGGTTGAGAAAAACCTGTTGGCTTCAATGGGGTTATAGCAGAGCAGGGTATTTATCTCAAAAATAGAAAAATATATAAGGAATAGTATCTTTGGTAATATCATAAATGGAGAGGGGGAAGTCAATCTATTTCTCTTAAGTAGAAATTATCATTAACTTTGGCTCTTTTTGGAATAAGCCTAGGGAAAATGGGTAGGAGGAAAAATTGTAACCCTGGAGGGCAGATTGTGTTGAGGCTGTCACCTGATGGCCAGCTGAAGACCAGCTACTGGAGCTACTTCAGCCCTTTCCAGGAACAAAGTCTGAACCTCACATTATCGTGGTAAATTCCTGAGCACCTCCAACTCCCCTGCAGCTGAAGGACTTTGTGTGGCATATGAAGAGCAAAGGTGTCTTTTTTTGCTGTGCTGCAATGGGGTAGCTCTTTCTCATAGCCAGACTTAAATGCCTTGTTTTCTCAGTAGTTCAGCTTCAAAGTTAGTGGGTACCAAGAGATTAAAATGCAACTGTTTGCTATTAAGAATAAAAATGAAAAGAAGAAAAAGAAGTAGATGGAGCTAAATGATCTACAGCCTTCTTGCTTAAAGTTTAGGAACCCCTTGGAGAGTAAGATAAGGGTGTCTGAGTAGTACCACCTTGAGAAAATAACAGAATGCACACAGTGAGTAGTCACAGAAATTACAAATATTTGGAGGATGGATGGAGAAAGAAAAATATTGTCCTTGCCTCACTGCACTGACTTCCCTAGCAACACAGGAAAAGTTTCCAGCACCTTAGATGGCTTTCTGTTCTACACTGGAACAAGATTATTAGTCTCAAAATCACCAGGGACAGGACTGCCAACCCAATGGTGCCTACCACCCACCAGCAAGGCACTGATTCTCTCTAGGGCTTTTACCTGAGTGCTCTAACCGTCCAGTTTCATGTGCAACAGGGGACTGAAGCCTGCTTAAACTTCCCAGTCAGCATCATTGTAAACCAGGACATCCTTCTCTGGACTCTTTTAGGGGTAGAGAATCTGTCAGATTTTTTAAGATAGCATTTCTAACTTCAATTTTCATGCAGCTTTGGGCAGTCTATCGGATGTTTAACCATTTTCATTTCTAGTTGGACTTTGAAAGGGTGTTTTGCAATGTGTGCTGTAAGGAAGCAATAGCACCACTGGGCTAAAATAGTGAAATGGGATTTAACAGCAAATTTATTAAAATAAAGATGAATCTTACACATCTGCTGAGTCACTTCAAGAGACATTAACTAAAAGGAGAAGTGCAAAGGTTGTTGGTGACATTTAATCTGTCAGCCTGGTTTTAAAGAAGACAGATAGCTAAGGACAGGAAAGAAGATCTGCTACAGGTGACAGTCTTCAGCCAGACAAACTCCCTGCTTCCATGCTGTACCCAGAGCTGTCTCAGCTGGAACTCATTGGAATGTTTTAGAGCCCAATGCTCTTGGGCTCTAAATGAGCTGCCACTTCCCCATTAAAACAAAAATGCTCAAAAAAACCCAATGTGAAAAGTATTGTTGGGTTGTGTTTAAAATAACAAAACTGCATGTCCGAAGTATTTGAAAGAGGGCAGTGCAAAATGAATGAAATTTTTTACCTGCATTATTCTTCTCGTGAATCTTATTTACCTGCATGATTCATCTCATGAAAGCCCTAGCACAGAGCATCATTAGATCTGCCTGGTGTGACTGCAGTCGGTCAGGTTACAATGTGGTTAAATAAGTCCATTTTGCACTCCCAAGCAGTTTCATCTCTGTCATGACCATTATATGACAAAAAAGCATTTTGCCAAGAAGCAGCCTTATCTTCTGGCTCAGGTAATTAATTAGTGGTCAAGGAGGAACAGCCTGTCAGCTGCCAAGCAGCACAGCACCTTCTTTTTTCTGAGTTACTTTCCTCTGAAATTTCTCTGAAACTGGCTGCACTTCAGAAAACAAGGTGAAGGCACTGAAGGAGGCTGCTGCTCCCTCCCTCTCCTTGCTTGTCCACCCCTTCTGGTCTGAAACAGTTTCCCCACTGTGGAAGTGAGAAGGTTCCTTCATCACAATGAAGGAGAGGGAGCTGAAGGCACACAGCTCTTTTTCAACATCCTGTTGATGCAGCCCCCACCAGTGCTTCTGAGGGATCACCTCAGTCCTGAGAATTCTGAAAATCATTTTGGTTTGGTTTGATTTGGTTTCTTTGTTGCCAAAAATACCACTGACATCTCTGGGCATTCATTTAGTGGTAATTCAATCACTCAACTTGCCTGACAATTTTTTGTTTGCTTGCTGTCAGCAGCTCCATTGCTATTAAGCAGTAAATGTGATAAGCAGTGTAGATAAGACATCAGTCTTGTTCTTATCAAGACTAAACATTCTGAAAAAAACCCCAGTTATCACACAAATCTGCTTAAATAATTCTCCAGGTCCCATCGCTGAAATTACTCATGTTCTCCACTGCCGTGGCTTTGTTCAGCTTTGCACTATAGCTCAGCCAGTGGCATTAAAAAAAAAAAAAAGAAATCATTCAATTTTACAGCTGAAGTAATGTACACAAGACCTCCCTTTACATCCTTAGCAGCATCCTATTTTTTTTAAAGACACCCTTATTGTGGGCAATGATGGAATGAATGGGGTAACCACATTCTCTCCCTCCCCTCCAAACCACCCTCCCACCCTCCACTTGTTCAGCACCTGCACTGTGATATGCACATTCTCATTCTCCCTTTTTAAAAAAATCCACAGCTGACAGAGTTGGTGGGTGACACTGACCATATTGCTGCCCACACCTCCTCTTGCCATCAGCTGCTCCCAGCTCTCTCATGTGCTGTTGCCATAGGTAGGAATAGGTTAGCATCCATGTGAATAATTCACAAACAGTCCGCTGGTTGTTCAAAACCCACCTGAATCCCAGAAGGTGACTGTGGCTCAGGTGAATATTTGAGGTTTGTGTACAGCTGCTTGAGACCCACCTGTGGCCATCTGTTTTTCTCTCAAGCTTAATTGCTATGTAAAGAGCAAAAGCACTTTGGCAAACCTCACAGTTTTCTCTAATCTATGTTGCAAGCTGCTGGAACAGTAGCTCTGTTGTTTTTTCATGAAAAAGATGCCACACATACCAGCAACATGATACTAACAGCAACATGAGCAAATCATTTACCTGCTTCCTGTCTGTTGGGTGGTTAGTGGAAGCCAAAAATAGCACATCCCTTCCTGACCCCTGAAATTTGTTTCAAAAGCTCTGCAGTAACTTCATCTCCCATTAAGAAGCTGGAAACATTTTTAATAATATACAGTCTTTAAAAAGAACCAGTCAAATTCGCTAAGCCCACTGACCTCTTGCGTAGTGAATTCTGCAGGCTACATGCTCATTACATGCAGGAGTTTGGCGTTCCCGATGTTATTTAATTTACTGTTTCTCATGGCAAACAGACTGGGGCAAAAAATGCTTCAGGGCCAGTTCTCAATGCAGTTTTTATAAAGTGGCCTTCACCACAGAGTGCTGTGCAGAGTTAGTTCTGCATCAAATGCTGTGACAGACTGAATGGTGCCATAGGCATCAATCTGATAAGTGCTTTTCTGCATCCTTTTTTCCATAGAATGAAAAATACCAACCTCTCTGCTAACTCAGGGAGCCCCACAGCCACTCTCTAGCAGGACACTGGTCACCCTAGACTCACAGCACACCCAGGCTGCCATCGGACCAGCCCTTCTGTGAAGCCCTGCTCTGTTTCAGAATATCTACACTAGCACTGAAGTTCAGATTATTCTTGATCGTCCCCATTTAGTGTGTGTTGCTCCACGCTGCTCAACCAGGGTCTTTCTGCAGGAGCCAAACTGAAAGCTGTGCTTCAGCCACAAATGGGCTTTGGGTCGCTGGGAACACGCTGCAGCCACTCTGAAGGAAAAGCTCCTGCAAGACAAATGTTGAATCCTTGGCACCACTTTGCTCCTAATGCAGACACAGCCATCCTTCACTGTTGGGGCTCTGATCCACTTTGCAGCCAAAGCACTGCAATATGTGCACAGCAAGGTTAACAGTACATGAATTCTGCCAACCTGGATGCATGTCTACAGCAGAAGTTACTGTGAAGTTAGTGAGTGGGACTGGGAACTTAACTTTACACTAACTCTTCCTGTAGACCACTCCTAGTGATAATTCACTCTTCCATGAAAAAGAGTGAATTCCATTCTCCTTCAACAAAAATTTAAATGCTACTTTATAGCACATTAAGATTACCATGCTCATAAGCCTCCAGACAACACAAATGCTGGATGATTAAACATTAATCTGAATGAACTTTCAGAGTGATTTTGTTAAACTATTTTTAAATTCTGTGTATTGACATTCGGAATTAAAGGGGATGTACTTTTTTCCCAAATAAACTACAGTTTACTGTTGAAATCTTAGTTCTGAATTAGAGAGCCAACTTACCTTGGTTAAGTGATCCATTTCAAGAATCTACAACTAGTGAATTCGGCTTAATTTTTTTTTGAGAACAACAGTGCAGATAAACCCCACAGAAATCATTCTGATATTATCTCTCACTGTCCTTGATTTTCAGCCAAATGGATTAGGAGAACCCTTCAGACCACAAAGCCTGCATTGAAGCAAATACAATACTTTGAGGTGAGATGTTAAATTCACACAATGAAATGTATTTAAGAGGCAATTTTTCCCAAAGCAGGGCAGGATCAAGCTTAACACCATTGGATTCATTTTCCATTTGTTTGGCTGCCTGACCATGTCTTCATTCTGTAAGTATGGTTTCATCCCAGAGCCTTGGGTGCTTATTTTTGCTTTGAGAGAAAACACATAATTTCCAAATTGCTTGCAGTTTATGCTCTGTATTTCTTCCCATTTATAGAATGTCTTCTGCCTTAGTGTTTTGAGTGGGCAAATGCTCACACCAGCAAAATGTCTTTCCAGCCTGAGCATGGCTGCTGGGATTTGTTATACCAACATGGAGGCAGACATGTTGATTTTTACCTCAAAACCCTTCATAGACAAGCAATTTCTGAGCACGTGGTGTGGCCTGCAGTCAGTGCCAGCCACCTGGGTGTGGCAGCTTGGTCAGATCTCTACACAGGGACCGTTTTCAGCATTAGTTTGCATCCGACCCGGAAAAAGGTAAAATCTGACTACACATGTTGTTGTCATAAGGCTCCTGTTTCGGTAAGTGTCAATGTGCACACCTGGGTCTCACTGGCAAATCCAAGAGCCAAGTAGCTAGAATTTCTTACTCGGCAGAGTTACTCTCCCCTCCACCAACCCCATGACTTTGGCGATAAGCAGATCCAGAAGAACATAAACACCTTTGTACATAATAAGCTTAGTGAGATTTCCGTTTCAAGGTAGATTTGCATATACAACCTTAAAATTTAGTTTAGCTACAATTGGAAGGTAACTTGTATGCTCTTTGTTACGACTGTGCTCTTGCAACTTGATGCAAAAGATTAAAGAGATACAAATTCATTGCTGTGACTCTCAGCAAAGTTACAAAAACATAACCTGATGTCTAACAGAAGAGGAAATACCAGAGCTGTAACTCACGGCAATTTTATTTCCACACGAAAAGGATATGGAGTGTTTATAAGCCACAATAGCTATAACCACAGTAGCTCTATTACACCTTTGGTGACTTTCTTGATTTCCTTTTTTTTCTAAATTTAACTCTTGTGATTTTCCAACCTGGGTAATTTCCCCTGAAATAATTAGAAAAATTGGCATTAATATAAAAGTTCATCCTGCTTGCAACAGGTTATATAATTAATATAAATAGTTTGCAGAAAACTGTAAATTCTCCTTCTGATACCTCCTTATACTTGAGAAGAACTTAAGTACACAGAAAATATTATGTTTATGTAATATATACACATGGCCATATTTAAATAATGTATACCCATGGCCACTTTTGTAATAGATCATTAATATTTTCTACATGCGCATGACCACTTTACTCACAAATAATTTGAGGGGAAAACTACGGCATCTTCTGGACTGCTGTCATTGATACAATTATATTATCCTTCCCTACAGCATTGTTATCTGCAGTATAATTTCTTAGCTCTGAGAACCTTGTTCCAATCAGCTGCCCCAAATGCAATCGGTTGCAGTCATGTAAATAGAAGTTCAGCTTAATTATTTTCCTGTTTGAAAAATCACTTTTACCTGAAGCAAGGGATGCTTCATTTCCCTTTCTTATTTTCCCACCATCCCCTTCCCTCCCTTCAGCTACAAAAATAATTACCTCCATGACAGGTACCAAAATTTTGCTATCTGCCTCTCTCTCCCTTCAAAAACACACTCAGCAGTACTTTGTGACAATCGATCAAAAGTATACAATAATAGTGTTCAACACAGTCTTCACAGACACATTCGCTTACCCATCTCTGGGATTTCTGTCTGCTATGAGAGCTGAAGAGTGGGAGTCAGGCTTCCAGGAGCTTCCTTTTGTTCCTGCCACCATATCCAAGTTCTATAACGATCTCCACAGTCTTGCACATGCCCCATGTGCCCAAAATTCATGGTCACCATCACCTTTCTTTCCCTTTTTGTGACACCTTTTTTTTAGCTAGACTCCTCTTTTTAACATATAGAGTTCACCTCCTGCCTGATGCTACTGTTTTTAGGCACATTCTCTGCAAAAGCTTCCAAGTTTCCACTTGGTCCCTTTCAAACAGATGGAGATGACTTTTATACCAGTTTGTGGCTAAAACAACTTGGCTGACTGGGGCACCAGGGTGAAACTATAAAATTACAGCTTTAGTACAAGTTCTTACTGCCTCTGGCCATGTCCTGTTTCTTTGGTCATTGATGAACTAATTTAATTATGGTGGTTCAGCTTTTCCATCTGTAAAACACATGTACTAATACATGCATAAACTCTTATCCTATCCCTAATACTACTTATCCTGAAAGAGTCCTGAGAAGCCGACTGTATTTGAAGAGTGCTTATTGACGGTCTGCTGAAGCATCCTATTGACCTGTAAAATCCTTTCTGGATTAGATGACACAAATTCTAAACCAATTTCATCGCATCAGTGTAACAACGGAGATGCTAAAATAATCCGAACAAATCAACAACAACACTACCACCACAATGCTAGGAGTTACTCTGGTGTGAGTCTAAGTAAAAGGTATCCTTTCTCCCTTCACTGCTCTGGGATAACAGTCCAGCTTTTCTCAGATTTCAGATTTAAAAAAAACCCTAAAGTATTCCACTTAAAATCTGCTTTTTTTTGCTTTATGAAAGTAGGTCTTGGTGAACAGTGCAAGCAAGTGGCTTTATGCATGTTATTTTTAAAAAACATTTAAACACATTTAAGAAATTTTAAACTAACTGAAGAAGTTAAATTAAGGTGTGCCATGTCTTCCAGGTTTGCCATGTCACTGCTACTGAAGCTGCCATCAGTGGAACAGAAGCAACAGCAGCACTAGTGGGATGGATTAGAAAGAAACGGGTAAACACACCTGAAAACATTTAATCACACTCCTCTAAAATTGTTGGGACTTCGGTTGTGATTTCATTTGAAGCAGGACCAGGTCCAAGTAGAAAATGCATTTTTTTAACTGGAAGACTGATGAGGCTGCACCCACGCTCCTGTATAAAGAGAGCTCCTCACAGAAAGCCATATAAATGTGTTTTTAATTGCAGTAGAAAAGCCTGATTGCAAGCCAAACTCAATTGTATTTACCCCAAGCAAGCCCAGGAGAAAGACTAAGAAGAAATGGTTGTTATTCCACTTTTCTATAGGCATGGGCAGGAAAGAAAGCTGCCAATTTACCTTTTGTGGCCCACTTCTGCTGCAAGGGTCTTCAGGAGGATTGGAAGGGTGCCTGTAGCCTCCCTGCTGCAGCTGTGGGTGCTGTGTGACTCAGGAATGGCACACATGACATGGCCTTCAAGGAACAGGAGCACAAAGCAGCACCAAAGCAACTGAGAGAAGGCTGGAGCCAGAGACCCAGTTTTCAACATCAGTTCTGCCAAGACTGTACTGTTTTGATCCTGTCCAAACCAGTTAACTGCTCCATGCAACTTTTTCCCCATCTGTTTAGAAAACTGGAATTGTATTATTTTTAATCATAAGTGGCACAGACCCCATAAATAACATTCTGCTACTGATCTTCAATATTAGTCTTCACTATCATGAGACTTACTGCATCTAGTAAAGAAACTGCTACTTAGTGTAACTGGGGGGTGGGGGAGACAGAACACTGTTTAATATTTTGGCATTCTTAAAAGTGGAATTACACCTGTTCAGCCATGCTCACTCTTCACTTCTGGGGATGTACAACTAATCTCCAGTGCAAGCTGAAAGGTAACCTCTAAAGATAATAATATCACATCAGTTTGTGAATAGAAGTGAGATCCTAATCTCCATAACCTTGTCAAATTTCTTATTAGGAATTGGAAGGGAGGGGAGGCGTGGGGGAAGAAAAAAATACATAACTCCATGTATTATAACACAGATTATTTAAAGGGAATAGAAGACAAATGCAGGTGGGATCCATGCAAAATTAATAAACAGAACTGGCACAGGAAAGTAACGGCACAAAAAATCTCATGCCAGTGGAAATATGTTCCAGGCTATCTGTGCTGTCAAGCAGTAAAAAATGAAAATAAAATAATCTCGCTGTATGAGAAAGACAAGTGGTTTCAAATAGTAGTAGTTCTTTACTACTGATACAAACAAGGTCAGATACTGTGATGCCTGTCTCGCTTCCAGACTTCAGTGAGAGAGCAGAGGGGAGTGATTCATGGAGAGCATGCAAGAAGCAGTGCCGAGATGGAGCTGAGAAGGACATGAGCAAGGTCCTGTTTGTTTGTCTTTTCATAATGTAAGACAAACAGATTATGAAATGAAATTAGAAGGCAATGTACTAAAATTGCCAATTACTTCTTCACTGCGATCTTGAAAACCAAAAGTTCAAGAGCAATGAATTGTTCCCTTGAAACTTGATAGATTTTGTAGTGGATGTAAGCAATAATTAGTAAAAACCACGAAATGCATATACATGTACAAGGAGAATCTCCCTAATAGCTACAGATAATATAGGCAGAATTATGTCCTGCTTTCTCTGAGACAGAGTTGGTTCCTTGCAGAGACAAGGAACTGCCTGGGACTGACAGTGTTTATCAGGTTTGACCTAACAAATTCTTGGAGTCGATCCACTAACTGGGAAAAGAAACCAATTAATACACACATAATCTTTGCTTCAGTATCAAGAGGGAAAAATCATGACAGATGCCAGAACTAGGCAGAGTTTTCCCCAAGAGGAAGGAATGGGAATATTTTAAAAATATACCAAAAATTAAAATTAATGAATGCCAGAATCCACATTAAATAAAATAAAATGTGTTAAGATTGACAAAAATCTGGAGCCAGGTACTAGCCACAGAGGCATTTTGGAAAAGCTGGCAAGAGATAAGAGACACCTCAGAAAATGCATATCTATCCTTACAAATAGGTTGCAACTTGGTAAGGATGGTGGGTGGCAAGGGGAGAGGGAGGAGGCGGGGTAGAGCATCCTTGTTACGAAAACCATAAAAGTTCTGAGTGTTGTTTGCCCGGTGGAGCGGCATCCTGCGGCGGTGTACATGCGGCGTACGCGCGGGCAGAGCCCGAGCACTCATCCCGGCACCCAAAGGCTTAGCATTCCCCCAAGCGCCCGCTCGCAGATCGGAGACATCAGGCAGGGTAACGATGTCTCTGCCCGACCGTCTGTGACCGTCGCTCCCAACTTTGGCCTCCGAGGGGTCCCGGCAGCCCCGGCACACGCGAACCCCGAGCCGAGCCGCGCTCTGCCGGGGCACTGTCCCTGCGCGCCGCGGGCTGCCGGCACCGCTCC